>PVKE010000112.1:0-192996 GCA_004027555.1 Craseonycteris thonglongyai | reverse complement strand
AATAGCAGTCCTTGCCCTTCTCTCTCTCTCTCTCTCCCTCTCCCTACCCCCCACCCCCCTGAAAAGAAGCAATAGTTTGGCTTGATGTACTTTCTACTGGAAATGTTTATATAATCTAAACCTTCTGCCTCAACTGATGAAGCCGTATTTAGCCGTTGATACACTGATAAGCCAATCTTTCAAGTTCGCACCCTCAGCTATGGGGAGGCGGTCTAGCACACCCTACCATCCCTTGACACCCATGTCTTACTGGGAGACAAGGTTCAGCAAACTCAGAAAAAGGATCTTAGGAGCTTCATAGGCCAACAGTCTGCCAAGACTGGGACCTCCATACTTGGCCACAACAGTGGGTTTCTGACCATTTGCCTTTGGTCACATTTCTAACCTAGTTTGGTAAGACTTTTGACCAAATGATTGATTTTTCTCATTCTTCCCTGAAATTATTCTAGTTATTTCTTGTTGCATTACAACCTACCCCAAAACTTAGTGGCTTGAACCATCATTTTCTCCTCTCACAATTTTGTGGGTCCAGAATTGGTGTGGGGCTCAGCTGGGCAGTTGGGATCCCTGGGCTGCAGTCTGAGGTCACACTCAGTGATATTCAGGGGTGGCTGGACCGGAGGGTCCAAAAGGCTTCAGTGTGTGCTTGGTGTCTTGGTGGGACGGCTGGAGGCTGTGCTCTAGGCGGCCCCTCTCCTCTGTGTATGCATAGAACCTTCCCTGTGGGCTCCCCACCTGGGTAGTCGAACTCCTTAGGTGGTGGCTCAGGGCTGACTGAGAGAACAGCCATGTGACTTTCTGCATCTGGGGACTCCTGGAGCAGAGCTACTCGGACTTCCTGGCAGGTGCTTCTCTAAGGCTCATGTAAGAACGCTGATTTGGAGACTGCAGGGCTGGTGGAGGCTGGGCAGTCTGCGCATCTGACAACCTCTCAGGTACCTGGATGCTGAGGTGCTGGTTCAAAGACCACAGTTTAGAGAGCGAGGCCCTAGAACAGGGCTGTCCAACCTTTTGGCTTCCTTGGGCCACATTGGAAGAAGAATTGTCTTGGGCCACACAGAAAATACACTAACGCTGGGGATGCCAGGATGTCTCAGTGGGTTGAGCGCTCATTTGCAGCTCCAGGGTCTGAGGATCGTATCCTTGCTCTGGCCTGTGTGGACCCACATGCTGAATTGGGGTGTGCCCTCAGTTCTGCTCTTGCTGGGGCAACCTTCCCAGTTCAGCTTCCACCCCAGGCACGCTTCCCATGTAGGAGGCGCCCATCAGGCTTGCCTCCAATGCTGGAGACCTCTGGTCTGGTTCCTGCCCTGTACAGCCCTGCGCCCACCTGTGGGGTGAAAGTATATGGAAAACTAATGATGTACAACTATGGAGACTGCTCTGGGCCCTCCCCCTTCTCTCTGTCAAAAAAAAGAAGAAGAAGAAAAAGAAAGAGAGATAGAGAAAGAAAATAAATATACTAACACTGATGATAGCTGATGAGCTAAAAAAGATTGCAAAAAAATCTCATCATGTTTTAAGAAAGTTTATGAATTAGTGCCGGGCCTCATGCAAATCCATCCTGGGCCATGTGCGGCCTATGGGCTACAGTAGATAAGTTTGATCTAGAGTGACAGCTTTTAGCCCTGTGTAGCCTCCAAACCCATTCTACCAAAGGAATCTCAAGTTGAAACTCAGTATGTGCAGAAAATAAAAGCAGGGTGAAGGGGACCTCAGATTTAATGCCACCCTCCGTAGTGTTCTAAGAGAACCTCAGAGAAGGGCCTAGGGGTCCCAGAACCCAAAGTGAAAACCACAGACTTAGAAGGAAGCTAGGGAGGGAGCCAGTCCAGAAGTCGTGGCCACACTATAGAAAGAGGCCATCGGCCGCAGTGCCAGTAATAACACTGATATTTCTTTAGCACTTTCGGGTTTGCAAAGCCTCTGACCTAGGTTATCTTTTTCAGTCACCCAGCAGCCCTCCAGGGGCAGCACTTTTGTCATTCCCACCTCATGGACCAGGACCCTGAGGCTGCAGGAGGGTGGGGAGCTGACTCAGGTCTGATAGCTGAGTGAGGGCCCACCCACCTCTGTGTCACGTGGGGGTCAGGCATACCCACTCTGGAGGTGGTTGTGATGATACATGCAAAGCAGGCACCACAGAGCAGGGCTCAAAGGATGTGCTCAGTAACTAGGAGTGATGGTTCCCCTTTAAATAACCCGATGCCAGGTGTGATGGCCATGTGTCAGTTACCTTGCTGCCTGCAGGTGTGCAAACTGAGGCTGGGTCACCCTGGGAGGGACAGCCGTTAAGAGGACTCAAACATCAGGGTCTCCAAACCAGTAGTTCTCGACTTCTGAGCAATTTTTATGTAACTCCCTCAGGGATATTTGGTACTGTCTGGGGACAGTTTTGACTGTCATGGCTTAGGAGGGAGGCATTATTGGCATCTAACAGCTGAAGGCCAGGGAGTCACTAAAGTGGCACAGAACATCTCTCCACAACAATTTGGGGGCCTCAGATGTCAATAGGTCATCAACCAATGTCACCCCAATAAATTTAACAATACAAAATTTACATTAAAAAAAAAATGTCAATAAGACTTAACCTGAGACACTGATCCAGTCTGACATTCTAAGATAATTTCTTGAGTGGGAACACTACTTTTGTCATACCTTACACTACAACAGAGGTCGGCAAACTGTGTTCTGTGAGCCAAAAATGTCTGTTGTAAATAAAGTTTTATTGAGACACAGGCTCACCCATTCATTTACCTACAGCTGCTTTTGTGGTGCAATGAATTTGTCACCAGCATGCTGACGTCCTGCCCCAAAAGAGCTGGACTGCTTAGGGTTGCCTAGAGCTAAGGAGGGGGTGGTGTGGGCCTCACGCCTGGTACTACATGTCTCGAGACAGGGTGGGGGATGGGTTACCGCACCTCTAGGCTAAAGTTCCTTCAGCAGCCGGGCTGAGATAGTGCTCCTTGCCCCCACCTTGCTCCTGAGGGTGGGAATGGGTGAGATCATGTCTGAGCAGCCCCTGTGGGCTCCTGTGAGATAGGATGGCCATCCCTACCCCATGGGGTGGTGCCTTGTTCCCCTAGAAGCTGATGATTCAGCATGAAATATGGCCTTGTCCAGGATGGAGCTGAAACAGGCCAAAGCCCGGGGTCAGGCCCTTGCTGGAAGGGACGGATTAAAAAGAAATTAATCTCTCTTGTTCTCTCTTTGTTCACCATCTCCAGTGGAGAGAGGCCAAAGGCAAGGAGGACGTTGATGGATGGACCGAGGGTGTTGTCCTATGAGGCCTCTCTAGGTGGAGACTTGGAGGAATGTGGGTTGTTTCCTGAAAACCTAGCCCCGCATAATGTTTGGGTCCCATCCATTGGGGACTTCTGTCTAGCCTCATCTTACCTCATCTCTTGGGGACAGACATGTCTGATGTGGCTGATTTAAATGTCTAGCATTGATTTATAACAACTTAGCTGCTAAACAGGTAGATATCAAGACCTAAAACAAAGAGAGTACCCCCTGGGAGGTGGGAGTTTAGGTTGGTAAGGTATGAGGGGGCTGGATTTCACGGGCCTGCAGGACTGTGGCTTCACCCTCAGGGTAGGATGTATGCAGGTTGGATGTGTTCGGGTTAGGTGTGTGCGCATTGGGTGTGTGTGCATTGGGTGTGTGCACAGTGGGTGTGTGTGCACGTTGGGTGTGTGCACATTGGGTGTGTGCACATTGGGTGTGCACATTCAGTGTGTGCACATTGGGTGTGTGTGCATTGGGTGTGTCTGGGTGTGTGTGCAGGTTGGATGTGTGCATGTTGGTGTGTGCACATTGGGTGTGTGCACATTGGGTGTGTGTGTGGGTTGGGTGTGTGCATGTTAAGCATGTGCATGTTGGGCGTGTGCACATTGGGCATGTGTGCACTGGGTGTGTATGTGTTGGATGTATGCACATTGGGTGTGTGCGCATTGGGTGTGTGTGTGTGTGTTGGGTGTGTGCATGCACTTCTTGTCCCACTAGCACTTTCTCCTTTGCAAGAAGCCATCGTGAGAGAGGTTGAGGCTCAGAGCTACACTTCACTGAAGCTGCCTGACATCAGAACCTCAGAGCAGGATAACTGTTGCTTTTCAGGAAAGGAGGACAGGTGGGAAAAAACTCTCAGAGACCTGAACCATCTGGGAAGGAGAATGTTTGTGTGGTTCAGACCCCCCCAGAGAGATGTGTGAGGTGAACTGTGCCGGGCTGGCTCAGGCACTTGGGACGGGGGCAGGCTGCTCGGGGAGCCCTGCTCCAGGGGAATCAGTGCCCAGACAGCTGTGTGCGTGGGCCAGGCCGAGGGCGGAGCTGTGGCATCTGGCACTCCTGCCTCCATTTCTGTCAGGGCTCACTTGGTATCTGCCTGTCCAGACCTGTGGTAGGGCTAATCAGAGGAGTTTTCCAGGGGAAAATGCTCATATTCCTACTGCAAGCCATGCCCACTTTTGGTCTTTCACATCTGAGCCGCCCTTTGGAGGACCACAGAACAAGGACGGATCAAAAGTTTGGCGTGCAAAACTCTGTTTACCCCTCTATCTCTAACACATTCCATACTTCAGAGATCCAGCATCGATCTCGGAGGAGAATTTGGCCCTTTCTGTGGTATGAGGCACATATTAAAAACATAACCCCAAACATGTAAATGCTCAGACAATAGCATTGCAGAGCGAAGCATAATATTATTTAAAATCTGGGCCAAAGGTCGCAAACACAGAACCTTCTCTGGAACGGTTAGGGATGCTAGCAGAGGAACCGTCGTCATTTGATGCACATCAGACGGACTTCTGCTGACATCAGTGTTGCAGCTGTTTGGCTGGCCACCCTTAACTCCAATTCTTGTATCCATTTTTAAGGAGGAAATGAATTGCTAAAGGGGAATTCAGTGGCTGGAGCATCTTCTGGAACCTGTTTTCTTCATTTTTGTAACCACAGATGTTTGCAACTTTAAGACATCCCTCCTGAGTTACTTGGAGGGACATCTTGGGATCAGGGTTTCTGCAAATGAGAAGAATATTTGGGATCTCATTTTCCCCCCATTTGGATTCTTTCATTCACACCTGCATTCCTGAAATATTTTTAAGCACCTACTATGTGCCAGGCAGAGTACTGAGTGCTAGCAATATAACTGTGGGCAAAACCAACATTACCATTGCCTCACAGGGCTTTCAGTCAGTTGGCAAAGACAGATGTGAAGCAAAGGATTTCATGAATCCATTAAATTATATCTGAAAAAGGGGTAGAGAGCCAAGGATGTGGTGCTCTGACATTTGATGATGGTTCATGTGTCTTTAGTGTTTTTATGCACTAGCACTATGACCATTTTGAGCCTCTCCATTACTATGTCAGTGTTATAGAGGGGAAACAGAGGCATGGAAAGGCCATACACATAGTAAGTACAGGAGCCAGAATTCGAACCCAGGCATCTGACTCGGGAATCCCAGCCCTTCACCCACATACAAGGAGGAGCAGAGCTCAGGAGGTCCAGGAGGGCTGTCGGGGTGAAGTAGTCATTGGGTCATGGTCTGAAGGATAAGTTGGAGTTGGTTCCATAAAGAAATGGTCTTCCAGGAAGAGGGCACAGCACATGCAAAGGCCCTGTGGCCTCCAGCCACAGGGAATGCAGAAAGCCAAGGGGATGACGGAATGCAAAGCGGTCAGTGGGCAGCAGCCAGACCACGCCGGGCATTGCCTGGAGTGCGCCTCCCACGCTTCTGCCCCTGCGACATGGCTTGATGCTGGGAGCAGCCTTCGGGGAGATCCCTGCAAGCTGTTTAACTTTCAGAGACAGCAGAACTCACGTGGCCACTACCCAGAGCATAAAGGACTCCCTCCTCCAGGGTGGCCAGAAGAAGCAAACGCTCGATCACATTGCAGGCTGAGATCTGTTACATTATAGAAATCTCCACCCTCCGCAGCCGGAGACAGCAATACTTCTGCCTGAATTGCCACAGGAGGGAAACAGAGATGCTCAAAGCGCACTCAGGGGTAGGTGGTGCGGGGAGGGTTAGGCGGGCCCTGGCTCCGCCCCACAGAATTCCCATTGCTTGCCCATTGTTTTCCTGGTGCTTGGCTGTCAGTGTGGGCATCCACCATTCCAGTACATGTGTCCCTCACCTTGGCTCACACCGTGCCCTGCACCAGGGGTGTCACCTGTTACTTCACGCCCCAAATTCTGCACCTCAACTTCCAACTCTCTTCAGAGTGGGGCCCCAGGGCCATCTCTACACAGCCGTCCTCAGTCCCTTGGCCAGAAGTAGGGGCTCCCTCCCCGGTCTGAGCAGAACTTTTCATCCCCCTCCTGCAACATTGGTCACATTTTTTTCTTTCTGTATTTCTGTCAGTCAAGCTTATGTCTCATCTCTCCTAAAAGACTGTAAACTCGGGGCCTGTGTGTGTGCTCACATCCGGGAATGCACAGGGCCGGGCACATAGCAGACACTCAGTAAATAATGGCTGCACGTGGCTCAATAGGCTTTGCCTCTTCCTCACACATTCGTCCTTTCCAACCCTGTCTGTAGTGAGTGAAAGCCAAACCAGCTCAAAATCCTATCAGCAAACGAGAGACCGTGTGGATTGTCTTGTGGAAGTGGAAGATCCAGGGGCTCAAAGGATACGGTCAGGACTCGCCTTCTCTCCACCCTGCACCGTATTTTCCTGTGTGCTGGTTACGTCCTCAAGCTCCCGCTGGTAGCAAGATGGCTAGCAGCCATCCCTTCAGGTTCAGGTCCCCGGGCAAAGAGAAGGCACCTCTCTTCCCGGAGTTCAGCAGAATTCTCACTACACCCCATTGGATCTGAGTGAGTCGCTGGGTAGAGCGTGGGAATCTGGGCTTCTTCAAGGTAAGGTCACCAGAGGCTACGGTGTGAGAACCCACACTGTCCACTCTGCCCAGAGGGCAGAATGTGGCCCATGTGGGACATTGGGACAGGAGGCTCTCCGCTTTTGAAAGGCAACCGCTGACATTGTGAGAGTGGGAGTATCCAGAGAGTGAGAGAAAGCATGATTCAGTCCCAAATTGTGGGTTCTAACCCTCCTCCCCAAAGACCTGCAAAGGAAATCCTGCGATTTTTAAGTCTGGATGAAGAGGTAGAGAATGCAATGAAGTGAGTCCCCGAGGCTTTTTTCCTGCTCTCTTTCTCTGCCAAAAAGAAATGTTTGTCCCCACGAGAGGACGTCCATCCTCTGATACAGAAGGGAGGGGCTCCCCCAGTGCTGGGGGTCTTCGCAGCCCCACGTGGCTTTCAGGGTGCTGGGGGAGAGGCCTTCGGGTTCCACGAGTTCTTGGGCACCGTCATGTCCGAATTACTGAAAGGGCTGCTCTCTCCTGCCGAACCTTTCCGCCCTGAGTGGGGACCGAGTTCAGCACCCTGAGACGTCTTTGCTGACAAGGATCCAGAAAGGACTGCCCGGAGATGCTCGGAGCTGGGCCTGAGTATCTGATTAGTTAGTGTCGCTTGTCTGCGGGGTCCGCCAGCTTCCTGAGAGCAAGGGCCGTGCTCCGGGCTTCCTCCCACTCACGTAGCACAAGGGCCCTTGAAGAACCCCAGACTCAGAGAGTGGAACGGCTTGATGACCCAGCGTCACCCGGGTGGTAAGAAGTTGGCACGGCTGTCTACTCATAACTGTTCTTCTGAGCAGCCCAATCTCGTTTCTGGGGTGTTGGTGGCCTTCCCCTCAAATTGCGAACCCCTCTTTCGGGCAGACCCTCTGGCTTTTGCGCCAGACTCCCTGGCCGGGCTGGCGCTGGACAGTAAGGAGGCAGGGCTTCCTCTCGCCGGCCTCGCCTGGACCCCGCTTTGCACACAGGCCTGTTGCCTTAATTGAAAGCTCAGATGTGCTCAAGCTGGAGCTGATAGGCTCTCTCCGCCAGTTGAGACAATGAAAACGCATATCTGGCATGGTTTGAATTAAAGGAGAATTTCCCGTTTTTCATAAACATTTACAGTAGTTGTGGATGCAGAGTTGAAAGGTTTAGGGTTTTGGTGTTTAATTAGAAACAAATGCCCTTTATGGTCCTGTTAGCAGGGCGGCAGGTCTCAGATTATTAGGATTATTCCCATTATTTGTGCCTGCATTTTAGTTTTTTTTCCGTGGCGCCTGGTACCGGCTTCCCCAAGGTGCTTGGGTGTGGCAGTGGGGCACTGGGCTTGGAGAATTGTAGAGTCCACTGGTGAAGTTTCCCCCCAGGAGCCAGGGCTCGGGGGCTGCCTCGGGCCCCACCACACCATCCAGTCTGCCCAGGGCTCCCGGCCTTCCTTCCTTTCCCTGGGAGGGTGCGAACTGAAGGCTCAGTGGGCAGAGCAGCTGCAGCCTGTCTTGGGGCCTCAGCCCGAAGATTTTTGCCAGCCTTGAGAACTCGGGCTCCCGGGATGAGGCTGGCAGTGCCCCTGGGCTCAGCCCTGAGTCTCGGATGAAAACAAGGGCAGCCTGTAGCATGCAGTGCATGTGCGGAAACCCAGCTGCCTGGGAAGCAGCAGGGAGAAATCACAACCATGCAAGGGGCTTTATTTTGCAATGATGGCCATTCCCAAGCTGTCTCTGTCTGCAGGATCAGAAGAAAGGGCCCATCATAGCAGCCTGAGATGCTTCCTACCCCAGGAAAGGGTGTCATCCATTCGGTGTCTCTGGTCACAGTCCCTAAGAGGCCAGCTACAGCCTGACTACTCATCCCTCCGGGCCTTCGCTGCACCTCGGTCTTAAAAGCCATAATTAAAGCATGGAACATGCCCAGAAGTCTGTTCTACTTGTTAAGGATATCATGAGTTCCCATAAAGCAGTGTTTTTGAATATTGGTGACAAAGAGGCCATCTAGGCTATTTCATAAGACGTTAAAAAGGTCAAAGGAGTTTACAGCCAGAAGCGCCCTTGGAAGCATTTCAGTGTATCATCCTATGTTACAGACGGGACCACTGAGGCCCGGGAAGGGAGGTGCTCACTCACATAATCAAGGACATCAAGTGGGACAGCCAGCTGGGCCTTTCTGTCCCGGAACCCCGTGTGGTAGTTCAGTCCACACAGAATCAGGCGTATATTGGTATTACTTTTTTTCTCAGAAGTCTTGAGACACTTTTTGGAAGACATTCAGTCTTCCCTGCAGAAGCCCGGGCTGGATTGCATTATTTCTCCCAGAAAACACTTATACAAGTACGGTTTCATGATCCGCTCCAGAAAATCTGAAAATTTTGATAATGTTCAAGGAAGATCTAAGAGTTGCTTATATTCCTACTTCTTAAAAAGACAGCACCATTACTATTCCTGTGTCTTGGTCTCCTGTCTTCTTTATTTTTAACTTAGAAAATTAGACTTTAAGTGATGTCGAGGTTTGTCTGGGAGCTTAGAATCTCAATGCTATCATTTTCTAGCTGTGACCTAGGGCCAGTTCCTTAAACCTGGAGAGCCTCCGCATCCTCACTGGGTGGATTAAACAAATTATTAACATCAGGCATTCAACACAGTGCTGGGTACATTTTAATAACTGGCCATTGTTATTGTCATAAGAAAAGTTGAAAAATCCAGAAGCTCACAATCATAACAACACAAAATCATTAACTTACAGAAGCCAAACAAAATGATGTTAGAGCAGAAGAATGGTTACAAATTATTCAGCCACTCAATACAAGAATTCATTCCATTGGCCTGTTTGTAACCATAGTTCCTATAATAAATCCAACTCAACAATTAATAAATATGTTTTTCAAGAAAGAGATTGTTAGAAAACAATATAAAATGAACCCTTCTACCTCCTGCCAGAGGTAAACTTCATGCAAGTGTTTTTAAATCAACAGAAATATGAATGTTGATGTGGAATTATGGGGCACATGTACTAACAGGACATTGTCAGAGGTTCCTTTCTTCTCTCTCTCTCTTTTTTCCAAATTCATGTGGTGGGGTTATTTACACCAAGCAATTTTAATAGAACAAAGTCACATAATGAACTTTTTCACATAAAATGCATTTTTCCATGATTCACTCACTGTAGCTTGTTTACAAAGCTCATAAATACGGTAAATTAAATGGGTCCCTTTCTCTGCTGCACCAAAGTGCAGACTCCTCAAAGCCAGAGCGGAGAACGAGGGGGAGGCAGAAGGAAAGTCAATACAAGGACGGGCAGCAGGCCGCACTGTATGAAAATGGGAACAGTGTATGGCTGTGGAAAACCAGAGAGTGATTTTTCCGGAGTGGGAGGGGTACGCCTTGTACCTGCACCCCCACCCCCTGCCCAAGGTCAGTCTTGTGCAGACCGGCCAGGGCACAGAGGGGATGGCTCACTAGGGCCGTGGAACTTGTACTACAGATCAGACCTCCCCTTCCGGGCAGTGGAGATGGAGTCTTGGGCACCAGGAGGCCCCTTCCCCATCTGGGGAGGCCAGATTTCTCCAGGAAAGAAGCCCACTATTGGGGATGCGGGGGACAGTGGGCATGCATTGTCGCTGTGTAGGCTTGATACCCCATCAGTGAGTTGGGGTATGAAGATGCAGGGCCAGGGCTATGTGTCAAAACACCCCACCAACAGCAAGAAAATAAAAAAGAAGGCTGCCTGAAGCAAGTGTAGCCACATCTTGATAGTTATTGGATCTCAATAATAGGCACATGGAGGTCATGATGCTTAATTCTATCTGTCAACTTGACTGGGTCGTGGTACCCAGGTGTTGTCAAACATTCTTCTGGGTGTTTCTGTGAAGGGTTATTGTTGTTGTTCGCTGTTGATGGTAGGTTTTTCTTTTTTTGATAAGATTAACATTTAAATCAAGGAAATTTGAATAAAGCAAATTATCTCCCATAATGTGGGTAGGCCTTATTCAATCAGTCAAAGGCCTTAACAGAATAAATACTGAGCAAGGAGGATTCTGCCAGCAGACCGTGGACTTGAACTGCAACTCTTTGCTGAGTCTCCAGTCTGCTGGCCTCTCCCGTCAGATTTTAGACTTTGCGAGTCCCTACATCATGGGAGAAAAGTCCTTACAGTCAGCCTGTCTGTCTGTCTATATACACACACACACACACCTTGTTAGTTCTGTTCTCTGGAGGACACTGGCCATCTATATCCTCTTCGTAAATATAATAGTATATGTTTGAAGATTCAGAAATAGGCAACCCTGTGGTGAAATCCCGCCCTCATGTGACTGGATGTGTGACTGACCTCAGACTCTCAGTGTCCCCACCTTCAACAAGGGACAATTCATAGTGTCTACTTCATGGAGCTTGGAGAGAATTACATGAGATAGTGGGTGCAACCTCATTCACATATTTATTTACACTCTGATTCAACAAATATTTACGCCATTCCTGGTGCTGGGATTTTGATGTTGAATACAGAGGGATGAGACCCCTGCCGACAAGCAGCTTAGATTTCAGTGGAGGAGATGGAGCTAAATGAGATCATCATGGTCCCAAGCATAAGATCACAAACTGCAAAAAGGACTTTGAAGGAAAGGATCGGGATTCTGTGAGAGGTCAGAGCCAAGGAACATGACCCAGAATGGAGGCTTCAGGGAGGGCACCCTGGAGGCGGTGATGCCTGCACTGAGGCAGGAAGCAAAGCCCCCAGAGAGAGTGGGAAGAAGGGGGAGGGAGCTCAAGGCCAGTGAGAGCGCAGAAGCCAGAGGTGCCCGGGGACCAGGCTGAACCAGGTTGGAAGTCATGGTGAAGAGCGTGGTCCAGACCACACCAGGCAGTAAAAACCATAGGAACGTTTTCTGTTAAGTATGTGTGTGTGTCTGTGTGTGTGTGTGTCTGCATGTGCGTGTGTGTGCATGCACGCATGCACATGAGAGAGAGAGAGTCTAATTTGCCGGTAGGAAAGACGACCTTGGGCTCTAAGGCTTCGTGGGTTAGGAAAACTGCAGAGGGAGCGCAGTGTCAGGCAAGAGTGATAGTAGCTAGAAGCAGCTGCTGCTTTTATCATTGTCACTGCTGCCACCAAAAACGATACTTACCCGGATGCTTCAACTGTCTTCATGCTTGCTGAGGGCCGGGCCCTATGCCTCGGTTTAGAAAGGTGTGTGATTTGTAACCAGATGGCCACCCAGAAAGAATCGCCAGCCCACGGGACCTCCATCTTGTGCCTCTTACTTCCGCTGGGACCTGGGCCCAGACATTCTTATCTCTGAGCCTCAGTTTCCCCATCTGGAATGTAATAATACCTAACCTGACAGCCCCGTAGGGCAGCTGTGAGTTCAGTGATATCAGAGCTCATGAATGTGGAATGACTTTGAAAAGTTACAAAAGCACTGGAAAAAAAAAAAAAAGGTAAGGCGCTGTTTGCTCAGCATCTGGTTTCCATATTGTCTCAGGCATTCTGCTGTGGGAGAGTGCGCAGCCTCCAAGAGGGCTGCTTAGTTCCAGGTTTAGGCCTCGGGGTCCCCAGTGGTGAGAAGCATTTTTCGATAATGAGAATAACCAGGGCCTGGCATCCTACCCTTTACCAAGTCCTTTTGCACAAGGGCCCCATTTATCCTCACGCCGGTGGGGACCGTAGGCCAGCCAGGCATCACGTCCCCATCTCGTAGACAGTGGGGACACTGGAGGTGATGGCTTCCCTGAGTGAGTGGGGACTCCTGCCTTGTGCAGTCAGTCCAGCTTTCTGTGCAACACAACCACTGCTTTTCTGTAACAAATAAGTGTAGACGGCAAAGTTTGAAACCTGGGGCTATGTCAGAGATCAGCGAGTGAATTTTGTTTCTTATCTGCGTAGACTGTGTCTTGAACATCAGAGTTTGTTGCCAAGATTTAAGAATTCGGTGGTTCAGGTAAAAGTCTAGGTTTTTTGTTTCTCTTGAAAAATGGACAGTCTGGCCATAGAGGGTCTCCGTTTCTGAAAAACAACTTTGGCTGGAACAGAGAAGTGGCTGCCCCTTTAGTTGATGCAGGAACTCTCTCCATTTTCCACTGTCCTTTCCCCTCCCACAACGGGACTGTTCCCCTCCTGGTGCCGAAGGAAACACCATATGTTTGTGACCCCTAATCTAAACCAACCTTCTCACGGGAAAACAGATTTCAGAGAGGCCAAGTGACCTACCAAAGGACACACAGCTCTTGGATGCTCGGATTGGGACAGAGAGAAAATTCAGCTGCTTTCATTCCCAGCTCCTTGCTGATACACAAGAAGGGCTCTCGCATGGCCATTTCCTTACTGTTCACATTTTTTCCTGCCCAGAAAAGAAGGGCTCAGGTGAGAAGGAGGGTGGCAGAGGAAGGGACAGGCAGATTAGGAGGAAGTGTGTAGACACATTTAGAGACTTTGTCACTTTTGCAGAGAACGCAGATCAATCGACTATACTTTACCCTTCTCTCTGCTGCAACGATCGAGAAAACAGTCAGTAGAGCCGTTCTGAAACCATTGATCAGCACGAGGTGACCTGAGAGGAAAACCATAGCTGTGTCTCTAGAGGAGTGTCACTGAGCTGTGTAGGACCTTCCCCGGGGTCTTGCATGGAGAAGACCTGATCTCGCCCACGGGTGTTCAGGACCGCTGGTAACCCGGGCGGGCCTGGGGGGCAGGCTCCTACAAGGCCGGGTTGGGTGTGCAGAGGAGGCCTCTGCTGCGGGGAAGTTGGCCGTGAGCTGCTTCCCCCGCCCGCGTTGCAGGCTCAGCAGATCCTCTCCAGGTGGCCCTGGGCCTGGCCTGGGCCTGGCAGCCACAAGACGGGCCCCTGACTTTGTCTCCCAGGGTCCTCCTGAGCAGAAAGCTCTGGGTAAGCACCCGGCTCTGATCCAACGACATGAACTCCGCTGGGTGCTCTCAGGTCCTTCGCATCTCTGTTCGTTGAAGGGCTTCTAGAACACCTCCTTCTATAGCAGAGGTTCGTGGGCTTGACAATGTATTGAGGCGGGAAAGGGACCCGAGGTCCTTGGCCGGCGTCTGCAGCTCTTGGGGTGTCAGGGCCACCTCCCCGGTGGAGCGGACACTGGCTTGTTCTTTTCCTCCAGCCTCTGAAACGTCCTAGGGATGGAGCAAGGCTCTCTTGTGGCTGAGGGGCCTGTGTGCTGCCCACGGAGGGAGCGTTCATCTTTATTATTTCCAAAGAGGAGCTGCTGGGGCAACAATGAGACATTTTATGAGAAAGAAGACCTTAAACTGGTTTTCATTAAATGTGGCTTGGTGGAGGCGAACCGGAAACATCCACTGGAGCAATGGCAGCCTTTCAAAGCCCCCCTGCAGGCACGATAAGCTATAAAAACAAATGGCCCAGCAACAGAACAAAAAACAAGGCTCCAGGAACCTTTGCCGGGCGGCAGACATGGCCGCTGGGCCCTGTTCCTTCTCTCGGAGGCGGAGCCGGCTGGACCTGGTAGATCTGCAAACGGGGTAACGCAGACATGGGGTGCGTCCCCCCCCCCCCCCGGAGACGCAGTGGTGGGTGCTGGACAGAAGCAGGGCTGGGTGAGTGGGGAAAGGATCCTGGAGGCAGCGGCACATCCATTCTAATACAGCCAGCATTCACTTCAGGCCAGGCACTGACACAGTCCCAGCCATGTCCCTGACCCTCCTACAGAGATGCGCTGTGACTTGTGCTGCGGAGGTAACAGGCTTGAGGATGCTGAGGAGTGTCCCCAAGTCCCGTGGCTGAGTGGAAAAACCAAGACTCAAACCGTCCACTTCCCCTGAGGAGACAATGGTGGACAGAGCTGGGCTTTTGGGCCTCGGGAGAGGGAGCCTCAGAAGCCAACAGGCCCAACCCCCTCGCTCCCCACCTGCATTGGAAGCGACAGCATTGGGGGCGGGAAGAGACGTTTCTCAGGTATGGAGACCTGGGGTACACACATTGTTCTTTCTCACCGGCTGTTTGCTTAGCTGGTTCCTTACCCTCCCAGAGCCTTTGTTTCCTCATCTATGAAATGGGAAGAGCCACAACAGCTGGTTCTGACTAGTGTCATTGTGACAGCTCAGTGAGGTTCAGTTGACGAATGTGCATTGAGCGACTTCTATGTGCTGGGCCTGCACTTGGCCCCGGGGCTACAGCAGGGGACGCAATGCACTCAAATCCCTGTCCTCACAGGGCCTGGATGCTGGAGGAGGAGGCCGACACTCAACATGATAAATAAGGAAATGATGTTGTGTGGCAGAAGATGACGTAAGTGACTCGGAGGGAGATGCATCCCAGCAGGAGGGGTGAGGGGTGGGAGTGAGGAAGGTTAACAAGGTAATGGAGGAGGGTCTCATTGAAATGTGATTGAGAACAGATCCTGGACAGAGGTGAGGGAAGAGAGCTGGCCGAGGGCACCGGGAAGGCAAAGGCCCTGAGGGGGCCGAAGGCCGGCCTGCGAAGGGACAGCCATGAGGCCCAGGCATCTGGAGTGGAGACGGCCGGGCAGTGCTTTGTACACCTGGCCCCTGGCGAGCTGCTGCCGTCTTTATTCGTGTTCTCATTATGCTCATTAACAACGGGGCCAGGTGTCCACACCCCCCACACCACCGGAGGTGTTTCCTAGCCCATCTTGCCTACCTCGGTGGTGATGCTGTCTGGCTCCGGGCCACCAGGTCCTTTGTCCTATTTCTGCTCCATGTGCCGCACACGGAATTGCTGATGCTGAGTGCTCCTTGGGGAAGGAACTTGGCAGTGGGAAAGCAATGGCCTTGGTGGTCCCACTGAAAGCATGACCTGATGCTCAGGCCTGATGCATTCCGTGACCCTTCCACCTGACCCCACACACAGAAGCCCCGAGCCTTCCCAGCTCTGCAGAACTCAGGAGGCAGGACATCAGTGCTCGTCGCCTGGCCTCGGGGCTTCCTGCTCCTCACTCTGTCCTTCTAGTCCCCAGCAGCTGCATACCATCGGGAGCTGGGAGTGGACAGGGCGGGTGCCGAGATTGGATGCAGGTAGTCCTGCCACAGAACCATGTGGGCGGGCGTCCAAGAAAGAGATGTGGCAGCTGGGACTGTGAGGGTGAGAAATAGATGCCGCTTCCCAGAGACATTCTGAAGACGAAAGCAGCAGGACTAGGTGACTGGTTAGATGAGAGGAAAGCGGTCCTTTGGAGAAAGCATTCACATAGCCATAAAAATGGGAACCAATGATTGAAGTGGAGGTGCAGGACAGCATTGGGAAAGCAGGAGCGATTTGGTACTATGTGGAAGCTGTAGAGTCCGTGACAGCCACACAAGTATATACCTTCAGTAAAGATGAACAGGGATGTCACACCTCTGATCTGGCACTACTCACAGACCTGAGGCAGAGGAGTTCAGCCTTCTGAGACATCTTTCTTCAATGGAGATGATAAAAAGTGCAATCTCATCAGGTTGTGTGAGGATCCCCCGAGGGGATCGCGCAGTGTGTGGTACACGGTGATGATTTGTACATTGTTGTGTTGAATGATGATGATTATTGTGGTGTGCCTCCTCCCACTCTTTCAGGCCTGCAAAGGGTAGTAGTACTTGCTTCTTGACTTTCAACTGACTTCTCTCACAAGCTGAAGGAGTATAAAGCCAGGCGCTGGCGTTTGACACACATTTTGGAGTTCAGATTTATCCTAAGTGACTATGATAAGTGAGAGAAAAACAATAATGCCTGAGGAGACAGTTCATAGAAGGATGCCCCTCACTTCCCCCTCCATCGATGTGGGAGAAGAGGTAGGAAGGGACATCGTTGGTGGGGAAGAATTGGCCTCTTCACAGCCAGAAGCAAAGGGTGGATGTGGCAGAGCTGGTGTGGGGGAGGGAACAAATGGTGCATCCTTCACTGATAAAAGGCCCAATAAAGCCAGGAGCCAGATGTGCCAGCAAGAAAGTTGTCTTTTTCTCATCTGCTGAGCACGGGCCCCACCCAAGCAGAAAGGCCTTGGAGCTCAGTGGGGGTCCTAACGCTAACGGGGAGGCTGAACTATGGAGGTTGGAAGACTGGACGTTCTATGTTAGAGTGGAGAGGAGAGTCCCAGGCGGGTCTGGCTGTGTAGCTCGGATCCCACATCCCTTTCTAGAGAAACCTCTCCCTGACCCTAGCTCCTCCTCTGTAGACCCCACTGCCCAGCCCTGTCCCCACCATCACTGACTGGATGAGGGTTGGGCACCTGGACCAGCAGCAGCCGGCCTATTGCCTGGATGGTGACCGGTGAACTGGCCTGCCAGGAACCAAGGCAATGGCCCTTCAGGTTCTTGTTCTTGGGCATCTGCATCAAGGCGAGATGGAGTTGACTAGCTGTGAGAAGGACGGCTACCAGGCTAGACAGGCAGAGAGGCCAAGGCAGCTGTGACATGCCAGCAAAGTCATGAGGACACAGAAAGCGTGAGGAACCAGAAGAGGGGCAGCAGAGAGGACCAAATGGCACACGGAGACAACACAGGCAGGAGAGAAGAGCTTCATTGCGTCCCAGTTCCTGACACCTCCCCAGTTCCTCTGGACCAGCAGAATTCTTCCCCGAGCTCCCGTTTTCTTGATTTAGCTTAAGGGCCTCCTTGATTCTCACAACCACGAGTGACCACACGCTGCCTCATCCACACGCCCCACTTCTGTCGTCTTCTCCAAGGGAAGGGAAACTGGAGGCGGGCCAGCCTCCAGCCCGCCGAGGCCGGGGCTTGTTTATAACCGCGCTGGAGCCGAGCTGGGGGAGCCCAGCAGTGACTGGGCCACTCACTCATCTTTATGAGAACATCCCCCACATGGGAGCCTTCCCTTTTCATCAGGATGTTGTTCTTGATGTCCAGCCGAAGCATGTCCATTTTTTTAAAATTTCTTCCTATTAGTCTAAGCTCTGGCCCTCGATGTTTCTGGCTGATATAAACCCTGTCTCCCTGCATCGCTCCCTCTGAGTTCAGATATTTGACTGCTTACGCGTGGACAGCTCTTTGCCGGCACTCCCCTCCCGAATAACTCCTCAACGGCCCCTGTTGTTTTTCCAGCCTTGCTCCTCTGTGTGTCCCAGCGTCCGAGGTCTGATGGAGTTCAGGGACAGATGGCAGGACAGATTAAACAGCAGGCGCAGGAAGTCAGGGAAGCAGGCCGGAGGGAAGCTTGCAGAGAACACTGGGGATCTAGAAGCTTTGAGCAGATATGGGGCCTAGGAGACCACCCCCATGGCCAAAGCCCAGGAGAGACCCCGATAGAAGGTTCCCTCCCCTAAGCGGGGGAAGCCAAGAGTGACTGCATAAGACTGTGTGGGAAGACATGACTTTCTGGAGGGAAGTAGGACAGGAAGGGATGATAAGTGCTGGCCACAGTGGAATCCACTAGAAGATGTGGACAAGCCTTTGAATGTTCCTTTCAGTGTTAGGCAAGAGATAGCTGGTCGGGTGTTTGGCAAGATGTGGGCCACCTTGACTTCAGCAAAATGTGGGTGGAAAAGGTCGCCCAGAGCTGCTGTCAGTGAGAAGGAGCAAAGGGGAAAGTACTCTGGGACTCAGAGTTCTTCATTTTCTCCTGAAGGGAGATCTATACCATCTTTGTTCCTTTTTTCTGTTCTTGGCTATTTGACCGCTAGAATTTCATTATTAAAGGAAGTCCCCAGAGAAGTAAAGTTTGGTGGCATGTGTCATGGAATCACTAGATGTCGCTTTTTCGGGGGATGAGAGACAGAAAGAGAAAGAGGGAGAGGGAAAGAGAGATGAATTTCAGTCCTGATGTATATATCCTATAGTCAAGAGTCAGAAAATCTGATACCAACGCCCCTCCTCTCCTCGCCCATGGCTGGCACCACTGATCCAACTCTCTTTTCATTGAATCCTGGTGGACAGAGTTCTCCAGGCATCTGGGGCCAGCTCATCTCAATCAGCCCTCTAGATGAGACATATTTGCCACCTTGGGTAATGGTACAGTCTTCCATAGTCTCAGATCTTAGGGGTAAAGGGGCAAAGAGAGTGGTGACCACTGTTCAGCTATACTGAGAAGAACCAGAATTGACATTTTCTGCAAGATATAGAGGAAAGAACCTAGCTTGGCAGACTTGGGTCCAAATCCTTGTTTCATCGTATGCAAGCTGTATGATCTTGGATAAATTCTTAGGTTTTCTGACTCTCGATTTCCCCAATTGTGAAATGGGTTTTAAAATATTGACTGTGTAGGATTGCTGTGAGGATTGAAGATGGTCTGTGTCATTGCTTTTCCCAGTGCCTGGAAAGTAGTAGGTGTTCAATAAAGGGTAATCTGGGACAAAAATTGAGGAAACCCTTATAACTCTTTCAAGTCTTTCTGTTTGACTTAGTGTGCGTTGGACTGAATCGATTCAAATAATAGTGCTTTGGCACATCAGCAGTTGCCTGTTTTCAATGTTATGAAACTAACCAGGACAACAACATTCCTGCTTGGATGATGATCTGGAATCCAATGACAGTCCTCGTTTGGCTCTCGACACAATTCATTTTCTGTAGACATTTAGCGGCACAGTCTTTGCATTTCTGTTTGTGGTATGTGCTGAAAAATGGCCAATTTTTATGTTGGAAAAGGCAACATAAAAATTGTGAATGCTCCTCCGGATGAGTCATTAAACTGTCCTGAGAATGTTCCTTACCAGAGATAATCAGATGCACAAGGCAGATAAGAGCCAAGCATGAGAATGGCCATCCCTACCTTTTATTCATGATGCAGAGTCAGTGGCTTGTTCCCCTGACCCCCCAGGGCTCTTTTCATCTGGGAGGCAGGATCCAACCCTCCAGCAAGCACCTGCCTAATTATCCAATCTGCCCTCTTGTCCAAAGCTATGGTTTTGCTGAGGGGGAGCTAGACTGTTTTTGGCTAGCTTACTGTCTCCATAAAAGTAACTTGTCATCTTAATTTTAAAAATCATGGAATTTGCCGTCCTGGCCAAAAAAAATTTAGCAGCCTTGTACATTGCATGTAGCTTCCACCAACAGATGGTGGTCTGGGAGGTTGACTTTTTCAAAAGTTGATGACTTCACGGCTTGATGTCCGGAATGAAGTTGTTTTCTCTCAGATAGCATTTTAGAAATGGGCACTTTTGATCGGGAAGAAGACCTGAGCTGAACCCACACTTAGGACCTCACTTATCTGAGTTTCTGAAATTCTCTTCCAAAGAAAACTTTATACAGCGGGTGCCAAAGAAGTGTGTACACATTTTAAGATAAGGGGAAAAAAATCTGTTTTAAAGGGTAATACTCAATATATACCGATAACAAAAGATGAATACAAGTCACATTTGACTTTTGCAATTACAAGAGGTGCTCATAGTGGTTACCAATCAGTATTTATGTAATTCATAGATCACATCTCTGAAAAAAAAATACTATTGTTATATAATATTTACATTATAGCATTATATACATATTTATATATAAATTTGTTGGCTTCTGCACTTATTGCTCTTTCTTAGGGTGTGGGAGCTAGGCTACAAGAGAAGCTATTATCTGAAGGTCTCATGGTCCCTGGGGAGTAAGGAACAGCCAACCATTACAGGGCAGCCCTAGGTGCCTCCCAGAAACTGCATAAGCTTTGCATAAGCATTAGGTCTGTGGGGTGCTGGTCTGAACTGACCTTGCTCTTTAAAGGAACAAAGCTGATTCTTTCCCAGAGAAGAGGATTTTGACTTTAAAAGCAGCTATTCATGGTACAGTCTCTGTGTGAATGTGCCTTTGAGTGTAACTCCCAGGAGAGCAAAACAAAGAATGTCCAAGCTTGGAGGAGACTTCAGGAGGCTCTCCCGTTTCTCAGATGGGGAATCTAAGACCTCTGATAAGAAGGCCTGTCCTGAGCTCAGACCACTTTCATTAACTCTTAGATGTTCTGCTCCCAAGTGGGAATGGGCCACCTCTCACCCCAGTGCCCCAGCCACCTCAATGTCCCTGTTTCATAGAAAGGATCAGCCTTAACAGTACCAGTCTAGTTCCCTAGCTCTATGTCTAGAACATTCCTACCGCATCAAGCTATCATCAGCCAGCATCGAAGAGGAATGTGTGACATGAATGACATGAACACTTTGTGGGTGCCTTCTCTGATGAACAGGCACCCCAATTCCCCAAGTGCATTCTGCCATCTCACTTAAAAAGCACAGTCTTTGAAAGATGTTGCAGAAAGGCCCATGGACTTATGCTGATCGTGGACTTGAAGATCATCC
This sequence comes from Craseonycteris thonglongyai, assembly GCA_004027555.1. Taxonomy (NCBI): domain Eukaryota; kingdom Metazoa; phylum Chordata; class Mammalia; order Chiroptera; family Craseonycteridae; genus Craseonycteris; species Craseonycteris thonglongyai. Next base: position 171,975 of record PVKE010000112.1, on the reverse strand, counting down.
AGTCTCTGTCTCATTGCTGTATTCTCAGAGCTTCATGAGCTCTAATCCACAGGGCACAGACCTAGGAATGGAGTCATTGCCCATTGTCTTCCTCTAAGACCCTTTATCATGCATGCCCTTGGGACCTTGGGCAAATCCTTTTCTCTCTCTGGGACTCAATTCCTTTGATCATAAGGTATGGGATTCCATTGGCATTTCCAAAAGTATATTCTGAGATTTTTCAGAGCCATAAAGTATTTACTACAAGAAATACAACTAAAAACAAACCCAACTTCCCATGGATGTATCAACTCAGTATTATTCATTTAAAATAAGTATTCTTAAGTATCTTTATCTCAGTAAACACTACTTAAATAAGTATTCTTATTAGAAACTCACATAGATTCGGCCAATTCTGGACTAAATAAAATTAAATCAGTTGTTTCATTGCAGGTATTAGCAGAGCCTTAACTATGAAAATGGACTGTGAAAAAAATCTCCAAGCACAGATGAAACGTATATTATTTCTCAAACATATTTGGCCATGGTGGCCTTTTTAATCCAAGCACCCTGCCTCAACATGCTCAATACAGGACAGATGATGTCTCAAAGGCTGTGAAGTTCTAGCATTGTGCTTCTTCCACTTACATACTCTTCCTTGACATGTCTAGTAGCTGTTTTCTAAAATAACAGATGGACCCACTTCCAGGTTTTTCTCTCTCATTATCAGTGTGATTCTGTTTGCGTTTTCTCAGCTTATGTTTTTTCAGATGCAGAAAATTATGTAATTAGCTGTGAGGTCTCAGGCCATAATTTGGGTAACGTTTCCCACTTAAATTAAAGGCTTTGCACGCCCACCCAATCTGTAATTGTGTGGATCTTTGAAAACTCTCCGTTGGCTTCATTTAATTGTTAAACATTAATTTAGTGGGCGAAATCTTCAAAGACGCGGTAGAGGGATAGAGGAAGCGTGGCTGGTAGGACAAAATATTAATAGATGGTTAAAAGCAAAACAGTAATTCTTCCCGTCTAAGCTTGTAGCCTTTGGTCGGGTGGAAAAGAAACAATCGGTTATTCCGGGATTATATAGGTTTCATTGACTTAAAATGACCTAAAAGCAGCCAGAGGGGCATTGACTTTGTCTTTATTTTTTCCCTGAGGAGATAGAAAGAAAAACACAGTTTTGTTTTGTTTGTTTTTTTAATCTGAAAATGCCCTTCTCTGTTAAGGTTTACAAAAGTGTTTCTTGAAGAACACAGTGCTATTCGACAAAGACCAAAAATTGAAACGAAAAACTCCATTTTGCCGGCTGCGTTGTTCATGTAGCTGTTTAGCTCAGCAAACTGCAGCTGGCCCGAAGGGCAAGGCAAGACTCCACACCTTCCTGGGCATGGGGTGGAGGCTGGAGATGTGTGGCGTTGCCATGGTGATCGCTGTCAACAAAGGTTACCCCTGGTGGAACCTCTCTGGCCCTGTGACCCACACACAGAGTCCGAATAATAGACTCTGTAAGTGGCTTCTGCTTTGCAAATAGAGACAGGGCTGGAAATCAATTATTAATGAGCTGGGTGACATTGACATTCATCCACATTTAATAAGCACAACCCAGCAACCGGGGGAGAACTAAGTTCTGCCCAGCAAAGTCCCACGGGTTGATAGGAACCACAGAGAAAAAGAAAAAGCTAGAGACAGAAACCCCAAGAAAAAGAGACGATGGTCTGTCTAGATCCACTGAACAGATTTTAATGAGTATTTAGATTTCTCTGCTTGACATTCCTTTTCATACCAGTTTTTTATCGTCAGTGAACTCACAGGATTTGACAGGCTGATCATACAGAGCTTCTCCTCCCTGACTGCCTCCCGCGTGCCCACTGGAGACGCAGTGAAGGTGATGAGGCTCCTCCACAATTTGAGGGGGAGACATTGGCAGGGGCAGTGCTTTGTTCTGAGTGATTAATAGGCACAGCCTTCATTTGGGGTTCAAAACACACTGGTTCATTTTAGACTTCTGGCAGAACAGTGAAATGCCAATGAAACAACAGCAGCAAAAAGGTGCTGAGAGCAGGGTCCCCACCACACATGCTCTCCACGCAGGCTACGCAGGACTTCGGTTTCTACGGCTTTCTGTGGGAATTACCTCTTTTTCATTCCCTTCCAAGGCAGCCCGCGGTTCCTTTATATCCGGAACAGGGCAAAGCGGCACAGGGACTGTGCTGGAGGCTGACCCAGACTACACATGCCGCCTGGCGAGAAAGGGCCTCGTTTTGTTTAGAAAAGCGTCTCTGTTCTACCATGGGAGTCGGAAGTCAGAGGCACGGATGGTTTTCTAGAACCACGTCACCGATGGGTATGCTAGGACCTGAAGGAATGAGCCGACTGTGACATCTACTCCACTGACCTTTGAATTAACGCCCCCCGCGGGCAGGGCTCCCTTCAGCCCTGGTATTGTCGGGTCCCCAGCCTGGCGTTCCACACTTTGATATGCTAGAGGCGTCTGGGGGGTGGCCTGTCACTTCAGAGGGGGGACCGCCCTCCACCTCTGTGCCCTAAACCTGTCCCAGCTTCTAAGACTATGTTTTCAGCAGACTTGTCATTCTGGACACTGATGACATATGGCCCCCGGCGTGGCAGTGGGGGGAGCGCTCTGCGGGCCGTGGCTGCTGGGGTGGGGGGCGCACAGCTCTGCGGTGAGTTACTCGCGTGAGCCGAGCGCACCCCCCGCCCAGCAGGCTGACACCGGAGGCCAAGGTGCTCGGCCAGACTGGAGTCAATTAGAGGCTGCGCCTTGGGAGAAGCCCTCTTAGCATCTCCCTTTTTAATCTGGACCTTTTACCTTTTGATATTCTAGACGCGTTTCTTTTGCCCTCTTGTCAGCGCAGAAATTTTTAAGGTGACTGATGTCTCAGGTCAATAATTACATGTGGCAAAAGTTCTTAAGCTACAGGTTTAGATGCCTCTAATTTCAAGGCAAAAAGCTTGAGGTTTCACAAGCCCTTCCGGGAGGGCTGAGGCATTGGGGTAGGGGGGTGGGGTGGGGGGCAGGAAGGCCATCCCCCTGCTCCTGAGAGCCGTCTAGGCTCTGCCTCCTCTTCTAGCTGGGTCTCTTGATATCTGAGTCAGAGTACAGGGCTCCCCGCTCCACCCAAGGCCTATAACCCTGTGTTTAGGGGGTCGGCAGTGGAAGGCAGGAAGTTCAGGTTTGTTGCTACGAAACACTTTAAGTTCCAGGTTTTATAGTTATTGCACAATACGTCACAGTATGATTTCAGCTCCTTAGACAGAGACTGGTAAGTCTGGAATCTGTAACACCTCATCCCAGTCGCTATATCAAGTCAGCTTTGTGGATCAGCAAGTGCTTCTTGGGCACGTACCATGTATGGGGCACAGGGCTAGGACACAGTGGTGCACTGTGCACACAGGGTCCTTGTCCCCACGGGGCTCATATTGGAGCTGGGAAGACCAGGCAGATCCTTGTGAGAAGTGCTGGGAAGGGGTGGGCGGGTCTGGGGAACTCGGGGACTCCCAAGGGTGAGGGTCATCTGTCTCAGACCAGAGAGTCAGGGAAAGTCATGTGGAGAAGAAGCCACCATCTGACCTGAAAGCTGAACGGCAAGTTTATGTTTGTCAGGTGACAAGGAACGGAGGGAGAGGTCAGAGTGGAGGCGGCTGGGAGGAGGACAGACGCTGAAAGGGGTGAACTGGCCTCATGCCTTTCTCCCGGGAACAGTGAAGAGCTACTGAAGGTCTTACACAAGGGTGGGGCTTCATGGCTTTTAGGTTTCTGCAAGCTCACCCTGGCCACACTGGGGACAATGGATTGGAAGATGAGACTTCAAACTGTTTTTGTTGTGTTGTTTGGTTTTAATATCAAGGAGTGGAAGAGAGTGTAGGATTGGGGAGGTCTTCCAACCACCTTTTCTGGTCAGGGCGCTGGGACGGGGGCTAGACAGCTGCCTTCACCTGCAGGAGTCTTGCAGCTATTTTAGTTTCTCCTTTTCCACTGTCATTTGCTGTCCGTGGCTCACATTGGTCACCAGACCCTCAGATTCCCCAAACACTTGTGTCCCTGTGAGAGCAAGGACCGTGCGGCCATCATCTCAGCACCTAGCATTGGCTCAGGGACTGAGCCATGAGGGGTTTATAGAAATGTCTCAGAATGAACGAAAAGCTGAGGTGATTAACATCCAGCACTAGTGAGGACGCCCCCCACTCCCCCACGACCTGTATGTCCTTGAGGTGTGAGTGCAGCTGGAGGAGAACCTACAGTCAGGCCGAGTTTGACCCTGGTGCCATCACTTAACACCTGTGGGACCCTGTGTCTTGACTGTTAGGTCCTTGGTGTTAGGTGAGAAGAGTTCATACTTAGGAGGGACTTGGGGAGAACCAACAAGTTAATGGACAGAAACAGCCTGAGACACTCCACTGGGCACCTGGTTGTGCTCAGCAAAAATCATCATCATTATTACACACTTGAGCAATTAGACACAGGGGCTTGTCTGTGGACAGCCATGGGGCTTACTGAGTTTTGTACCCCAGGAATAGCTCATGTCTTGCATGTAATAGGGGCCCGGATCGCTGGTGACATTTGTAGTGATGAAGGGACAGTAATCATATTGTATTGGTCTTTCGATCAGAGGGAGAGACCCTGATCATAGTATTTAAAGTTGAGCATTTACTCCAAGTCACCCTCTGTGTGAATGCTGAAGCTGGTCTGGAAGAACTAGATGTGAGCCCTGTGGGCCTCCCATTCACATGGGGGCTTCCCCAAGTCCCAGTGACTTTGAACTGGCCCTCACTGTCTTTAAACCACAAGCAAGATTAGGAAGTCCATGGAGGGGATGAGGTTGCCCAGCAGTGACCTTGTCCAGCCCTGGCATCATGGTAGGAGGCAGCTTTGGCCATGGACTGTCAGCCTGGGAAGGCTGAAGCTCACGGCCAGTCTTCTTATAAGCACATCTCATGACTGAAACTCCCAGGCACTTCATTCCAACAACTGAGAAGAGCCCCCAGGTTTGCCTTGTGCTTTGAAACTCTTCATATGTGTTGAAAAGAGAAGAGGGGGTGGTGGCCAATCGCTGCCGGCGGTGGCCCAGGGAAAGCCCAGCTTTCTATGAAAGGGCGCCAGGCCAGAGGGTCATTGTGATCCCTGAGCTGGAAGTCTGGGCCAGGCTGAGAGTTTTCGTCAGCAGGTTGAAATCAGGGGGAGAATTAGCTCCTTTCCCAACTAGATCGTGAGTATCAGTGACTTGTGCCTGTGGTTATACGCCAAGCCACCCCTTATCATGTTTTAAAGGGAACGGGCATCTCGGGGGGGCCCCCGAGCTCTGACATTCTGCGAGCAGGAAGTCCACAGTCATTACTGTGAAAAATGGCAACAGGGACACAAATGCACGTCGGGGGGCAGACAGTGGGCTGAGCAAACACATGAATGTTCAGGGGGCAAGGGAGGGGTGGCTTGTCATGTGAAGGGATCAGCTTCCTTTCTCTAGAAGCTACTCCCAATGACTGCTTTACAAGATGGGAAGCAACGTGCTTGCTTTGGCCGGGGTTCCTGCTTGCGACTCGAGGGTTGCATCAATTCATTCCAAGTGGTGCTGGTAAGCGAGGGGAGTCCGGCCTGCTGGAGAAGTACTGCTCCTTAAAGTCATCCTTGCCAGCAAGCCCAGCCCAAGGCCCCCAGCGTGGATTGTTCACTTGTAATCAGGTCTTTCCTCCTGGTTCCCTCCACGGCTTTCCTCCCCTTGCCTGTGCCTCGCTATCGAGGCAAAAATCTAGTCAAAGGAATGCAAGGGGCAAAGAGACTTGGAGAAAATCAGAGACGAGATCGACTCAGAAATGCAACATAACGAGGTTCCCTAAGCAGACTTCAAAAGGTCAGCTGGGCCCTGGAGCCCCCTGGGATGATCTCACGATGAAACTATTCCTTCATAGTCGTGTGAGCCGGAAAGGTGTGCGGGGAGAGCACAGCCCTCCCCCAGCTCCGACGGCTGCCTGCAATCCTCGAGCGTCATAAGTTGCAACACGTGGATTTGATTTTCTAGGGAAGATAGGCCAAGTGCCCATGCATGGCGCGCCATTGCCATCCAACGCTTCCCTCTCGTTCCTCTGCTCTTGAGGCCCCAGCCAAACACGCGGAGACAGCATGGCTTTTGATTCCAATCATCTTGGAGGTCTTTGCTCTGCAGCTGAAAACTGGGCTCTTGTTAGGAGATACTATTTGTAGGTTCTGAATACAGGAAGATGAGTGCAGGGCAAGATGGGGCTGTCATTATTGCAGATATTTCAGGAAGCACTTTTGCTGGTCCCCAGTCCCAGACACCACGGACCGATCCAGGGGGAGAGGACACATGTCAGATGCTTCGGCCACACACCGGGACCAACCGAACACAGCCCACAGCCAAATCCAGCCTGCCACCTATTTTTGTTTTATTGGATCACAGCCACACCTATTCATTTACTTACTGTCTATGGCCGCCTTCATGCCACAATTGCAAAATTGAGTACTTGTGACAGAGACCATAAGACCCACAAAGCCTAAAGTATATACTCTCTGACTCTTTACTATCTTGCCAACCCCTGGTCCACATGATGGTTTTCTTAAACCTGTAAATCCCTTCTGTCCTAGAGTAAGTTATCCTTGGTTTGGGATCAAATAGGAAGGCAGAGGCAGCTCAGTTCTAAAATTGCAGGAAAAGCACTCCCACACTCATCCATTGAGTCATTCATTCAAGGAGTATGTGCCACGAGATATTATTATCAGTGTCATCATCTCCAGGCCCCGCCCCTAAGGAACTCCCAGGCTGCAGGCCACACTCCCGTGGAGAAGAGAACTCTTCTGGAGAATCATTGACTGTTAAAGCGAGACAAATCTTTTGTTCTCATCTCATCCAACAACCTAATTTTACAGATGAGGAAACTGAGGCTCAGTGAAGGGCAAAGTCTAGATCACGTGATGAGTGAAACGGCAACTTGGAACTAGAATGTTAGTCTCCCAGGCCAGGGGACTTAGGGCCCAATTGATGGCTGTCTTACTTCTGCCATGTCCTCTGACTACGGTCAGCAGTAGCCTGTGGCCTTGGGAGCCTTCTGGAGAGTCAGAGTCGACGGTGTGACTCAGCAGTTTCTCTCTCTGAAGGTAAGTCCCTGGTTGTTTCTTAAGTGAGGCTGATTGCAGTGATTAGTCACATGAATTGCACCTGTCACTCCTCTGCACAATGCCGGGCCAGGGGTAATGCGAGCTCCTTGTAAAAGGAACCTGTTTTTTTCCAGGTGATTCTAAATTAGATATGAATGTAGGCTTAGGATCCTGGCAGACTTTCTCCCAGGGAATTCCTAACTTGCATATATTTGCAACGTTCAGGCTACTCTTGGAACTGAAATACAACTTTGAAGTTTAAAAAGCCCAATACATTTCATTCCAATGGTCCATCCTCCAAGACTTCCTGTACACCCTCACTGAGCTAGTGTTTGAGTCAAATCACAAACTGTGCTCCCAGGACCACCCAGGGGCTCATGGGAGAACGGACTTATGTTTGTAGCAATATGCAAGGATGTGCTGGGCTCAGAATGTGGGTTACCTAGAGTTGTCTGCAACTTTACCTAGAGAATTAAATGTTTGTGACGGATGCAATTTGGCAGATAGGGAGAGAAAAAGCCAAAGAAAGCGAGGGTGAAGTTGAAGGGTAGACATGCACTGATAGTAAACAAGACAAGAGCACAGTGCCTCTGGCCTGGGAACTCTCACCTCCAGTTCTCAACATGCAGAAACGAAGTCACGTCAGTGTCAAAGATCAGCTCTGGCTTCTGCCTTTCCTGTGACACCTTTACTAGCTGGGCAGCCTTGGAGTTGGCTTCTCTGAGATGCCCTTGACCTACCTTTTTACTTAAGGCAGTGGTTCGCACCTGGGGGCAGTGCCCCCCTGCCAGGTCTGGAGACACTTGTGGTTGTCAAACGAGGCTGCTGCGGGCATCTATGTGAGGACTGGTCAGGGATGTCACAGGACATTCCCCTATGAAACAGAATTGTCAAACAAAGAAGTATCAGCCCCAAAACTCAAGTGCTGACCTTGAGGAACCTTGACTTACAGGAAGGGGCTAGACCTAGTTCATCATGGCATCTGTACCAAACAGTGCCATTTCTGTTCAACAGATGAACTTAGGAAAATTTATGAATATGTGTATGACTGACCATTGTGCCTGCCTTGTAAGAGCGCTAAAACATGTGCCAAATCTCTGCTCCGTTCCTGGCACACAGCCTAGCACATAGTAGGTATTCAGTAAATGGTAGGTAGCTCATGATGTTGCGGTCACATTTACCTGAATTTGCTTCATGCTTGTTTGAAATAAGAATTCACTTGTTTTCATCCCTTGCCAAGATAATAGGCAGTCTGTGCAGGCAAAAAGCCCAGTGGGGCTTTTACAAATACTGGTTTACAAAGAATCTTCTTTATCTTGTGTTTTCCAGATAGGTAAGCCAAGGGCCACTCGGTTGTGCCTTCATTTCCGTTCCCTCTGGCAGACTTTCCCTAGGCTGGGTTTTGTTTCCCTAAAATTATTGTTTCATTGCTCTGTTGTTCTGAAGGAACCTGTTGGTTAATATTAATGCGTTTTTATCTCGGGCCACTTCCTTCCGGCTCTTTTTCAATATGCCCTCATGGTTTGCTGCATCCTTTTGAACATCAGTGCTGTGGGCAGAGCAGAGCCCTTTCATGTAGATACCACCCCTGAGCCTCAGAGCAAGCCTGTGGGGTCTCATCATCTCCAGTGGACAGGTGGGGAAACTGAGGCTTGGGAAATTCAGTGCTGGCTAGTCAGTAACTTCTGATTCTGTGTGATGACCCACTCCTGGGGTTTGAGAACTACAAGATTTAGGGACAGAGGTTAGAGAAGGGGAGGTGATTTGCTCCAACCCACATAGGAAGTGGTCGCCTGGCAGGTTTCCAGATGTTTCCATCTTACCTTTCTTAGCCTTTCTTTTTGCACCGATTCCTGAAGATCACTTTGAAATTGGATGTCTCATCTATTCATTCAGGGAAGAGGCATTGAGTGCCTCTGTGCCCTGTTGTGATGTGATGGGGAAACTTCTGGGTTCGAGGCTTGTTCTGCCACTTAGCACTCGCAGGCTCTGGCCTGAGTTACTTAATTGCTGTGAACTTCAGATTCTCGTATCACAGGGGAGATGACAATCCTCGAGCTGTGTCATGGAGTTGTCGTGACAACCCGTAGTGGTCAAGGCAATTGAAGGAGTTTGCAGACTGAATTCTTATGAGGATTTTTCTACCCCCTCTTCTCTTCCCCAACCCCTCCCTCGGAGTCTAGAACTGGCAAATATAAGCACTTCCGTTCCCTGAAGAAAAATGGTGATAATTGCGCACATCTACGGGGCCCTTATTGCTGTCAGGCACTCCCCTGAGCACTTGTATGTGTGATCTCTGTTAGTCATCTCAGTACCTCCATAGTGTCAGGATCTCTCTCTTGCGCAGGAGGCAGGCAAGGCCCATCAGAGGGTAATTCCTTGTTCAGGACTGAGCAGCTAACTGTGAGCCAGGCCAGGATTGAATTCAAATTCAGTGGGATTTAGAAGTGCATGGTCTTCCTTCATGTACTTCTTCATTTATTCAGATCCCCCTGCCCCCCAGGGCCAGTCTCTGTGCTGGGCTCCAAGCAGCCCTGAAGAGGCTTCCTGAGCCCCCACCCCACTCAGACAGGACCAGGGTGGCAGGGCCTCTGTCCCTCCCACAGGAGGTGTGGGGACACGTGTTCCTCCGTCCGGTCAGCTGTGTTAGCTGGTGTCCCTGGGAAGCAGATGACATTGGTGCTTCCAGGTGGAGCTGGGGAGCAGGGCTGAGAGCAGGCCCACGAGGCCCAGGGGAGCTGCCCAAGGAAGTCAGCACCCGGCAGGCAGCACAAGCGCAGCGATTGTCTGCAAAGCCCCCTGAAGACCCGGCCTGGGACCAGCCCCCTCTGCTGCCAGAGCCTCCCGCATGGGACTTTTGTCCCTCCTGGCAGCTTATCTGCAGGGGTTTCCTCAGGACAAGGTTACTTCGTGGCTTGGAGACCACACGAATTGAAATCACTAGGGGAAAAAAAACCCTGTTGGGGCTTCCTTAGTGCAAACACAACCGCTGCCTGTGGACAAATATTGACTTTCAGTGCTAGCGCTGTCATGGATGGCCACCCTGGGGAGAGGCTGTGTGAGGCTACCGAGCCCTGGCTGGGGGACCAGGCCACAGGGCGTCCAAGTCCAAGATGCTGCTTACATTATCTCCGATGACCTGCCCCCAGCGGACCTGTCCAGTCTCAGCAACATGCAGCTTGGAGTCTGGCATTGTTGGCAGCCGTGTTGGAAGTGTTTCTACAGCGGGCCACCATGCCCTGTGTGAGCGTCCTGGGCTGCTATGACAAAGTGCCAGACAGGGAGGCTTAAATAACAGGAACTTATTGTCTCGCCCAGAAGTCCAAAATCGAGGCCCCGGCAGGGCCATGCTCTCCTTGGAGTCTCTGGCAGGTTAGGGTGGGGGTGGAGGGCCCTCCTTTGCCTCCTCCCAGCTTTTCAGTGGCTGCTAGCACGCTTTGGTGTTCTGACCTACAACGCCTTCCTCCATTCTCCACCTCTGTTGTTACGCGGCTTTCTTCCTGTATGTGTGTTCTCTGTGTCTCTCTTCTGAAAAGGGAGCCTGTCATTGGATTCAGGCCTCTCTAAGTCAGTGCAAACTCATCTTCCTTTGAGTCTATGTGCAAAGATCCTAGTTCCCAGTGAGGTCACAGTCACAGGTACTAGGGCTAAGGAGTTGAACATCTCTTTTGGGGGGACACGGTGCAACCCACACCACCACCCATGGGGTGTTGGCCTCTGAAGGAAAGGTTAGGTACCTCCCCACAGCTGATCTGCCCAGCCCCCGCGTCACTCCACAGGGACTTGCCCAAATCACACCGCTGGCCAGGTCAGCCCCCTTTAGCAGTATCCCCTCGCCACAGGGACATGTCCAGGGTACTCGTGGAGCCACAAGGTCCTGCGTGGTCTGGCCTTGCTTTGCTCACTGCCACTTCACCATGCACAGTCTGCATCAGCCATGCTCCTTTCTTGCCGCGGGGCAGGCCTAGGTCCGGCTCTATTTCAGGTCTTTACATGTGTTGCACCTCCAGCCAGAAAGCCCCTTTCTTTCCTCATCTGGCTAAGTCCTACTTATCATTCCTCACTTCTCAAGCCCAAAGGCTCCTCTTAGGAAGACGCTTTGCTCACCCTCCTTGACATTGTATCAGGTGCCCCACCCCCGCCCCAGGCCCCTCTTCTGCTTCCCCACCTGTGCCCCCATTAGCCCACACATCACGTTGTGTTACAAGCATCTCTGTACTCGTCTGTGACCCTGACTGGGCTGCAAGACTTTGAGATCAGGGTCTGTATCTTATTCCCCACCGACTCCCCAATCGTAGCGTGTGGCCAGCAAAAAGCAATGCTTCCTGAATTGAGTAACAGATTGAAATGACAAATGAAATAGGAAGCAGAATGCGAAAATAATAACGGTAGCTCAGCTGCCTTCCTAATGCTGTGAACATTTAAGGAGACCTTTCTACCTTTCTGCCCATGACTCCTTACCACCAAATTCAATCCCAGACCAATGCTCGGAGAAAGGATGTTTCAGAGGGACTGTCGACAGGCGGGGGTTGGGGTGGCTGGGGATGAAACAGGGCAGTTCCCAGGGCACCTTGATTTGTCACGAATACCCAGCTGTGGACACGCTGCTGAAGGGGACTATGGCACCTACGGCCGTCTTTTGAGTTTTCATCCCCACTTCCTTTCTTAATCAACGTCGATGGCAAAAGAAGAAGCGGGTAAACTGAGCTTCCTTCGTCTGCCTTGGCACATGTGCGCTTGCATGATTGAACATTTTGGCCCACGAAAGAATAAAAACTGTAATCCCCCCCCGCACACTTTTTTTCATTGTGTTTTGCCAAAACAAGCTGTGAAAGAATGTAAAATATATCATTTTGTTGGCACCCGTTCACCAGTGAGTCAGTGAGCTCGCTCGCATTTGCAACGAAAATTGGATTCTAACCTCCCCAAAATTTATGACAACTGCTCCTTCTTGTGGCTTAAATGTTGACATATAATTAATTTAGGATTTCTTTCTGAGGCTTCCTGTCCACGTTTGTACCTGCCACAGACATATCCTTGAAAGTTTATCTAACAGCTGGAGCCGTGAAAACCCCCACTGCAGCTCTGTGAAGCGGGTGGGCCGTGCCAACAGGAAGGGCCCACGGAGAGGCAGAGCACTTGCCAGCCCGCGGCTGCCGGAGCTGCCCCAGGTCAGCGCGTGGGCGCTGCGGTGTGGAGCAAGGTGTGGGGCCCTTCTGCCGCCGGTCCTTCTGGGCCCCCGTGATGCGCTCTCCCTCTGCTCTGTGGACTTTCTTTCACAAAGATGACCCGCCCCGGGCCAGCACACGAAGAACTAGTTCTTTCTGGATCAAGCTGGTCTAGAGGCCCAGCTCTGTGCTCTGTGTGGGCCGGTCCAGAGAGGGAGGTAATGTGAGTGACCGGGAATTGAACACCTATTCCACGCCAGGCCCTGCTCTAGGTGCTCTGTAGGCAGAGGTCCTTTTATTTTCTCTTTTTCACCACCTGGAGAAGTTAGAATCATTTCCTATGTGTAGATTAAAAAAACAAAGAACAAAACCAAACCTGAGGCTCGGAGAGGTCCCCCAAACTAGAACGGGGAAGAAGGGAGGGATGGATCACATATGCCGAGTTCCTGTTCGGCCTTGTCTCGTGGTCACGCTCTGAGGGGGGCAGCGTTGTCCTGGTGCCTGAACTTGGACTGGCCCCCCGCTGGCATGAACTGCAGGTGGGAGCTTGCTCTCCACGGCTGTGAGCTGGAGGGAGACCTGGGTCTTAAGTCCCAGCTGCCCTATCATGTTCCAGCCAGCCTTCTCCACTCCTAGGAGTGACACACCCTTGATGTCACCAGGCTGCCTCCTAATCGCCTTGCTTCCAGAGGGTCTGGGCAGCGCGGGCCCCTGATCCAGAGCAGGAGAAGTAGTCAGTGAAAAAGAAGATGTGCAGTCGTTATCCTTCCAACCTGGGAGGAGTTCTTCCCGAAACCCAGCCCAGCCCTCATGAAGGGCCCTAGTTTGGGACAGTGAGAATGAAGGCTGGGGCCATGGCCAGAAAGCTTACAGGGTAAAGGTAAGGAAGGCTGGGTCCCAGCCCACGCTGGCCACCTCTGACTATGTGACCTGCGGCCAACTCCTCTCATTCCCACGCCTCTTCAAACGGAGAACTGGCCTGCCTGTGACCTGGTTCAGCTTCTCCTCGTGAAGTGACCTTGGGCAGGTTACTTAACCACGCACGGCCTCAGTTTTCGTCACTCTACAGGAGGAAAAGATCACGCCCAGTTCACCGGGTGATTGTGGATTAAATGTGTCGATACATGCATATTGCTGGTCGTGAACAGGGAGCGCAGGCCGAGAGCCCGTCCCAAGAGGCGCTCAGCAATGTCTGGAGTCGTTTTTGATTGTTATGACTTGGGGAGGGGCGAGTTCTGTTGGCATCTGGTGGGTAGAGGCCAGGGAGGCTGTAAGCCTCTTACAAAGCACAAGGCAGCCCCCCAAAGAATTATGTGTTCCCAACTGTCGATAAGCACCAAAGCAGAAAGGCACTGCTATAAAGCATCTAGGACTCTTCCTGGCATATAGTAAGCATTTGACAAACATTCATTATCATCAGTGGATTCACCTCCCCTTAATTCAATATCTGTTGAACACCAACTGTGTGACAGGCATGTAAGGAATAATGCAGTGAGCAAGTCACACACAACCTGTCCTCTGACATTAACCAGATAATGACACACATACATGATGCCAACTTGCTCAACAGCAGGAGCATATGGGGGGAAAGGTGGGCAGGAGTACAGAGGGAATGTTCGGGAAGGGGATTTGAAGAGGAACAAGAGTCAGGGACGGCCCATCTAAAGGATAAGTAAAGGGTGATGGGGGAAGTGCTCTGGGCAGAGGGCACTAACTAGCTGCATGATCGGAAAGCTCTGCTGGGGTCCCAGTTCAATGCCTGCAGTAGGAATCCCTGCTCAGGAATGCTAGGTGCTTTTGCTAAACCCAAAAGAAGTTTCCTGCAGCAAAGCTGAGGCCTCCCGTGCATCCTGGGTGACATGGGGACTGCTAGAGGCATTTGGAGTCCTGCCAAATCGGAAGTCCAGTCACTTTGGAAGTGACTCCAAGGGGGCCCCAGAACCCACTGATGTCATACCTCGAGTGTCCACTTTGTCACGCCCAGCTCCTTGCTCTCTGGTCCAGTTCTTCCCCAAGGAGGTTCGGAGTCCTAGATCCTGGATACCAGGCTTGCCTTGAAAGAGTTAAACTAGCCCCCCCCAGCCCCAACACACACACATACACGAACACACACCTGCCAGGACCTTGGGATTTAATAGGGAAACTTCCAGCCAGTTCGGGTATTGGGGAAATGTCCTTTCTCCTCTTTAATCTTCGAAGTGACCAGCGACAAAAGCAGCACAGGAACTCCCTCTCCGGACACCTCCACGTCACAGCTGAAAACACTTGTGATAGCTGGAAGTCTCCCAACAGGTGGGAGCATGGGTCCACCTGAGAGGCCTCTGTCACTCTCTTTCCATTGCATGTGGACCCCATCACCCCCCAGTGAAGATGACTGAGTTCACGTATCACCCTCAGCGGGAGCTGGAGATTGAAGACAGAGGACCTTGTGCTCTGTGCAGACCTACAGGTGCAGCCTCAGATGCCCTCAAAATCAACCTCTTCTCCAGCTCCTCAATCTTTGGAGGGATGTCACCATGTCCCTTGAAAGTGGCCCATGGGTCAATGGGCTTCCCGAGAAAACTCTATGCATTTGTGGTTTGCAGATCTGGGGGCTTCTTGTTCTGTGTGTTTCTTAAAACCTAACCATGTAAGACACAGAGGAGATGCTCCGTGAGGACCTACCATGTGGAACAGCTACTTGGCCTTGGGTACCATGTTTTTGTTGCCTGCTTTCACACACACATCGAGCAGATCTGTGACACTACAGGCACTCCAAGAATCTTGTTCTGTAGCATTCTGACCAATTTTGCCTCTGACCAAGCAACCCTACCCAATAAGAAAAGATTATAATGATTTCCTACATTAAGGTGACCAGACGTCCTGCTTTTGGTGGGACAGTCCCAATTTTTAACAATTTGTCCCGCGTCCTGCGGCGTTTTAAAGAAGTCCCAATTTTTGGAAAGAATGCACGACAAGCTAGGGAACGGCGGGAGATAGACCCATTTTTTAATCAAGAACCCTCTCCCCCCTGGTCAATGGTGTCCCGCTTTACCAATGTTAAAATCTGGTCACCTTATCCTACATGGAAACCAAAATAGCAGCTATGATACTGATGGCTTGGCTCAGAAGTTCCAGGATGGTGCCATTTTGTTTCTCCTGGAGTAAAAATGTTTTTTTTGTTTTTTGGGTTTTTTTTTTTGACAAAACAGCTTTAAGTTAACTAGGAATCTCAAGGAGGAAAAGCCAGGCCCCAACAGTATGAGTTGAGTTCACATTAAGGTTTTCCCCAGGCCTTTTCGGGTTACCTGTGAAAGGATCAGGGTGGGAAGGCAGATTCCATGTGCAGGAATGGAGAGGAACTCAGCCACAGACAGCCTGGTCCTCACCAGGGAGGTTCTGAATAGGAGCAAGTCAGGCCTCGGAGCTATACTTTGCTGGTAAAGGCAGACCCTCCCTCGATAATCTTTTTAGCATCCCACTCCTTCAAAGACAACTTGGACCCCAAAGCCCTCATGCAGCCAGAAGACATGTGAATATCCCATCAGTTGCATAGAAGCAATAGATTGGAATCCTCCAGATAGTTCACTCAATCTCACAATGATAAATGATCAATCACTGCATTCCTCCTAAATGAAATTAAGATGTTAAGATATATGGCTTGGGGCTTCTGGATGGGATTTCTGCCGTTGAATTTTCAACAGAAAATGTATTGCTTTAGAGTCGCTGGGAAAGGGAGACATTCTGGATCTATGTTAAAGCAAAACATTTGACAGTGGAGAAGAATGCTTCAGACATGTTAATTTTTTTCATGTTTAAAAGTGATTAATCATCCCAAAGACCATGAAGCTGGAAGGCCAGAATGCAGACTCTTGGAGGGGAAGGAGGGTGCATGCGCCTTCAGACCCCGAAGTGAAGGCTTTTGAAGGAGGCTGTAGGTGAGCTCGTGATGAAAGACAAAAAGCACAGGCTAAAAATCCACTGGCAAAGACAGAGTCTGCACAAAACGCTAGGAGTGCATAGAAACCCACAGACTGACTTTCCAATAGCACCGTGCAAAAGACGGCAATGCAGGAGGTGGGCGGGATGCTCTTCCGGTTGTCCACAGCAGGAGATGGTATCTCCTTAGAACGTCTTTCTAACCCTCCTGTGAGACCAGGCCAGAGCCCCTCTGTGCCTCTATGAGCTGGAGATTCACCATCTCGGTGTGCGGGGATCACAGCATGGCCCTGCCACATGCTAGCTGTGGGACTCTGAGTGTCATTTCACCCCTCTGTGCCCGTTTCTGGAGCAGTCGAATGGGTTAACAATAGCAAGCTCTTCAGAGCGCAAGGACTGGATGTCATAACGCCATAGTATCTGTGCTCAGTGAATGCGGACGAGTCATTTCTCTCCCTGGTACTTAAAACCACGGCTTAATGAATTAATCATGTGGGAAGTTTAATTATGTATTGAATAGAATGTCTGACATGTTCACTGGATGTGTATGCCTTGGAGTCAATGCTAGTGTCTCTATCATTCAACCCATGTCCCCAGTACTTAGTGTGGTTCCTGTTGCTTCTTTAAAATTGTGAAAGGAGGGAAGCCGGGATGGCTCAGTGGGTTAAGCGCTCACTTTGCAGTGCCAGGGACCGAGGATCGAATCCTGGCCCCGGCCCGTGCAGACCCATGTGCTGAACTGGGGAGTTCATAATAAATAAATAAATAAAAGTTTAAAATAAATTTTAAAGTTCAAATAAATAAAAGTTTAAAATTGTGAAAGGAAGAATAGGAGAGAAGGAGAGAGGGATAGAGGAAGGAGGAAGGGAAAGAAGGAAAGGAAGGAAGGGAGGGAGGGATTGATTCTCATACTTTTCAAAAATATAGCTTTAAAACAATGTAAATTCCAAACTGAATTAGGCTTTGTGTCGCATTTAAAAACCCACCTCCCTTCCAGCTCTAGAGACCAAACTGAAGTAGCCCTTTCCTCTCCCTTGATTTGCAGGTGAGTGTGAATTATGGCTCATAGGGCTCTGAGATCCTGAATCTCACTAAAAAGCTTGACCCCTCAGCCAGTGGCCTAGTTGGCAGCCTGTGTTTATTCATTTTTCTTTTCCCTTTCCACCCACTGAAGGAGAGGCTCCTCCGCCCCCCAAAGGTTGTTAGTACCTTTTGTTGCAGAAAACTCTCATTTGGTGGCTGCGTGGAATACATACAAAAATGTTTGAAGCCAGTTGAAATTAAAGTACAGTTAATCAAATGCAAAACTCCATTCAGCTCCTATCTGCCAAAAATAAATCGTTTTTAAAATGGTTTTCAGATCGCTGACAACGATGGCTGTGTGTATGGCAGCGGGGCTGCCTGCCTTCCGTGGCCGTCCTTGCCAGCGCGCACCCCAGCATTTGGAAATTAAACAGAAACACATTGAACTTGCTGAATTAGCTGTTGCCACATTGGAACGCTAATGGGTTTAGTGACCACAACCAACCCAGGCCAGAGTGTGTCAACAGCCAAAGGACCAACCTCGCTGGCTGTTTGTACTTTGCCCAAGTTGTTACAAGTTTAATTCTTTGCAGCTTACTTTTCCTGCTGTTTTGGCCTCTCGCGCACCATGTCTTAAATTGCCGAGCGGCCAGCCCAACCTCATACAGCACAGGGAGCCCCTGACAAGAGGGCCACAGATGCGGGCACCTCAGCCTGTGGGGTCTGATGACAGGTGAGATTCCGGCTCCAGAAGGTGTGCGTGACTGTCCCTCCCTCTGCCTCCAGCCTTCTGTCCTTGGTCCCTTCTAAAATTCATTCTGGAAGCGTCCCAACCTGAAGCAAATGCAGAGCGCCTCTTGATTCACCACTCGTCTGGAAAAGTGGAGTCTTCCTGTCTCCCTGCCCATCACAAGAAAGCGCAGGGCGCAGCTTGTGTTCCTGAGGGCGATTTCTGGGTGCTGCACCCAGACCTCAGTCCTGCCTTGACAAACTGGGACAACTCTCTCCATTTCCAGGCAGCCAAACCCAGCCCTGGGTGGCGGGACCTCGGTAGGGAAGAGGTTAAATTGCTCAGCGCCTGGTTGCAGGCTTTCCTGCCCACACTTGCTCCTGGCCTAAGGCAGTGCCTGCTGTTTGGGGAGGGGGGGCAAGGGAGGTCTCACTGGACCCAGGTGGCCGACAGGCAAACCATGTTATTAAGAAGCAGAGATCGCAAAACCTTGATCTTCAAAAGAGACCCCTAATTAGTCCCCGGCCTGAGAGTAAATGGCATTCCACCTCAGTGAGGCTGGGGAGGGCGCCTTGGAATCCTGGGGACTAATTGCCATTATTGGCTCTATGAAGATCCTGTTGTAAACACTTGTCATCCGAGCCACTTCTGGTCGGCAAACAACCTGAGATATCAAATTGTGCCTTCGCGTTTCAAATTCTCCAGAAGGCCCGGCCGGCTCATTTTTCTGGGGGAGGCACCTCATTCATACACAGGACAGCTTTTCTGGCCCCCACGCGAGAGAGACGTCTCTGTTTGTGGCAAGCTCAGCCGAACACTGAATTCTCGCCAGTGCCGAAGTTGAAAATAATGTTTTACTTGGTTCTCATTTGCATTTGCAAAGGCTATCTCAAAAGTCAACTTTAATCGCAGGCAGATGGGATTTGTCCCGAAGCAAACGGGGCTGAAACTTTAGGCCCCTGAAGTACACAGACCTTTTCCAAGACCCCAGGCAGGGGCCGCGTGGTGTGTTCATGTGGCCATATACTTTTGTTCAAGTTTGAAATGGTCAGCTGTTTGCAAATTCCTTTCCTAACAGAGGGCCCACCGAACGGTATAAAACCAAGGTGTGTGTAGGCTGTGACCCACGGGTGTGCTTCTTACCATTTGTGTCGTGTTGCTTCTGGAAATACGTGTTTTCTCCCTGTTGGTTGACTTTTTGCTTCTTGGTTCTGCTTGACAGTTATGAAGGCAAAGGCAAACTTGTCCAGGCCATGAGCAGGATGTTAGGTTTTCTCTAAGTATATCCTTGAACTGAAAGAATGTTTCAAGAGCTTGGGACCTAGAGACTCTGGGATCAGCAACTTCAAGGGCAGCCTGGACAAAACCAAATTCAGATGGCAGAAGACGCCAATCTAGAGAGAGGTTAGAGGGGCTTGTTGCTGTCCTGTCGGGCCACTAGGATTTCCTATCTGGATACATGCAGGGCAGTAAGTATGTCTGAATGGCAGGGTTGGGGGAGAAAGCTGTGAATAATTTCTGGATATTCTTGTGAAGTATGAATTTTCTGTTTACCTTGAGGATCGGCTTTTAGCAAGCATTTAGGGGCTCTGAGATGACACAGTTCCTGCTAAACATCCACCACAAGCAAAGGGGCAGAGCCGTATGCCCTAGAATGTCATATAGCCCCTGCCTCCCGAAGCTGGGCTTCCAAACCATTTGGTCAGGTTGCTAAGGAGTCACTCTTACTCAGCAATAATTCCTTTGTATGAACAGTGCAGGGTGGGACAGGACGGTGGAAATTCTATACACAAGGCATAGGGTATGTGTTCACAGGACTCCATTGTCTCCGGAATGAAAATGGGTGGGTTTCCCTCTGCAGGTAACCTAATAACCTGAGGCAGCAGATGAGGGTGTAGGGGGGTGCGTGGTTCTCCAGGATGACTCGGGCATCTGTCCCCTTGGCAGGACACGGGTTTCTGTTTGTTGAATCAGCCCTGTCTCCCATGTCATTTGCAGCATCCCCAAAGATTCCCAAAGCACGATTTTAGCCTGTATGTTTCACTGATTTGAGATGTTAGAGATTGTACACCAACCTTTTGGTTATTTTCACTAGTTCAGAAAAGAAAGACTAACATCGGTTTTGACAACAAACAAAACCAGTTTTTGTTCTATCAGTTATGTTTAAAAGATTCCAATTTCAAACTAAACACGATGTGTGGTTATTCTGTCAGCGATTTATATAGCCACCAGGCGCCACAGTTACACACTGCATACATCATTGTATTTTTAAAATGTACTTAATGAACTTTTTTTTCTTTTCTAGTAACTACTTCATTGCCTTAAATGAATGCATTCCAATAGAATTTGTAACAAATGACCATTTTGTGTTTGCATTAATGCCAAACACGTTTAACAAATTTTTAACAAGGAACCCTGGCAAAATGCCAAACTCCTAGAAGGACACTGAAGGAATGCTATAAATTTCAACTAGATTTTACCTTTTCACTTCGTTCAGCGAGTGTCTGAGGCGTCTTGCTATCTCAGAATTATAGCATTTCTATTTGATGTCAGATAAGCTGTCCATTTTTACTATTTTTATTACTTAGATTGTACCTATTGCCCAGGACATTTAAATCTATGCAGCCACATTTGTAATAATATGATGGCAACTTAGAAACCAATTGTTATGTCCACAAATTATTTATGTCTTCTATAGGTTGGTGGATGCATGTATGCGTAGACATATCTTATCAAAACCTAATTTAAAAGAGCACCGTCAACCAATTAAATATAAAAACGAGATAGACCAATGGGTCTCAGTGGGGTGTGATTTTTGTTCCCCAGGAGAAATTCTAGCGATATTTGGAGACATTTTTTAGTGTCATGATTGGGGGAGCGGTTGATGTTACTGACGTCTAATGGACACTCAGAGCCCTAGGATGTTGCCAGACGTACTGTAATACACCTGATGGCCGCCACCACAAAGGATAACCCAGACGTCCTCGGTGCCAAGACTGAGAAGTCCTGGAGAGGAGTGACAAAGGGCTTGGCCTTCTGGGCCATCTCTCAGGGTCAAGAAGGTATTTCCAGAGGGGGAAAAAAATGACAATAAAAGCACATTTCTACTCAATCAATGTTTTACCAGTGGCATCGAGCAACTGATGCTGATGTTGAAGGGCAGACTTCTGATTTTGACTTCTGCAGCCCTTGGCCCATGAGAAGATAAGAGGAAGTCCAGGTCTATGGGAGCAGGACTGAAAATGTCGACGGAGGTGGCACTGGGGGTGGCTCGTGGCCTGAGCGTGGGACCCCCAGGATCCGGGCAAACCTAGCATGGGTGTCCCAGGCCCTACCCTCTGGAGAAAGCCGGCTTGGGGCTGTGGGCGTGGTCACAGCAGGCGAGGGGTGGGCCGTCCATGAGACGGTAGTTGTAGTTGTAGGTGTTTGGTGTGCCAGCACTTTTATTTTAGTAGCTATGCAATTATTATAACGTGTGTTAGACAAATACTGGCACCATTATGATATTAAATACATATCTCTTTAAAAGGAAATTTCAGTTTTGAGAAGATTGTTTTAAGAAACATTAATTAGATGTGACAGATGTTATGGAGAGATTATATCGGGATGGTAGAACATAAAAGGTTTAGACAATCCTGGTCTCACGGGGAAGAGAATGGGCTCTGGGGTCAAGAGCATGTGAGTTCAAATCAGGCCCCAGGAAGGCAGGAATTGGACTCAGAGCTTTCAGTGCCCATGAACTTCAGTTCCTCCTCTGCTAAGGGACTAGCAACAGGGTCCAGGTGGATCCTTGTGATTCACGCAAAAGCACGGAGCGTCATGGCAGATAGCATGCACTGAACATTAGCTATGAATAATTCTGACCACACTATTAATGGCAAGAATAAATCCTGAGGACAGGGAGCCATGCATGCTGCCATTTTTATGTACACATCTCAATCCATCTGCTCCCCTTGGCTTAAAATACGCTGGGTAGTTGAACCAGTAGACAGAAACCACAGACTGGGTCTGGGGTCTCTGAGGTGCACCCCACCCAGGCAAGTTCTGTGGCCCCTTCCAGCAGTTTGCAATTCTGAGCAGAGGGGCTGCTGGGCCCGCCCCACCCCCTCAGCCCCAGCCTTTGGGGCTCTGAAGTGTTACCTTTTATTGCCCCTTGGAGCTGCAGGAGGCCACTGGCAAGGCACCATGTTGCTCTCCGCTCATATTTTTGAATTATGGCTTCAAGGTGGTTGCTCCGATCAAGAAAATTAAATGATTTAACATAATTTGTTGCCACTTTGATCACAACAATAATAAATAAATCTTCATGAGGAAAAAGGGAAACCCGTTCCGCCCATTTTAAAAGATGTTAAGTAATAACACAGATGGAGTTACAGAATTTTTTTTCGTGGAAACGACGCTAATGGGTTTTCTTCTGAGCAGTCACTTAGTGGCCTTGTTCTGCGAGATGCCCCTTACTCCCAGAACGAGCCGTCCTGCTCCTCAGACCCTTGTTAACTAGCCTATCCGGGGCTCACTGGTACGTGGGCCCGTGGGCCGTGTCGGGCACCCAAGCCGTGGTGAATGGGTGTCTGTTTTTGGACCTGGGGGCACACTGCACACATTTGGAAAGCACATGAGGCATAATGGACATTAACCCAGATGTCAAAAATAGCCTGCGTTTTACTACTGTTATTAAACAGTTTCCCCTTTAACCCCTCCGTGTTTACCAAAGACCCCATTCTCCCAGCCTGTTTCTGCAAATCACTACTGAAAGGGCAGGAGAAGAAAGCCGTGATCGGGCAGGTGTCTTTATTCCAAAGAAAAACAGTCTGAAGGCATAGTTGTGAGACACCACATGTTTATTGCCTGCTCTCCCGGGGGTTGTTGTCCTGGGGAGGGACCGCACGGCTGTGCTCAGCTTGCCCACCCCCCACCCCCACGTGAGCCCCCCTCCCCCCGCCTCTGCACACCAACTGCAAGGTTCCCTTCAGAAGGAACAAGTCAAGATTTTTCACCGTGGAAATAGCTTTCCATGGTACCATACCAGTTACACCTTCTTTGGTTAAAAAAAAAAAAAATCTAAAAAGTACAATAACAAAAATAATTTTAAAGAAGAACATTTAAAAACACTACCCAGAGATCATTATGAACAATATCTTAGTATATACAGTCATTTATGTTTCTGTGTATGTTGATGCCAAAATGAGATCAAATTATACCTATAGAATTGTAATCTGCTTTTTTTCACTAAAGAATTGTGGACCTCCTTCAGTATAAAAAATCAACTTCTACATAATTGTTGTCATAGTCACTTAAATCTTAAGCACCCCTATTACAGCTCTCTATTCATTTCCTTCAAGTCACAAATTTTTTTATATCTTTCTTCTTTTATTTTTGGATCTATTTGTTGTCTGCCTTTCTCCCCAAAATACAGGCTCCATGAGGGTGTAGATTTCATCTGTCATTTTTACCAAGCAAATTGCCTAACACAGAGAGGACCTATATCAGGTTTACTGCTGCATAGTAAATCATCACAAACTTAGTGGTTTAGAACAACACTTGTTGGTTATCTCACGGTTCTATAGATCAGCAACCCAGTAGGGCTCTGCTAGCTTCTCTCCTTAGAGTCTCATTAGGAAGGTCAAGGGGTCAGCCAAGCTGGACTTTCACCTGCAGGCTCTGGGAAGCACCAAGCTCATTCGCATTGTTGGCAGAATTCAGTTCCTTGTGGTTGGAGGACTGAGGTCCCTGTTTCCTCGCTGGCTGTCATTGGGGGCTGCCCTTGGATCCTACAGTACTCTCAGATCCCTGCCCAATGGCTCCCTCCATCTCAGCACAGCAAATCCCTCTGATGTTTCAAATTTCTCTCACGTTCCCTTCTGTTGCCAGCAAGAGGAAAGTCTCTGCTATTAAAGGGCTCCTGTGATTAAGTCAGGTCCACTAAAAAGAGAGATCCTCTCTCTTTTGATTAACTTAAGGTCAAGTGATGAATAACCTTCATTATATCTGTAAGGTATCATAACCATAATCATGGGATGAGATGTTCACAGCCCTGGTGTCAGGGATAAGAGCAGGGAGTCTTTGGGGAGGGGTGTGTGTGTGATTTTAGGATTCTGCCTCTAGGTGCTCTCTAATGCCTGGGGAATGGATGAGTGAATCAACTTACTCCTTTCCATGACCTGTGGGAGGCACGGGGGATGCTAACGGAGTAAGACTGGGCTGCCCCTGATCTTATAGCCCAGACCAGTATTGTTTGGTAGAAATAGACATTAAGAAGAGTAACAAGAAAGGTGAAATCAATTGTAAAGATATATTTATTCTGATCCAATGCATCCAAAATATCACCCTAACTGAAATTTATATATAAAAAATAATATTCATACTGAGTCTAAAATGTACGATTGTATTACAATTTACATTCATTCAAAATCAGTGTAAAAAACTAACTTCATGCTAAATCTCCCAAATCTGATGTGTATTTTATACTTGTAGCACATTTCAATTCGGACTAGCCGTATTTCAAGTGCTGAACAGCTGCATGAGGCCCGTGCCTACCACATTGGACAATCAGAGTCTAGACACGTGGCCAGAAGGGGACAGTGCAGGAAGTGTGAGACTTCCTGGACTCAGGAGTGTCAGGAAAGGCTTTCCAGGAAGGAGTGACACCTAAACTGAGACTGAAGCATACGTAGGAGTCGATCCGGTCACGGGTTGGTGTAAATGCACGTCAGACAGAAAGACGGGTTTGTGAAGTTGGAGAAAAGGAACTTCTAGGATTCGCAGGAGCAAGTTCAGCATAGGCGGAGTGTGAAGAGTGGAGCTGGGGAGAGAGAGGCCGATGGGGTCTCTCTAGCATGGTCAGGAGTCCGCACCCCATCCCAAGGATGATAGGGTTGTAAAGGAGGAGTGTAAGGTGAAGCAGGTGTCGTGGTTGAAATAGCATGGTGGTGGCTGCATTGAGGACAAGGCCAAATGGGGTGCTGTGAGAGAGGGTGCACGGTCGGCCTGCTGGGACCCTCCAGGTGAGGGAGGACCAGCTGGACATTATCTCACAGTGGGTGGCTGCTCAGATGGCCTTGTTGCTCGAAACCGGGATTCCTTTTTTTAATTTTTTTAAAAAAATCTATGCATATTTGCCCCACAACAAGGGGTCATCTGCATTTCCAACTGCTGGCAATGCCATTTGAGTCTTTTTTCTCTCAAATCCACTTAGGTTTCTGGCTGAATGGGTTGTCTGATGGAAGGAGTGGCAATCCGACGTGAGACTTCTCTTTTCCATAGCATAGACCTTACCCCCAAACAGTGCGCTGCACCAGGCACTGTGTTCTGCCTTGTGACCTGTTCCCCAGCTGGAAATCTTTCTCTCAACTGAATCAATGATTGTTCTTTGCTACTTTATCTTGGAAAAACATCAAGGACATTGGACATTCACTGTAATTATTTTTCACTCGTTTCCCCATCTGTAAAATATGACTGGTGCATTTTAGTTCTACTTAACGGTTTCTCTTTACCTTTTAATCATGTGCCCCTTTAATAGATTGGTCAGCCTTTTAAAAGGATGATTAAGAAATGCTTAATGCACAAAAGAATTAAAGCTATGCGCAGCTCATGAAGCAGAAAGCGTGCTCTGACTTACAATTTTCATACAAAGTTTGCAGAGATTTTTATGTGCCAGAATGAGTAATATGATCTGCTCTAGGAACTCCCTAGCTTTCTGGCTCTGCAAAAGTCATTTTTCCCCCCGATTCAAGTTTCTTAACCAGAAGGGTTACACCAAACTCCTCAGAGTATGAATTAGCAGAGTTCATCCAAGCCACATATTTCATTAGCACTGTTTAACGATGGCCTGGAATAACTTCCTACCTGTGCAGACACTGGGATCTTTGGCATGCTCATTAGTCAGTGCAACTTGAAAAATGCTGTGTATCCACCACTGAATCAGACAGCTCAGGCTGCATATAAAAAGTGGCTCACACGTGTGTGAGTGTGTGTGTGTGTTTGATCTTTCCCCTCCCTGCCATATTCCCCAGATAGCTGCACTGTTGCCATATGCCCGGAAACTCCCGAAGTATTCAAAGGCCATATGTGAATGATAATGATGCAGGCCCACAGAGTTGAGCCTCGGCAGGGAAGAAAGCCATCATTTGAAGGGTCGATACAGGATGCTCCTCTCTTTTTATCCATGTTGCTGTCTTCCTAGGCTGCAGTTGTATTCCACCCTCAGGGCCTCTTATTGGGACAATAAGAAAACTGGAGGTGCCCTGGATAAGTCTTCCTCAGGGCATGAATTATGCAAATGCATGACTGTGGCTTTTATCTTTAGGTTGCAGCATCTACGCTCATCCAGGTGGCAGCATGATGGGATGGAAGTCAACTTCGTTTCATTCTGCTCCATTTAAGGGGACATCAGTATTCTTTTTCTCAAATATGTTTTTATTGTGGTACAATACACATGCAATTTACCACGTTCACCAATTTAAAGTGTACAGTTTATTGACATTAAGTACATATGCAGGGTTGTAACCTACACTGCCCTCCTGTTTCTTTTTTACTGTTCCAAACAGAAACTATGTACCCACTCAGCAATAAGAACCCCCTCCCCCTCCCCGGAGCCCCTGGTAGTCTCAAATCTATTTTCTGCATCTGTGATTTTATCCAGTCTAGACAGTTCATGTAAGTGAAATTGTACAGTATTTGTTCTTTGGCATCTGACTTATTTCATGTAGTGTGTCTTCAAGGTTCATCCATGCTGTAGCATGTGTCAGAACTTCATTTCCTCTTAGGGCTGAATAATATTCCATGCTGTGTATACACCACTTCTGTTTCTCTGTTCATCTGTTGATGGACACTTGGAAGTTGTTTGCACTTTGGTGATTGTGAATAGTGTTGCTGTGGCCACTGCTGTATATGAGTGTCTGGTCTCCATGCTCCTGGGCACACAAGAGCTGGGCAATTGCGGGGTCCCACGTCCTTGTACATTGTTACTCAAATGTGATCTGTAAGTGAATGGTGTTTCCTGGTGTCTGGACCATCTTTACCTCTCTAATGTCTCCAAAGTCAAGTTAAAAAAATAAAGACAATAGTCATTGCAGAAAAGGATGAAGAAAAAAAAATTATGTGTAATCTGATCACATGGAAATAATCACTGGAACATGTGGGCATATTTCATTTCCATTTCTTTTTGCATAGCAGAAGATGTCTAATGCCACCCTGTGATGCCTTTGGAAAGAGGCCTCCTCTCAGATGTGTTTGCAGGACATAATTTAACTTCCTGTTCACTTTAACCTCCCTATTCGCGTCCTCTTTGTTGTCACCCCGTCCCTACCCCTTAAGAGAGGGGTGGAGGGTCATTACCAGGGTGGGCAGGGGGCCCAGCTGCAGGGATCGTCTCCAGGGGCATTGCCAGTCACCGGAATGCTAACTCATGTGCTTTCTTGTCGCAGCTACCTGAAGGGCTGACAAAAGGGGACACGCGGCTCTGCGGCAACATTCTGATAATCTATTGCAGCGCGGCTCACCTCGCTGGCCGTCACCACCTGGAATGCTCTGCAGGACTGAAGAGGAGTCTCACTTCCATCACGAAGCATGGTTCTGTTCATCTTGGCATTTCCTTCGTCATCTTGTGTCATTTCTTATGTTGGAAAGGAAGAATGTGGCAAAGGAGGAAAGGGATCAATCCCCCACTGGGGGAGCGGGAAGTGTCAGAAACTGGGCATTTAAAATTTGATCATCTCTTCTGAACGTCATTATTTGATAACGTTTGATTTAGATTCCTGAAACATCATCGTGGAATACATTTGAACTCCATTTTAACTGTGGGTTCAGCTTCTGTTGGACAACTAGCTTTGTCTCTGGTTTTTCTGCTGGTTCCGCCTAAGGGGTCATTCCTAATGCGTTAGATTATCAAAAAGTATGAATTCTGTGAGTGGGTGAGTGAGTGTGTGAGTGCGTGGCTGGTGTTGGCAGTGTTTGTATTCCAAGATGCACGGGGAGTTTGACAAAGAAACCAAAACACCCAAAGCGGCGAGCCTTTACCCTCCTCTATTTCTTTAAGCTGCTGTTTGAAGAACCACATTTTGATGGTGTAACTGGTAGTTACCTCTGGGCCAGGTTGGAAATGAAATCAATTTTTTAAACCACTAATACTTGCCAAGAAATCGCCTTATGAACACGTGGTGTGTGTCTCTGACAATGCATGGCACATCTTAATGGATCATTCATAGTTCTCCCTCCCCTGTTTTTGTGCTGGGGGAGTGGCAACGGCCTGAGGCGCCGGCGTGTTTCTATCCCACGTGTTCCGGGCATCCCCACAGCTGGGGCGTGGCCGAGCCTCAGGCTCTTCCCAGTCCCGTCGGTGCAGGTCTCCATGAAGAAGCTGGGACTCATCCCCATCTCAAGATCTGAATGCTGTGCAAGCAGTGTGAGCTTAGATGTGGACATGAAAGGTCATTTCTCAATTCTTTCCAACGTCTCCAACATAGATCCCCAAGCATTTTCAGCATCAAACATGAAAAAATTGATAAATGAGGACTCATCACAATAGCTGTGTATCTGTATATAGCTCTAACATGTTTGTGGGTACAGAGGCATTATGTAAAGCACATGCCAGGGAAAGAGACCAACTTTTGAGGTCTTTTACATACAGTGACATGGTACGAAGGAGAATTAAACTCCTACTGCTTCCTCTGAAGATTTAAAAAGTAAATAAACTAAAGTGTTATAACTTCATAAAAGTCATGACCAAGTCTGGCAAACATGTGCAACTCTTGTATTGATCCATTTTCTTGTCAATGGAAGAAACCCTTCCACGTGTATGCAAGTGGGAGCTGAAAATCTGCATTTTTAAAGGACAAACAGTGAATTGAAGCATGAGTGGCCTTAATAAATATAGTTGTCTTTCTTTGCTGCTGTAGACAGGATTCTAAACAGATGTTCCTGAATTCTTGCATTGAATTTAGTTGTTATTCTGACTTTTTAAAACGTTGGTGCAATTCACTCTGGACCTCTCCCATGAGCCATAGAGATCTTTAAAAGACAGACACTTTACTTGTCGGGAAAGACGAAGCTGCGGGTGAGTTGCAGTCTTCGTCCTGGGTGCATTAGGAGTCATAGATGGCAAGCAGATTTCTCGCTTCTGGCTTTGTTCTTGTTGTAAGTATAGCAACCTCTGTAAAGCTTGTGTGTTGCATAAACCATCCGGTGCATTTGTGTTTAAAAGTTTGTCCTTTAACTCTCAACGGGATCTAGGTCTTGATTGGAAAAACGAGAAGAGTTCTTTGCAGGTATATTTAGCACATGTTGACACAATGTCACACTGAAAACCCAGGCCACAAAGGTACCCCCGTGTACAGTTTGGATGTCCTCACTGCCTCCTATAGCCAAGTCCCAACCTGAACTCTGCAACTGAATACTTGAAGTAGGGAATAGAAAATCCACTAGGGAAAATAGGGTCCTTGAAACAGATAAAGCCACCAATGGTATATAGTTAGCAATTTCTAAGTATGTGCCAATTTTTTCATAGTTATTATTTGGGGGATCATTTTTTTGCCCCATTTCTGTTGGTTAAAATATTATTGATCTAACCTTTCCAGGGCATATCATTTAGTCCCTGAAAAATTAAATTCTAACACAGTACCATTTCCCATTTCATGTACTATTCTCTGATGTTTGGGGGTTACAAAAAAAAATTCCCTTTTCACATATTAAAAATAGTCTCTGGGTTTACAACAAACACTGTGATGTTGGGATGATATTTCCTTTGCTCAAACTTGAGCAGGTTCCCCTCTAATCATAATGAAGTTAGACACAAAAGAAGTTGAGGCTGACATTTGGGAGAAGTTGGGGTTCTTGCTTTGTGCAAAAGCAAACTTGTACTTCAGACCCTATTTGATTTCAATGTAGTCTCGATTTTGTATTTAATGATTTTTGTGTATTCAGTATGCACGTTAACAGCGTGTCAACTTTCATTTGAAAGCGGGTTTCAATTTACTTTTTAAACAGTGTTTATGACGAGACCTCAAATGTGTTGACATAAGCGCTATCTGAGATGTTTTTGTGTCGAGTGGCGTTTGAATGCTGCAGGGGTCAGTGTATCTAATTCCAGAGACCCTCGTTTGATAGTGCTTCTTGTAATATTTCTTCAAGTGAGTGGCATGTGGGTTGTGATATTGACCATGTGATTATGGACTTCGATATGAAAAAAAAAAAATACATAAAACTAAGGAACCCTCCGAAACTACCAGTGGGCATGTATTAGCCAGTCATTGTAACCTCGTGTCTAGTAGAAGTACAACGTACAAGGTATGTACAGTTCATAAATTTGTTATCCTGTGTATGAGAAGTACTTTGTGCTGACCGCCTTATTTATATTCATCAAATAAATTTTGTTTCTTTCTGAAGTGAGTTCATTCCACCTCTAATAAATGCTCCAATTGTGGTGGTTTCTAATCTTTTTTGGGTCATGGATCCCCATTTGAAGAACCTATGGACTTGAAGAAAAAAGGAAAGTTGTGGACTAAGCTGCCAAATAGCCAAGGCATACATTTCCCTTTATGGGTAAACTGGACCTCTAGGTTCATAGGAAGAAATTAAGTCAATAGAGGCATCTCCCTTCTCCCTTCCCTCCTTCTTTCTCTTCTTTTTTGCCTTTGTCTATCGCTTTCCTTCCATCCCTTTCTCCATTCCTCTTCCCTCTGCTCTTTCCACTGGGTTTCTGTCAGTCTCTAGGTTCTCTGCACTTGATGGCAAAGATGACTCCCAACAGCTTGGATTTTAGCCCAAAGCCCCTGTCTTACCCAGCATCCATATCGCCCCCTGAGAGGGACTCTTGCTGGTCCTTTTCAGATCGTGCATCCAATGACTTCATTTCAAGGAGTTGAGAGGGTAAGGCCTAGTGACTGACAGTCTCCAAAGGGGAAACATGGGCTGTATTCTAGAAGAGGGACAGGAATGCTGGGCACGCAGAAATGATAGCTAGTGCTGCCATTACTTGGACACACACACACACAATCACCTGGAAAAACTGAGAAAATTGTCCTCAAAAGGGCTCACCAGCCTTCACGGCCCACCTGTGGGTCACAGTGAAGAACTAGCTCCTGGTTTCTTTAAAGGTGTGAATCATATTGCAGGAAATGAGTTACCAATTCATACCATTATTGAAAGCAAAGAGTAACTGAATATCAGAGCTAGAACATGTTCCATGTGATGTAATTCCATAGCCTCATTTTACAGTTGGGGAAACTGAGGGGCAGTCAGAAGTGACTGATGCAAGCATACATGGTAAGTTCATTGCAATCCGACTGTCCCCAGAGCTCCTGAAATGAGTATGTGTCACTGAAGGCTCAGTAGGGTGGAGAGCAGGGGACAGAATCTCTCCTCTGTGGGCCATTCATGGCACAGGGGAGATAGCATTTGGTTCCTGTACTTTATGGGACAGATTCACAGCCACTGCATGTGACATTCTCTCACAGTTAGGGACATTTTAAGGAGACCTATAAAGTCAGTTGCCCATTTCTTTGTGCTGCCTTCTTGTAGGACTTCTGTTGGACAAGAATATTTGAGAATACAAGCCATTGAGAAGGAACTATTGCCACATGCCCCAACGCGGATGGATCTCTCATGACCTTAGGTGGGAGCAGATGGCCGCAAGGAACCACACTGTACAGTTCTATTTAGATAAGGCTCAGACACAATTCATCTGTGCGGTTAGAACTCAGGATAGCGGCTCACCTTTGCCATGTTAATAACTGGTAAGGGCATCAAAACATGTTCCCGGGATTCTCGTAATATTCTGATTTGGAAGTTGGTTACAGGGTTATGTTCAGCTCAGGACAGACAGTTCATCAAGCCATATCCTTAAGATTTGTTTACTTTTCTTTCTGTATGTTATATCTCATTTAAAAGATCATCCTAGAAAATGTAATGTCGTCATGAATCCAGTTTCAGATTCTAGAGGCTGGCACACAAGGGCTTGTGGAATGAATTGAGGCTTCAGATGTTTCTGGCCGGGCCAGCACTATGTCTTAGACGAGGCAGTAGTAGGAAGCTTGGAGGCTGGGAGCTCGGAGAAATGGTGGATATGCCTGCCGTATTTCCAGGGTCCTCCTTAGTCTCCAAAAGGATACACCTGGGCAACTTCACCCCATTGTGGTAGCTGCCTGAACATACTTGAGTTCAAAGCCTCTGGAACATACTTGAGTTCAAAGCCTCTGGAAATATTCAAATCCTGACTCTACCATGTCCCAAACAAGTGACCCTGGGCTGGTTACTTAGCCTCTCCATGTTTGTTTTCTCGTCCTAAAATTATAATACTTTTCCAGGAGTTTGCTTTTTTTTTTAACAAGAATCAAGTGAGCACTTAACACAGTGCCAGCCACACAGTGCATTCTGACCCAATGGAAATGATACCTATTAGGAATAGTGGCGTTATCATAAATAGTAAAACACATTTCATGAAGTAAAATTGATGGCCCCTTGCTGACTCCCAGCCCTTCTCTCACAGAAATTGCTGCCGAGCTAGCCCTTGTTCAGATCCCATTTGCCACGTCAGGTTTTTCCTCAGCCACGTTTAATAACCAGTTTCCAGTTCTGGATATTGGGGGCTATAAATTTCCCTGGTGACTGTTGCCAATGACAGGGAAGGAAAGACTTGTGTAATTACCACTTGTACTTCCACAAAACACATGCACTCAAGTCAAGAGCAAGGAGTTGGGACAATAAAGCACTGAGTTTTTTTTAAAACGCAGGAAAGACCTGCTTGACTTGTCTGATAAGAAATGTGTGCCTGGCAAGAAACACAGAGAAAAAAACAAGATGAATGCCAGTGTGGTAAAGCTTTGTCAGAAGATGGCACAGGACGGGACCATTGTCCTTTCCCTCCCCACTGCCGCATGCGCTGCAAAGGACAGGGAAGGCGTCAGACTGAGCCAGGGGACAGTCGGGAACCAGTGCTTTTGCCTGTGGCCCTCATCCATGGCCTTGGTTTTCAGCCTTCCTCTGGTAAGGCAGTTGTCTTTCTTGGTTTATTGAGAGCATGGTTATTTGCAAACGATGCCATGCTATTGGACATCCTTCACACAGGGCAGCTGAATGGGCTCCATGGAAATATCTCAGGGTGACAACAAACTAGGACTTTTGGAAAAAGTGAGACACCATAGTTCCCTTTGGAAATGCTCAAGAAAATCCTTTGCAAGATGCTGGCTGGGGACCCACAGTCCAGTTGAAGATGCTTTGGTTTCTGAGCATCATGTTTTTGTTTGTTTGTTTTTTATTGTCTTTTGATAGAGAGAGAGAGACAGACAGAGACAGAGAGAAGGGGGAGGGCCCAGAGCAGTCTCCATAGTTGACATTAGTTTTCCATATAGTTTCACTCCACAGGTGAGCACAGGGCTGTGCAGGGCAGGAACTGGGCTTGGAACCTCCCGCATAGGCCCCGGCAAGAACTAAACTGGGGGCACACCCCAGTTCAGCATGTGGGTTCGCACGGGCTGGAGCCAGGATTCAATCCTCGGGCTCCAGGGCTGCAAAGTGAGCGCTCAACCCACTGAGCCATCCCAGCTTCCCCTGAGCATCATGTTTTCAGTTTATGAGAAAGGAGGTGGAAGTTGGTTACAGGGAGGCGATATTTTGCCTTTGGAGTCTCCCCAAGTGTTTGACTTTTGGAAAGAAGAAAACAGTTAAGCATACACACACACACACACACACACGCACACACATTTCCCTGCAGTGTATGTGCATTAGCTAGATAGCATTCCTGCAGTGGGCTTTGGTTGAGCTGGTGTTCCTGGAAGCTGTCCACATCAGCATAGGACCAAGGAGGGCTGAGAAAAGTTTGAGCAGGTTAAGCATCGATGGGAGACAGAACTCTCCTATCTTCAGATGCCCAGTCCCAAATCTCCTGGACTTGCAGAAATTAGGAAGTCATGGGAGAATTTCTCCCAGAGTCCAATCTGACTGGTCAAAGAAACCAAACCCAACCAATCCAAAAGGGGCCCCGGCAGATTCTGAAAGAACAAACTCAGAACATGACAGGTGGCGTTTCTCAAAATGCGCATGCCTTCCTACCAAGTCAACGAAATGGGGCCCTCTGTTCCTTCCAACAGAGGTTTCATGGACATCTCCTGTTGCCCCAAACCAGGCTAAACCGATCATGGAGTAGCTGACTTTGATTTACCAGAGAAGCTAAGTAAAAATTTGCTCCAGGTATTTGGAGGGGCAAGGGCCTTTCGCAACATTGTAGAACAGGGACTGTTAGCAGCACTTCCGCCCTACTGCAGACAGATCTTTCTGTGCATGCGCTCTTGGAACTGTTGAAGCATGGACTCCTGCTGGATGACAACAGTCTTCTCTTTTCCCAGTTTTGGTTCCTACAACTTCACCTACTGTCAAAATTAACAGCTGGAACAAGCAAAGGGCACGTGACTGAAGGGTGCTGGTAGGCTCCCAGGTGAGTAGTTAGAGTCTAAATTTTGCAGAGCTCAGAGATTGTTTATGTTTGCCTTTTCTCAGTGACAACATCAGTCAATGACAAGATGCTCCCTAAGTCTGTGTACGTGCTACAGATTATTTCTGGAGAAAAGAAAGCCTAAGCGGAACTTCTTTGGAGAACAATTCTCCCTTTATCCTCCCCACTGTGCTCGTAGGTATGATGAAATGTAACAGAGCTCTGTAAAATGGATACCACATTTGGAGCAAGGAGCTGTATTTTCCTTCAGCCAATATTTTGGAAAAATCTGATGTCAGTTTGGACATTGGTATTAAACCAATCCATACAAATTCAGTCAAATGCAGCTGCAGAAAATTTCATTTAAAAGCCAGTCACTGAGGGCACCTAACAGGATAGTAGCACGTGGTGGTTACTAGCCAATCAGTTTATGCCTTTGATTGGAATTTTGCAAGATAATTGTTTCATTTCCAGGTCTGTCTCTAGCTTGCCATTTGACCTTGAACCAATTGCCTAATCTCTCTTGGCTTCAGGTTTTCTATCTCGAAAGTGGTAATAATAACAATAATTTCCAACTACCTATCTCATCCGGGTATTGAGTGGATTAATGGGGTCATGTTTGTAAGGTCCTCAACATTTCTCAAGGGAGAAAGTTCTACCACTTTTGCAATTCATGCTGGTCATGTTTTAGAATCGTAGAAAAGAAGGGCTATGTTTCATGGGGTCATTATTACAGATGAATGTGCTTGCTTCCTTATAACTAAGGAACAGACACATTTTGAAAGCAGAACTTTTCATTACTATGAAATCGCCGATTCTCTGTTGTTGGTGCAATAAACTGGCACTCCTGAGGCAAACGGATTTTGTTCCTCTATTTAAACAGCGCATGAGCTGTAAGGAAGACAACCGTGAGTTCATGGCCTTGGAAATGAAATATTACCCAGAATATTTTTGCTTCTGTAATATGTAGGTTGACTTTTAGGGTCCAACAAACTTGGGTTCAGTCCTGTCTCTGCCCTTGTCTGTCTGGGTGACCGTGAGCAAATCTCTCAAGTCTCCTGTGCTTCAGGACAGCTGGGAGCCCAACCTTTTGGTAAAACGCTTATCAAAATGCCTGGCACATGATAGGTTTTCAGGAAATATTTTATTACTAGTGTGTGTAATAGCAATTGCATTTTGTGGCCACAGAGAATATAGTGAACCCTAGTCCTTATGAACCAACACCTCGCTCATCGGAGCCTATGCTTAACCAGAACCTGGCAAGCCACAGCCAGCCATTAGCGATTTTGTCAGCACTGTAGATTTAGGAACATGACCAATCAAAAGGACGTGACTCAGTGTCAGGGATTGATGCAAATTCCCATCGTGTGTTTTCCTTTCCTCACTGATATAGCCCAATCGCCGAACTTACAGGGTCCATGTGGCAATAGTTTCTTCTCAATACTACAGAGCTGCTCTCAGTAGCTGACATTTGCTGAGAAGTAACTACGTGGCAAGCATCATGCTAAATACTGCAAATACATTTTCTCATGTAATAACCGCAGCAGCCCAATAAGGATGGTGCTGCTAGGACCCCCACCCCACCCCTTACAGGGAGTCAGGGAACCAGGTGTGGTGAGGTTGCTAACCAGCGCTATTAAATAGAAAAGCCCGAGTTCAACCCTCACTCTGATGTCAGAGTCTCATTCTAATCCAGTACTGTCCACCAGGAAATTATGGTAGCCATGCACATAATTGAAAATTTGCTGGTAGCCATATTTTTCAAAAAGTCAAAAGGAACAGGAGAAATTAATTTCAAGAATTTATGTTCTTCAAGCTCATCTATTCAAAATATTATCATCTCAACATCGTCAATATAGAAGTGATCAATGAGATAGTTTACAATGGTTTTCCATAGTAAGGCTTTGAAATGCCATTTATCTGTTGCACTGATGACCTATCTTCATGTGGACCAGCCACATTTCAGGTGCTGAATTGCCACACGAGGTTCACGGTCACCGTATCGAGTATGGTTCTCACCACTGCACCACTGAGCCAACGTCTCTGAAGACTGTGTCAACCAGCTTGACCACATTGCATTTACTGAAGAAGAAAAGAATAGATTTTCCATTTTTCCACAAGGGAAATATGAAAGGGGACATTTAGCATGGAGCAGGGCACTTACCTGTTCATTTCCACCTTCTCGGTTTACCAAATGATGAATATGCTCTCAAAGGAGATACTCCTGGAACATTCCACTATCTGCGCTTTTACCTTGTTATAGATCATATGTACATTTATACAAGCTGGTGCAGAGATCTGTGGAGTGAATGATTGACTGAATGAATATAATCATTACCATGGAAGAGAAAGTTCTCTTAGGCAGGGAAGATGTGTAAGCTCCCCCGGGGCAAGAACTTTATCTGAGCTTTGCCTACTTCTGTAGCCCTGCCCTTTGGCACCGTGCCAGGCACACAGCAAGCCTGCAAGGGGTATTTGGGGGGAGGGGGGATAAACTGATGAATCCTCACAGAGGAATCTATCGTTTACATTTTCTTCCTAACGGGCATAGTGAATCTGAGGTCCTTCTTTCTCCCCTCTGAGTATTTGGATTTTAATATCCAAAGTCAATCAACCCTGAATGGATGTTAAATGTCTCCAAATGAAATAGCATTGGAGAGACCACAGAAAACAAGAGTCTACTTTGAAAAGACAGTTGCTGACTTTCCCACTGATGATAGTCTCCACTAGGCTGAAGCCAGATGTCCCCTAGATGTAGGTGTAGGTCACAGACTGTGTCACCCACCCTCCAGCCTCAGAGTCTTGTTTCCAAAGAAACCCCTCACATACTCTTTTCCTTGCTTGGACCTCACCAGCTATCTTCAAAGTGATGGCCACATATTCTCGGCACCAGTTATACATTGGGGTTCACTTCCCAAAGTTTTTTCCTAACCTGTCAGGAGGTTCTGTCTCAAGCAAACTGAGGATGGTCTCAGATAAAATTTCCTTTAATCTCTGGAGTCTGGTCCAAACCCCAGCACAGAAAAGGTATCAGCCATTTAACCTTAAACCTGACTTTGCCTTTCTTACTTAAATATTAAATTCCCTAAAACAACCAAACATTGTCAGAACTCTTTGAATTAAAAGAAAACTCAACTCAGATTGATTTCATGAAAGACAGGCAAGGAGGGTAACATGTACCTAAGGTTCATTGGGTCCAAGGGCTCCCACAAGGTCAGAAGGCCAACGCTTCATTTCTTTCTCCACTTCTGGACTCTTCTTACTTCTATATTGCGTTCATTTTCAACACTGCTTGTGCCATGTGGTCCTCTTCAGCCCCTCACTTAGGAACTCCACATTTATAGCCAACCAGGTTGGCAATCTTCAAGGAAAATTGGTTACCCTATCCTACTGTTGCCCAAACAGAATCCTGAGATCATTCATCATTGGTCTAATCTGTCACATGACTCTTCTCTGATTGGCCAGGCCTAAGTCACATGCTCATACCTTGCATCATAGGGTAAAGCCATCCTCTCCAAATCAGCTGGCCTGGAAGGAGAGCATGGGTGAATCCTCAAAGGGCAAGCAGGTGCTCTTACGTACCAGAGGAAGGAGGAAGCAATGCTGGGCTGGGAAAATCTCTAAGTGTCCAGATCAGTGCCCGGTCTCCAGAGCCGACAGACTCCTTCATCTTCTTTCCTTAATAGCAGGTCTGTGACTCCCACATACCTCATTGTGTAGCATTTGTAAGCATTATATTGCTCACCATTTGCATGAGCCTGGATAGCCTGCTATATTGTGAGCCATGGCTCAGTCATTTCTGCATCTCTAATGCTTAGCGCAGTTCCTGGAATATAGTAGGCAACTGGGGAAAGTTTGACAACAAAACAAACAAACAACAACAACAACAACAACAAATGGACCACCCGCAAATCAAACTCCTGACTTTAGGGACACCATTCAAAGATATGCTTGGCATTTTATGGCCCAAGTGAAAAATCTCCACTATGAACAGTGATGTTTGGAAGCAAACTGAAGAATGTGCCATTAGAAGACTGCACAACTGGCTTCAAAACAAACTAATTAATGTTAATTAATTAAAAGAAGCCATCAAATTTTGGACTTGTGACAACACTGTCAGGTATATGGCAATATGCACATGACTCTCCTGATGGGGACCCACTGGGCCAGGATCAACCCTTCTCTCTTGTTGGATGACCCGTTAGCCTTCTAGGGTGGCCAGCCAACACAAGAAGGACTCCCTAATGTTGAGCTTGGTACTTAAGCCCTTTAAACCCTGTTCTAAACTCACTGAGCTAAGAACCCACAGGCCCAGGGACCTCACCCCAGCAACAGTAGCATCTGGGATACATTTACAAACACATTTGGGGGCTTTCATCTTACCCATGCATTTGGGACTTTCTTATAGAGCCTGTTCAGGTCTAGCACCTAGTAAGTGCTTAGTAATTACCTGTTAACTAAAATGGACAAGCCAATGCGATCTAGCATATGCAATACTACTTTTATGAAAATGTGAATGGATATTTGCTCGTTAAATAAGTGGTTGATGATCCACAGTGGATGATCCATAAATATTTGTTGAATGAGCAAACGATACAATGAATGAATGAATGAATGATCTATCAGTCATGCCTACCGCTATTACTTTCCCCATATGTAAAACTACTGTTTGATTTATTTCTTTTAGGTATAATTCAGCTCCAACAAATGGACTCGTAATTTATTATTTGTTTCTATTTTCTGTTGTTGAATTTTGAAACAGATGATGCTATCATATGGGTTGGATTTAGTCTTAAGTAGCAAAGCGTTATGTTCAAACATCCCTGACTTGAGCATGCAGAACAAGGGAGGGATGGCGCTTATGTGGCGACTAATCTCTGTTATGACATATCTGCATGACTGAGAGGATCGCGCTCCTGGGTTGAGAAGAAGAGGGTTGTCCACAAATGACACATGAGTGGAGCCTTCATGTTCCTGTATATACTCGGTAGATATATGTGCCGGCTGGAATAGGTAAATTTAATCCTTTGCCATCATTCATTTCACTTTCCTGAATTCTGTGGTATTTCCAAGGAGTGACTGCTTTTCTTCTGGGTTAAGTAGAAACCTTTGCTTAAATCGAAACCACTTACTTGAAATACATTCGGCAACATGGGGATCATTTGCCCCA
Source organism: Craseonycteris thonglongyai (assembly GCA_004027555.1). Lineage (NCBI taxonomy): Eukaryota > Metazoa > Chordata > Mammalia > Chiroptera > Craseonycteridae > Craseonycteris > Craseonycteris thonglongyai. Next base: position 132,429 of record PVKE010000112.1, on the reverse strand, counting down.
GGAGTGTTTCTCATGTGTTTCAAAGTCGATGAATTGTCACTTGACCTTAATGGACACTTATAGAACACTGAATCAAGGGTTAATCTGCATGGAGAAAAGGAGCTTTTATCCAAAATTCACTGATTTATTGAGACAGATTTGGGAAGTCATAACAGTGTCACTTTATTGAGCATTGATGATTATAGCAACAAAGTACACAAAATTAAAAAGACCTGGGATTGAGTTATACTGTTTAGAATTATTTTTTTTCCCTTTTGAGAAAGTTGAGAATGAGTAGAATATCATATTAGAGTCACTTCAGTTAAAACTCAGTAAGATGTGAAATTGTCATGATATCAGAGCGTTCTTGAAAAGTTAAAAAAATACTGTCAGCTTCTTAGATGTTTTGTGCACAGTTTGGTGTCAGGAAGTTACTGACTAAATTGCTAAACTCTGTCCTTTTCATTCAGATAGTTGGCTGTTATGTATCTCTCTTACTTAAAAATTTCCTCCATTGTTGATTTGATATTAAAATTTCAGTGTTGGGGATGCTGAGTTGGCTCAGCGAGTTAAGTGCTCGATTTGCAGCCCCAGCGTCTGAGGATCAAGTCCCAGCCCTGGCCCGTGCAGAACCATATGCTGAACTGGGGCGTGCTTCCCATGCAGGAGGTCCCCAGCCCAGTTCCCGCCCTGTGTAGCCCCACGTCCACCTGTGTGGAATAAAACTATGTCAAAAACGAATGATGTAAACTATGGAGACTGCTCTGGGTGCACGCCCTGTCCCCATCTCTCTCTGTCTCTATCTCTTTCTCTCTGTCAAAAACAATGAAATAAATCTTAAAAAAAATAATTCAGTGTCACATAGCTGAAATTGATAAGGAGCGATGCTCATGTTCTTTAATCTTGAGATGCCAGGATGCACCTTTCTTTTTAGGGTCAAGTCTGTATTTAATACGTATTCAAATGCATTCCATTCCCCAGGTAGACTCCCCAGGTGGCCATGAAAGGAAGACAGTTCATTGCTTCTTATCTGGAAGGAAAAGATTTGCTCTATATTAGGATCCAGTCAGACCTGAATCTCAGCATTATCTAGTTGCTTTCTAATGATATCCTGTTCTTCTGCCAGCTGGTTTCACAGCATATCTATATCCAAAATTTTCAAAAAACATTGCAGTTTTCTAGATTCTTCCTCCAGAGAAAGGAACTTAACTGAAGAGTTCAAACACCTGCTATTTCATACCCAAAGGAGTATGGCTGTGAAATTGGTTGTTTGGGAACAGAATCGATTATTGGGAATAGCTCATTCAGATTTCCAAACCCTACTACATGGATTTAAATACACAGTATTGAAAATTATAAACAATAAGTAAAACAAGGCAGAATAGAAATTCCAGCATTTTCTCCTACCTCTCAGTAAGAAAGCTTCCTTCATCTTAGTCAATGGGTTTTTGCGTTTCCCAGAAATGGTTAATCGATGTTCTAAACCCAGCATTCAGATACCCAGTAGCCCACATAAAATATGGAATGAATGACAAGACTGCCCGTACCAGCTGCCTTTTATAAGAAAAGGCCAGTGAAGAGAAAACATTTTAGAAGAAAAAATATGACAAAAGGGGAGAGTGATGGAATACTGTCTTTCTCTAGAGGAAAACTATTTCTCTTAGCAGACTCCAGTCACTTAAGGTAAGTCTTGTGTGAGAGGCCAGGGTAAAAGTGTGGACACATTTCAAGAACCGGGGAAACCTCTTTTCAAAAAGAGTTTTGTCTTTCTTCATTGGTAGGTAAAGTATGTGGGCAAAGTCTCTGTTATTTAGTCAGATTCCCGAAGTTCAAACCCTTCCTTAGCCATTATGTTGCTCTGGGCACGATCATTCATTCATTCACTGTTTCTGAGCAGTTTTTCTGTGCCAGTCACGGAATAAGAAAGAGGGGATCCCTGCCCCCTGGAGCTTGCCTTCCAGTGAGGGGAACCGAAAGCAAATAAAGACACATGCAAGCACATGAAGTGAGATAGTTTCAGATTGGGAGGAAAGGAAGCGATCTGGGGGTGCACTCAGTTTACAGGTGCCCTGAGGTGCTGACCGAAGTGGAGGGCGGGTGCTTTTCAGGCCCAGGAAAGAGCAGCTGCAAAGGGTGCGTTCTGATTAGCCTGGCAGCAGGTGAAGTGGTTGAGGCTTCATCCCGGGAACCGGGAGGGTCAGGACTGTAAGCAGAGGAACAATGGGATCTGAGGTGCACTGGCCAGTGAGAGCCCTCATGTCCTCCTCGGGGACAACACTCCAGGAGCACCAGACCCAGCCCTTTTCAGAGAGCAGAAAATTCAAGGTCAGAGGTCAAGGTGGAGGGCGAGTATGGTGCTATGGTTCCCGCCGGTGGTGGTGGGTGAGGGCAGGGAAGTTATGGCTTCATGGTGAGCCAGTTAATGGAGTAAGAACAAACCTTCAAGGGCTCTGCTGCAGTGGACTTGGACCAGGCTGTCCTGGTGTGGCTGGTTCCGGTGGTTTTCGTGTTTGGTGCTGAGTGGAGTGAATCAGATGCTTTCCGGGGAGACACTTCCCACTTATGGTAAGCCTTGTGTACAAAACGCCAAGGGGCACGTGTGGGCACACTCGGGAAACCAAGGAAACGCCTTTGGGAAAACAGTTTTGTCTTATATAGGAAAAGAATGGTTGGTAAGCCAACCACTGAGAGGCAGAATACCAGGCTTCAAACTCTTGAGTTTCAATTCGAAAACACCTTGGGTGTATAGAAGTGGTAATCTCTTTGAACCTTTCCTTTTCCCTTTAGCGTATGGATAATAAAAGGATTTGCCTCAAGAAATGGTAGGGATGAAACCAAGCAATGACTATAAAGAGTTCACACGGTGGCAGCATCTGGCACGTCATAAGAGCTCAATCAATGTTACCAGCAATTATTATGATTACGTAGCACTCCTCATCGCACCACTTCCTGGCCCCGTCCTGATTGAATTCTGCCAGGCAGACATAGATCACCTTGTAACTGCCTCCCACATTCTCTTCTTCTCTGGGGCTCCTGCCCCAACCCTCCTTAGGTAACTCATTTGTCTCAGGATTTTACCCAGGACCCAGGGACCACCATTCTCAGTGTTGAAATCATCACAGCAGCATCTGCTGCCACGATCGGAGGTTGACTCAGGGCCCTCCGTACGTGACCTCACTTGTTGGGACATAACACATTCCACTTTACAAGTGAGGGAATCAAGGCTAGGACAGGGACCTGACCCCTCCTATAGCCGCTCAGTAAGAGGCTGAGCTGGGATTCAGACTCAGGTCTGTTTGACCCCGATATCCCTTAAAACACACACGCACACAAATCAAAGCATACATCTGCCCCTCCTCCCCACAAAAGCACTACTGTAAAAATAAAGAGGGCTCTAAGTTAGGGGGCCACCGCGCTTAGGCCCAGGGCCAGGAGACCGTGAGATGTTCCACAAACCTCCTTGAGTCCGTTTGGGGTCCAAAAATGTCCTCTAAACTAAGGGAGCCCCTGTTGCCTCCAGGCTGGTGGCCAGTGGCTACGCAATTCGATGCCATATCTTTGACTGTGGCCATGTGGCAGTGACAAGGCCCCCAACACACTTCCGGCCTCTTTGTCCTGTTAGTGATCCACCTGGGGGCCTCTCCCAGGCGGCCTGGCAGGTCTTGACTCTGAGGTGAAGAAGTAAACATCTGGGGGCTCTTTATTTGTTTATTTCAGAAGATGGAGCCTGTTTGTCTCTGGGGCCCATCCCCTCTTTTATGGCCTCTAGCCCTTCTTAACAAATTCTGGTGACTGGAGAGAAGAGCGCTTTCTACAACGGGTCACTAAAACACCGCCATAAACCCAGGGCCATAAAATCCTATTTGCCTGGCATAAAGGGGGGACGTTTTCCCAGAATGTCGATCCAGGCCCTGCTTTCTCCCACTGCAGAAGGCGGCACAAGGAGGAGATCTGTGTAAACTCCTTATCTTGGGCTCTGTTTTGTGAAATCGCCCTGTTGGGAGAGCAGCCAAACATATTGATTTATTTGTTCCACAGACGCAAAAGAATTTTTTTTTTAACTGAACTGGGGGCCTCACCGCATTCGGGGAGCACACCCCAGTTCAGCATGTGGGTCCACCTGGACCGGAGCCGGGATTCGATCCTCGGTCCTTGGGGCTTCAAAGCGAGCGCTCAACCCGCTGAGCCATCCGGCTTTCCAGCAAAAGCATTTTTAATGAGCAGAGCATGGCGATGCCTTGCTCTTGTGTGTGCGGATGGCTCCGTCCAAGTACATGCACCCAAATGCACCTGCGGGTGTCAGGGGCGAGGTGGAGTTCCCCCATCTGAAGTTCTGTGGAACAAGGGTCTTTGAAGGTAGAGATGGAGAAGCGTGGACTTCCTCCTTCACAAGGTCTGCTGGTCGCCCAACCAAATCAACCCACACCCCGCCGTTAGTGGGACTGATTCTTGCAATTGAGCCTGGCTTCCCCCCATAGCACCTTGAATGAAGGTTCCAGGCAGATTTCTCATTGGCTCCCCCTTGGCCTTTTTCCTCTGGAAATAATCTTTCCATGCATGCATGCATTCCTTTGGCCTTTCAACAAATTTTGAGTACCTACTAAGTGCTCGGCACTGTTCTGAGCACTGGGATTACAGGCATGAAAACACTGTTACAGAACTTATTACATCCTTGTGGGTGTCATCTCAGCCCATCCATTATTAACAGCGTCCGACAAAACTTCATCTGAAGTCCTTGGGGACAGATTAGTTTGTTGGAAATTTTGAAATTATTTTTGAAAGATAAAATAGGGCACATGTTTACTTAGTGTGCAAATAGCCCCAGTGGGGTCTGGGGAAGTACCCAGTAGCCCAGCACCATTCATATTTCTTCTGTGAAAAGTATGAGCGTTCACTCCAACTGGGATAAATTACGACTATAAGTGGTCTTCTCGTGTGAGGTCCAATTTTGCCATCAAAGAAGTTTCGAAACCTGTTTTCAGAGCTACTTTTTGTAGAAGCGCACGTGCTGTGTGCACATAAGTGCCTGACCCATCCTACGTGCTCCCGGCTCAGTACTGTCCATTCTTGTCACACCTCTGATTTTCAAGGCCTTCCTTTTCATTTTCTCTGCATACCTGGTAAGGCAGGTCATATTTCCGTTTTTCTTTGTTGTGTGATAGGTTATTATAGTTCTGTTTTGTTTGTTTGCTTTGTTATTGTTACGTGTATGTCTTTTAAGGCTTCTAGTGCATGGAGAGGCTCAATGATTGTCCAAGGTTTTATGGCTAGAACATGGCAAAGAGGGGACTGGGCCTCCAGATGTCAGAGTTCCCACCCTTACCCACAGCCACACGGCTACCTCCCACTAGAGGAGAGACAGCAAAGCACGAGATAAAACCTCTGGAGCTGTAGACGGCTACACAAACAAGCAAAGGCCACTGGAGAGAAACAGGAAATTATCCAGATAACTCAGAAGATAGCAGTTCAAAAAAAAGGTGGGGGTGGGGGTGCTGTGGTTGGGTAGCCGGTGCTTCTGGACTGGCTGTATGGGTGGAGCGAGTTCTTATGCGAACAGCCCTTTCCTTCCTGGGAATGAGCTCCTGCCTCCGGGCACTGGCTTCAGCACCCTTTGGGAGCTGCTGCCTTCTTGGCCAACTCATTTCCTGCCACCACTCAGTGCCTCGGAATGTGGTCAAGGAATGGACTCCGAGGGGCATCACTGAGGTGCCTGTTCAGAAGCACCTGTGTTTCCCTAGCCAAGAGAATTCCAGAGTGGCTGGCCAAAACCCAGTGCGGGGAAGGAATGGCGGAGGGGAGAAGTGCCAGGCAGAGACCCCTCTTGTTTAGACCCTTGCCTCGCATGGGCAGATCTCAGGCTAGGCTGGACTGGAAAACTGGGCACCGCCCACAGGTCGTGGAGTGGTCAAGGCCTGCAGAGGGTGAGGGCCAAGTGGGCTCAGGAGGTGAAGAAAAGATGTCCCAAGGGGATTTTTGATAGCCTTGGACTCCCCTTCTCTAAGGCTGTGTGTTCCCCTGGAGAAAGCAAGCAAGCCCTGTGGGAGCAAGGACATCGCTTGCCATTTTAGTGCTGCTGGTAAAGAAGCCAGGGCTGGGGGAGGGGCCCAGGCAGCTGGGACAAGTAAGGCCCAGGAAAGGACTGCAAAAGGTGGGACAGCGTGGCTAGAACCTCTCCCTGCACACGCTGAGGTCACCAGTCAGAGGTAGGGTTGGGGTACGGAAGTAATAAAACAGCCACTAGCCTGAAGTACCCAGGATACGGATTTTGTGCCTCAGGTCAAATGCATGCCAGATGGATGTCAGAAATTGTGAGTGTGTGTGTGCCTGTCTGTCTGTCTTCCACCTGGAATGTCTGGAGAATGGGGAAGATGGAGAACAAGAATTGCACTCCAGTTCTCAGGCACGGTTTGGCGGGCTGGAGGTTGGGGGCAGACCTCCACCAACCCCGCCCCACCGGTGTCTGAAAGGGTTTCGGATTTCCAGAGCCAGCAACCCGGTTTTGCCAAACTCCAAAGCAGCCTTCTCACCTGAGGGCACCCAGCACGATCCTCCGGGCAAGACCGCGCGCCGCATCTGGATAAGCTGGGTCGGTGTCAGCTGCTCAGTTGTGCACCCCAGTACCTCGATCGACTACACTGGGGGCTTTGCAGGATGTGTGCGCCTACCCTAGACTCCAGCTCCGGGACTTAGGGACCCTCCCCCAGGGGTAAGAAGGAGGGCTGGGGGAGGATGTATTCCAAGACCTTCCGTGCCCGGGCAGCGGCCCCGGTGCAGCTCCAGTGGGAGAAGACTGGGACCCGCGAGCCACGGGGTCCCGCCTGGGAAGTTGGGGTTTAGCCTCCGGTGGCTTTGGAGAGAGCGCGGAGCCCTGGATGGCGTGTAAGCAAGCTGCAGAGCAGCGGACTTCTCTCTTTAAGCAGATGCCTGGGGGGATGGGGAGCAGAGAGAAGGGGGCTCACGCAGGGAGTGTATCCCGCCCCCTGCACCCCAGCCCGTAGTACGGCTTTAAAATCCTGCGGAGTTTGTCATAGGCCGGCCTCAACACGCATGCGCACAGGCAAAGTGGCGTTTTTATCCCCCCCCCCCCACTTCCCTCTCTCTTTTCAGCAGCCTTTGGCTCTGCAACTTTAAAAAAAAAAAATTTTTTTTTTCTTTTCTCTGAGCACACCAGAGGACAGAGGATTCCAGAGAGAGAGGGCGAAAGAGAGCGAGAGGCAGTTGGCCAGGAGGGCCGGGGGTGGGTGGGGGGGACGCGGTCGCTGCGGTCGGTCAGTCTGTCCGCGGGGCGCAGGATCGCTCGGAAAGGCTGCTGCAAACTCCAAGGCGCCGCCTCCGCCGTCCAGAGTCCGGTTCCGTGCGGCCGCTGCCCGGCGAGCTCCTCCCGCCGCCGCCGCCGTGCCCTCGGCCCGGGCGCCAAACGAGGAGGTGGGCAGCGCCGCCGGCCATGGACCTCCGGAGCTGAAGGGCCGCCGCGACCCCCTCGCCCACGCCCCTCCCCAGCCCCACACCCCCGGTGCCCCCGCTCCTAGCCGTCCTTCGCCCGGGAAAGGCGGGGAAAAGCAGGGGATTAACCCGGAGAGCGAAAGAGGGGGTGGGGAGGGGGGCGCCTCGCCGCTCCTGGGGCGATCGCCCCCGAAACTACCACGCGGCAGGACGTCTGGGGACGACTTCTACCCACTTTGCGCCCCCTTTTTTTGCCAAACCCTAAAATGAAAGGACAAAAGTTGGCGCTGACTCTCACAGCTTGGATGGCGACTTGTGCGTTTTCAGCGGCATCTCCCGGAGAAACGGCCTCGCGCGCCTGATTGTTCGGCGGCCCCCCCAAGCTGCCGTGTGTGCGTGTATGTGTCTGGGTGTGTGTCTGGGTGTGTGTCTGTGCGTGTCCACAGACGTCCCCACACACACTCGCGGCCGCAGGATCAGCGCCTGGAAGCCGCCGTTTCGGCCCCGGACTTGGAGAGGAGGAGCCGCAGCCGAGGAGGCGTGAGGCGCTGGGAGTTCTCCGAATCGTGCCGTGAATGGACTGGGGGCACCTGGGCGCACGGATCTCCTCCCCTCCCGCCCCAGGCCAGAGTTGAGGAGTGGGGCATTTTTTTCACCCTCTTGTGAAGAATTTTTTTTTTATTATTTGTTGTAAAGTCTTTTGCACAATCACGCCCACATTTGGGGTTGGAAAGCCCTAATTACCGCCGTCGCTGATGGACGTTGGAGAGCGAGCGCCTCGCTGCGGAACAGTCGCCTGCGCGCCCTCGCTGGACCCGCGGCTCCCTTGTTGCGCGTCGGAAGGGCCCCGTCCCTGTGGCCGGCTGGCGGGCTTCCGCACCCCCTCGATTCCGGGGCGCATCCCAGCCCGACTCCGGCTCGGGCCCCAAGACTTGGGGTCCAGCGACCTCTTCAGCTCTGATTCCCTGCGCCTGCCAGACCCGCCCAGAAGGAGCCCGCAGCTCTGCTCCGGATTGTACCCCCAGGCTTAACCCTGCCGCTCCGCTTGGATTCCTCCGCTGCCCTTGCTTTGGTGGCGACTTCCTCCCTGGGTCCCCTCCCCCTCGCCATGAAGGTAGGTGTTCTGAGAGCCACAGACGCTCTGCAGTTTTTCCTTTACTTTTTTTTTTTTCCTTTTATAAGTTAACTGAATGCCTCCCCCAGCACACACACGCACACACACACATACACACAGAGACACACACACCTCTTCCTATCCCTCCATTTCTCCGACTGCAGAGCTGGCAGGGACCCTCTACCCCTTCGTCCCTACCCCCATGCGCACTGCCTCTGTCTCCCGGGAGACCTCTTCTTGTCCCACCAAGCGTTCTGCAAGCCTTTTTGACTTTGGAGCAAAAGTGAAGAACCAGGGCAGAAAACTTTCGTGCTGTTCATGGACAACTTTCCTTTTGCCCTGAGACACTTGAGTGTAATGTATTTGTATATTTCAGTAACAGGATAATGATTCAATTCAACAAATATTTGCCAAGCGCCCACTTGGTGGGGCACCGAGAAGGTGTGTGGCCAGAGCTTGGAAAGGGAGCGAGGACTCCTTGCTTGAGAGACCGGACAGCCGGCGAGGGGCCGGCTACTTCAGAGCCGCGCACCCCCTGCCCTCTGCAGCCGGGGGTCAGGTTGCAGGCTTGTCTTGGCTGGGGAACCCTCTCGCAGCAGGCCCTGTAGCTTTAAGAGTGCCTGGCAGGGGGCCAGCGCGCACCCCGGCTCGGGGAGTGGGGTCGCATTATTAGCATTATTAGCCGCCACTGGGTGAGCTCTGGCACTTAGCAGTGGGGATGGGGGTGGGGGTAACGGGGAGTGCTGGCGGTGGTGGCTCTAATCCCGTCCGCTGGGAAAGCGCGCCCCGGCCCCCTGCGCGGAATCTGCCTCGTCCTTTGGAAACATTTGGGCCTTCGCGTTGGGAGAGCGGGCGGGAGTGGGGGTGGGGGTGGGGGGCAGTTTGTGGACTCTTGTTTGTTTTAATTGTCAGTTGTATGTTAAAGCCGAGTCACACACTCCGAGGGTCACCGAGAGTTCACTTTTACCAAAAGTGAACATTTCTTCCTACAATATAACTTGCTATTTTCCAAACAACTTTTCCCCTCTCTGTGCTCCAAGCTTCTGTCCTTACACCCATTTCTCGTGATCTCCCTGAGCACTTTCAGTTTCCTAGAAAATAAAGTTGGAATTGGAATTAGGATGTTTTCTAAAAGCAAACAAATCCCTCCTCCCCCCTCCCCCCCCCCCAAAGTTAAAAAGAAACACCAAACGTGGAAACCCTGAGGCCTTGTTTTCCTTTCCAAACGCAGTCTGGCATGGGGGTGGGGTGGGGGGCTTCTCCTCTCCACTTCTTTAAATGGACAACTTGCTGTTTGGAAGTCACTTGCAGCCAGCGATGGGATTGCACCTCCTAAGCCCCAGCCCTGCTCCAGCCAGATGTGGAGATTTAGCTTCTAGACAGCCTCTGCCGGGGAAGTTCCAAGAGGGCAATGCTCTCTGAGAGCGCACACGCAACAGAGAGGCAGTGGAAACGTGTGTGTCTTGAGTGTGTGGATTTGTGCCCTGTGTGTGTGGGATGGGGAGGGTGGGATGGTAAAAGGTCATTTGACCTCAGGTCTCAGGACTAGCCTTAGTTCCGCACAGCCCTGCACAAAGGAGCACCCCAGCTTCCGAGGCCTGACCCTAGAATCTCTCTCGCCTTTTTTCCTCCGCTTAGCGGAGATCCCCGGTGCACAAGGGGTTAGCACGGTGCGAGCACAGCTCAGCTCTTCCCGCTGCCTTTTCATCCCCGCCGTGCGGTGCCGGCTGCCCCCTGTTGGCCTTCTTGGGGTAGGACGCCTCGGAGTCGGTTCCTTGGGGCGAGTGGGAAGCCTTTCGCCTCTAGCTCCAACCTCTTGTCTGCGCACATCCCTGGGGACCACCGTGTCCTATTCTTCAGGGACGGCCGCTCGGGCGCCAAAGATGACAAGCTGTACCGCACCACCGCTGCAGTGCATTAGGGGCCATGGGGTCCGACCCAGAAAATGGGGCTCCGCGAGAGGAGGAAGAGTTGGCACCTTCTCTGCAGGGCGTAGGAACAAGAGTGTTGCCCCATAGGAGGCCTCAGGTCTGGCTTTGGCACTCTCGCCAATTGTCTCTATAATCAAGGACCAGTATGGCTTTCTCTCTCTGGCACTCAGTTTCTTCCTCTCCTAAAAAGTGGGGCTGAAACTGCCTCTGAAGAGTGGGACTTGAAGTGATCTTTAATTTCCTTTCTCCTTCCACTGGACGCTGCTCTTCCTCTGGACCAAGTTGAGAGCCTGTGCTGGGTTAGACATTCTGTGGGAGAAGGTGGAAGTGATGAGAAAGAGGAGAGAGAGCGGAGAGAGAGAGAGGGAGATCTTGCAGCCAGCAGAGCCTTGTCTCAGGCAGGGGCGAGGGAGGCCGGGAACAGGACTGGATGTGGCTGGCCCGTTCCTCCCTTGCTGACTCCCAGTTACTGGACCTGCTCTCTGTTCTGAGTCGGGCAGTCAGAGGTTGCTCACGTCGTTCCTTGAACAAATTTGGGCCCCAGGAGCTCCCTCCACCTCCTCTCCCCCCACCCCACTCCCACACAGTGCTGTGGACACATCCCAGCAGTCTGGGGTGACCGGGCCCCCCTTCACCCAGGCTAGAGGCGTAGGGGAGTACTGGGCCCTTGTCTGCTCCCCAAAGCCACCCTTTTATCGGCCTGGGCCGGCTCATCCTTCATCACCCCCTGCCACTTCTCTCCGTGTTCCTCAAGGCAGGACAGCCCAACTTTGTGGCTGCAACCAAGTTTTTCTCCCGCTGTTTTCTCCATTGTCTCTCTTTGCTTTGGGGGAAGATCATAGGGGTGGAGGTGGGGGAGGGGGAGGACAATGTTTATTTCCCACCAAGAGCTGCGATTCTTGGGAGTTCTTTACACTCTCCACCACTGAGAGCCCAAGTCAAAGTAACTTCTTCCTATTAGGTCCCCCTCATCATTTCCACTTCCCAGACGTGGGGGCGGGGTGGTGTGGACACAAAGAACCTGGTAGAAGGGGATGCCCAGGCCAGTCTGAGTCAGGCAATGCCAGAGGCCTAGAAACGAGGATCTCCTCCGTGTCTTCGTGGAATTTCTCTTTAGGGGCAGCAGGCTGGGGGCATGCGTGTTGCGCGTTCCCATACTTTCTGCTGCCCTCAAACATCCTCCAACCAGCGTGACAGTTCCCTTTCACTCATTGCTCCTGGCCAGCACCCCAGCTGATTAAAAAAAAAGGGGTGGTGGTGCTGGTTGGAACACCTTTCATCCAATGTGAAGACTTTGGAGGAGAGGCAGAAGCAGCAGCCACTACGTTGAGCTGCTCAGGGCTGGAAACAAGAGCACACGAAGGTCCTACACCACCTTACCCCTCCCCTGTGCTTGAACCTCTCCAATGCACCCTCCCCCCCACTGCACACAAGGAACAGATTCCTAAGATCCGTACAAAGTCAGATTCCCGGCACCCTGAAAGTATTCAAAAACATTGAGTCAGTTCTTTGGAAAACTCAGCTTTTGCTTAGAATATTTTGTTTTACCCTCGGTATGACAGTCTCGGGAGAGGTCTCATTTTGTACTGTTTCCCCCCGGATCGAGTCTCTTGGTAAACAAGGCAGGGAGGTTTACCCCACAGAGTCCATGTATTTTTTAGTGAGTTCGCTGTGGGTTCCTTCAATATTTCCAAACCTGGGAGGCCTTTTCTGGATGGCGAGGGGTTTGGAGCGGGAAGAGGGCAAACGCGCGGGGTTCAGTGGAGACGGGACTCCCCTGCGAATCCCCTAGGGGACACCTTCAGCCTGTCCCCAGCCCGGAGCTAGGGAGACCCGTCACAGAGACCCAGTGACCAACTCCCAGGTGTCCCCAGGTTGGGGATCGGATGGACTTTCCTCGAGGTCCGCGGAACCGGAGTGGGTTCGGTTTGTGTGGCTTTGCCTCTAACAAAGAGATCCGCTGTAATCCGCGGAATCTGTTATCAATTTCTGCGCTCCCGGCCCCGCCCCGCGCGCCCCGCCCTTGGGGAAGCTGGGACAGAGCGCGGCCCAGCAGCCATCTGCGCCGTCCTCTCGGAAGCACAGCAAAGCGTGTGTATCTGTGCACGCGTGTGAGTGTGTGAAGGTGCATGAGTGTGAGTGTGCGTGAGTGTGTGCGCGCCCGGCCTTGGCCGCCTTGGCTGTTCGGGCTGCGCTTGAAGGCAGCCCTCGAAGCCCACCCCCTCCCCTGGAGGAAACTTGACACTTCGGGCGGGGGATGGGGAGAGGGAGGGAGAACAAGCCGTGTCTCTCCTAGGCTGGGGAAACCCCAGGTTTCTATTCTCCGGAATGCGCCCCCAGCTTTGCGGCGTTTGGGGGACCAGTGGGCCGCGGGCGCGGAGCCCTGGTTAGCGGGCACCGCGGACCACATAAGCATTTCCTGTCGGAGAAGCCCCGAGGTGTCCCGGCCAAAGGGGCGGCTGGCAGGGAAAAGCCGTGCCCGGAGCCCTTTCGCGTTTCTGCGGCCGCCTAGGTCCCATCCGCCCCTTTCGGGGCGCAGGTTCCAGGCCAGGTCCTTCTGCCGCCTGGAGGCGGCTCACCTTTCCTTTCCCCAGGAAGGGGCTCCCCCGGGCGCTGCAGAGCTGCAGGGTCACACTAATCAGAGACGTAAAAGGGGGATTTTGGAAACCTGTTCCTCCCACCCGCACCGGCCACCCCCTTGCTCCGCCACGGCGCACAGGTGGAGAAGTCACCAGTGGGGAGAAACGGCAGCGGAGACCTGCCCCGAAATTCCTGACGACGGGAACCGTAGCCGCCCAGCCCTTGAGCCTTGGAATCCGGGGGCGCAGCCGGGCGGCGCGGGACTGGGCCCGCTCGCAGCAGCCCTGGCCTCGCCCGGCACCCTCACCGTTGGGGACCGACTGAGCCGAGTCTGACGGGGGCTGGAGGCTGTGGTGACGGCGTTACAAGGCCAGGCAGGCCCGCAGTGCCGGGATGGCGAAGTGGCCGGCAGCTCTAGACTAGGACCCAAGGAAACGGGAGTCCCCCCTTGGCTTCCTTGCCCATTTCTCCGTGGCAGCTGCCAGGAGTGCGGACGGGAGGGGGCGGGAAGGAAAGTGAGAAAACAATTTGGAGGAAGATGGTGGGGAGCGCAGGGAAGGAAGCCTCTCTGAGTACAGCGGGACCCAGGCGCCCTTCTTCCCTCTGGGGTGCCCTGCCTTCCCCAGGGTGCCCTGAGTGCGAGGTGCAGGCCGCAGGCAGCGGGGCGCGCGGCTTTCCGGATTCCTCGTTTGGGGGAGATCCCTGTCCCCACTGAGGCCGGTGCCCCCCATCTCCGTCTTCCTACTCGGATCTGGCGGAGGAGCGCCCGCAGGAAACCCCGAACCCAGGCGGCCCTGCTCCCTCCACAAGTAGCTGCTCCCAGGGCGGCCCGAAAACCGGTTATGAGACAGACGATGCTAATTCCGAGCGGCACTTCCCAGCTGGGCACTTTGCGCGCCGCTCCCCGGGGCCTCGCCCCCCACCCCCTGCCCTTCCCTCCCGCGTGCTGCCCCCACCCCCACCCCCACCCCCAGCCGGGCCACCCCGCCTCCTGCGCAGCTGCCGGCGGCTGCGCTCCGCTCGCCTTCTCGCCCCTATCGCCCATGGAATTCCGGCTCCACTTGTTGCTCGGCCCAGGTCGGGGAGAGGACGAGGGTGGCGAAGGGTTCCCAAGTGAAGTCCCGCGGAGGGACCGAGCAAGCACAGCGTGAACTAGAGGGGAGCGAGGGGGCGCGGGGCTCCGGCAAAGCAGGAAGGAGGCAGCGCCTGGCACCGGGGCTTTGACCCAACAGCACTGAGACATGTTTGTAATCGCTGGCGTGCCCCGCGCGCAGGATCCCAGCGAAATCAGATTTCCTGGTGAGGTTGCGTGGGTAGATTAATTTGGAAAAAAAGAAACTGCCTATATCTTGCCATCAAAAAACTCACGGAGGAGAAGCGCCGTCAATCAACAGTAAACTTCAGAGACCCGGATGCTTCCGTTGTTTAAACTTGTATGCTTGAAAATTATCTGAGAGGCAATAAACATCTGCTCCTTTCTTCCCTCTCCAGAAGTCGAGTGGAATATTAAGTCCAGGAGTTGCTTTGGGGACGGCTGGAAGTGCAATGTCTTCCAAGTTCTTCCTAATGGCTTTGGCCATATTTTTCTCCTTCGCCCAGGTTGTAATAGAAGCCAATTCTTGGTGGTAAGTTCATTTTATGTGCATCTTTTTGTTGTATTTTAGTTTTTTTTAAAGATTCATTTGTGTGATGCTGAAATATTGAAAGCTGAATCCTGAGTTTGGATGCATTTATCTAACACACACACACATATAATACATTGTATTTATAAATATACCTTTAAATTAGATCTTTTTTTAAATTTGCTAATATTGTGAAGCTTATCTTTAATTTCATAGGGAATCAGAAGCTATAAATCTAGACCTTTTTCTATGAGGTCCTTGTTGAGATGTATGCTTATGCTGCATCAGGTAATAACAGGGAACCAAGATTCACTTCTCTAATAATTGTGAGCCAATCTGTAAAATTTACTTTTTTGCCACCTCTAGGTAGTAAAAATGAGTTCCAGCTTTTATCTTTCTGTCACTTGAGGTAATTAACTTTAAGGGTCTGATGCAGGCAGGGTTCTAGGAAGACAGTTAAACTCCAAGTGGAAAAGTATTTGGGCTTGAAATTCAATTTAAAAAAAGAAAGGTGAACTTGAAGTAGTCAGATGTCCCTACATGGGGGTTTCTTTCTGGTTAAGGGCCTTGTAGATCGGCTGCAGTATATACAGAGGATTATTTCTGATGGCGTTCTGGATATTTTTCCCTGTAAATGAGCAGTGTTTTTCTGGCTGTCAAACATGACTTCTGTTCACTGGATCGACTGTCTTGGGTCCTTCACAATCATAGAAAGGGGCCCTTTTAAAATGTCCAGAGCATGGAGAATTTTCTTCAGTCCTTACATTTGTCCCACCGTTCTTCCATCAGTCAAAGGGAACTGCTATCTCCTATCCAGGTCTAGTTGTGCCTACTTGCGGCATCCGCATGTTTTCCAGGCAGTCAGTCCAATATGTGGGGCCAAGTGAATCCCTTCTCTAAGGTCACAGGTTTGTCCCCGAAACCGAAATTGCTGTTTCCCTCTTGCCTGAGTGGCTCTCGGAAATACTGGTTCAGGTATAAGGCACCCGGAGGGCAAGGAAGGGAGTAAAACTCTGAGGAGCCAGATGGTGGGATGGGGACTACACAATACCTCTGTTTTCTGAGTGGAGTTGAAACAGAGGAGTTTTATGAAGCCCTTCTCGTACTTTGTCATGAGGACAAGCAGGGGGAGAAAAAGCATCTGTGTGCTGGAAGCTATGTCTTGCTGACATGCTTTCAGGGGAGGGGGCCCACCTCGAGAGTTCACGTAAATCTTGAATGCACATCTCCCCCCCCTTTTCAGGTCGCTAGGTATGAATAACCCTGTTCAGATGTCAGAAGTATATATCATAGGAGCACAGCCTCTCTGCAGCCAACTGGCGGGTCTTTCTCAAGGACAGAAGAAACTGTGTCACTTGTACCAGGACCACATGCAGTACATCGGAGAAGGCGCGAAGACAGGCATCAAAGAATGCCAGTACCAGTTCCGACATCGCAGATGGAACTGCAGCACCGTAGACAACACCTCCGTTTTTGGCAGGGTGATGCAGATAGGTAGGAAACCAATTAACATATTTTTAAATACGTGTACGCGTGGCTCCTCGGAAGAAGTCCTTGATCAGGAGGGACTCTTCCAGCAGGCGATTTTTGTCCTCATTGCTATCTGTATTAATTGATTCCTGGGCCTACACTGATTATATCTTGTTTTGGACTTCTTGAACCAAACCGGGAGGGGAACCTCAGAGACACCTCGTTTTTCTGAACACTTAATAGTTCTAAGAAACATTTTATTCAAAATAGAAGCAACCCACTTATTTTGGTTTCTCAAAAGTAGATGAGGAGAGCGGAGTCATTTATATCCTTTGAAACTTCAAAACTCTTTTCATTGTAAGAAGTTTCCTGACTTAAGCCATCCTTCAAATGACCCAAGAAACAAACTAGAAATTGTCATCTTTCAGAATGCTGGATAGGTTGGAAGTGAATAAGTTTCTAATTTCTCTAATTTAGATAATCCCTGAGGATGTAGGTATGTATGTACGTATGTATGTATGTATGTATGTATGTGTGTGTGTAATATCTATCTATCTATATATATATGTAGCTTTATTTTTTAGTTGCAGAAAGAATTTTAATGAGAAGTAATCCAATTTACATTTGTGATTTTCACAATTAATGTAAAAGCACATACTTCAGATCTTAACCTAGAAATTAAAAGCAAAAAAACAAAAAACAGTTTTAAATGTACCACTCTCAGTCTGATTCTTTATTTTAAATATGTGGTTGAATTTCTTATTCCATTCAGGGAGGAGATAGAATTAAAACTAGGCTAAAGGCAAAGAGTTTGGAAAAATGAGTCTGCCTCTGGTTTGGTTTAATCGCCTAGGCTAGTATCTGACAAATGTGGGCCTGTGTGTGTTTTCTAGTGTGAATATTTTAGGTCTCTTTACTTTTATGCAAACAAGCCCTTATAATTAATATGATGGCAGTGACTCCTAAAATAAGAAGCAATTTATCAAAGCAATTAACTGTTTATACTGACTGAAGATAAAAAAACGTTGGCTTAATATCCGTCACGGATGGATAAAATGCTTTTTTAAAAAACCCTGAAAAGTGTATTCATTGAGAACAAAAAAGAGTTGTCAGTGGATGTTTGAGCCAAGCGGCTTCATAAACTAAAATAATACAGGACTGGAAGCCAGTTCTCGAATTGAATGGGAAAATGGTCTGCAGCCTCAGCCTGCTAAGTTTCATAGGGCTTTGTCCTTCCTGTTAATGATTAAAATGTGCTAATGTATATACTGGGATCGGAATCTAGGAGTTAAGCTTTGAGAAGCAGAGGAGTTTTCCCTGAATATAGGCTGTCGTATGTAGTTAACTGGGGATGTGGTGCAGATTTAACTCCTCTGCATTTTGATATGAAGAGGGAGCTGAAAACTTTTTTTTTTAAGTTACATCAGAATGCTAAGTGGTCAGCTCCCCGCCCTCCTCACATTGGCTTTATATATCCCCTCGAAACTGCCTTCCTGTCACACTATTGGGGCCACATTTTCACAGGTATATGTTAGCAAAGATCGCACAGATATGATGGTAACCAGAAAGGAAAACAGCGGTTGGAACTTTTTCTGTGTCGTCCCTGGCACACAGATTTGATGTCTGATCTTGTCGCCTTCATACGGAGCCTGTTTGGGGCCAACATGTTCAGAATAAGCTATCATTTGCTAAGTGGATTTCAGTGCTGGAGATTTATTGAAAATGCAGTCCAGGATTCAAAGGGCCTGTGCTTCCTCAGGGTACAGGCACAAGCCTGGGTACAAAGGCCTGTGTTTAATTGTCCCCTGCGAGTGCACTCTCTGGTCCTCAGCTGGGTGGCACTACAGTCTGGGTTGATGGGAAGTGGGAGCCCTCTGAGGTGCTATCCTTAAGCGAGCTGCTGCCCAGGGAAGATGGCACATGCTGTCTCTCTGACCAAGATTCACCCAGGTGCCTGGGGTCTCAGGGCAGAGCGCTGCTGCTGGGTGGCTCACGGTGGAACGCGGACAGGGCCTTCTCTTTTTTATTTATTTAAAAAAGCAGTTGGAGAGAAGGAAAAGTAGAATAGCTTTTTGTGGAAGAGGAACATGGACTGCATCCCAATAGGAGGAAAGTTACTTAGCTTTCACTGTTCTATTTAAGGGTATGTTGGAAGAGAATGAGCTAAGGGAAAATGGTGAACACCTTTGAGGCTGAAAGGTGGTGTGTGTCTGTGTGCATGTGAGTGTGCACATGCGTGCATGAATGTCTACTGCAAAGCATGTAGCCCACTGGGGACATAGAGAGCAATTCTTGTTCATGATAATCTGACCCTGCGGTGGGGCCAGTGTCTGAGAAACTCAGGGCTGTCACTTCCAACCCCTCCCCAGCTCATTTTTCTGGGGTGCCAATTGCCTTGGAGGCTCTGCACACAATCGCCTCATGGAGGGCCCGCTCTTCCTTTTGGAACCTCTCTCATTTTTCATCATGCGCCCCTTTCTCCCAGCTTTTGTCTCCGTCTCTTCTTTGTTTCCGTGCTGTGAAAAGATATGTCAGAAAGGCACCATTTTTAAGGAGTGTGAGGATGGGAGAGGATGGACATTCACAGGGAGGGAAACCTAAGTTAACCAGTGGTATTCCACCCAGGATGACTGTCCCGCAGGCTGTGGGCCGACCTGGCGTTTCCCCTGCAGTGACCAGTTAGCTTAGAGACTTCTCCCAGGTTAGTATTCTCTGACCAAAAAAAAAAAAAAAAAAGAAATGCTCAAGATAGACTTAGGAAACAAGCAGCATTATTGTGTTTTGTATAAAGCCCTTTTATGCTCTGTATACTCACAGGACAGTGTCTTACTTTTCTCTATCTCCGGAGGACTGTTTATCTCCTCTTCCTCGAGCTACCTCTTTATTCTACACGTCCCCAGCCAGGGCCACAGCGTTTTCTGGACTATCAGTGTTCATCCTAACAACTCCCTGGACTCTGTCTGCCCTCCTCGTGTCTATGCTCTACCCCCCATGTTCTCTGCCCCTCTCATTTGAGTAAGAGAAATGTCATATCCCACAGGACCCTTCTGGTCCCTCCTGCCAACCACCAGCACACGTCTCAAGTTATTCGTTTTTGAAAATGTGGGAGGGGAGGTCTGTGGTAACTCCTGTCATTCATTGCTGGCAGGGGGATCCCAAATGGCTGTGGCCCGGAAGCCCTGGAAAAGGACTGTCTCTGGGATCCTGGGATTGGCACAGCCACCCTCCTGCACAGCGACCCTCTGGTTGGGGCTGAGTTCTATTGTCAGCTGTTCATGTGTCACCTCCCCCCATCCCCCAGAAAATGGTTAGCAAGCTCTTTAAGTGTAGCAGAAACTGATTCTGGTACAGGGACTTTAGCCCCAGAAGGGGCCTCCCGACCCCCCCACCCCCACCCCGCATCTAGTTCAATACCCTTATTCTATATTTGAGGAAAGCGAGGCCCCCCTCACGCAGCCCCCCAGGCCCGGCTTCAGCTGGCCTGCTGTTAACCCTGTCTGGCTCCTAGCACAGTTTTGTCAAATGGCTTCTTATTGCATGGAGGAAGGTCTTCCCATACAAGTGGAGATTCAGGTGGTTTAGGATTGCCTCCCTTTTTCTCTCCTTACCAACAAGGCTCCAGCATCGCTGTTTCACAGGGGATATTGTGTATGAGTTTTAGGGAAGGAGAACACTTCTTTCCCCCGGAGGTTGGTATATTCTTTACAAGTTTGGGGAAGGAAAATGCTTTCTTTCCTTCCCCCTTTAGACTGCGCTTTTCTTCCTTCTTGCTATTATTCTGAGGCCTTTGAGGCTCAGGCTGCCAGGCAGTTGTGGCCGGGCCCTCGAGAGCAGGTCCTGAATGAGAAGTGCCCGTGCAGTCCGCCTGGGCTTGGGGAGGAGGCAGGCTTCCTTCACAGCTCTCTGGAAACCGGTTTAGAAATGGCCACTGGGACAGTCAAGGAGCCTTACCTGGAAGCAGACTTCATGGTGCGTGAGGGAGGCGGAGGAGAGATGACCGCCTCAGGAAGAGGAGGGAGAAGCCAGGCTAGAACTAGTTGGGCCACCGCAAGTGTGGCTTCAGTGTCTGGGTCCCACGGGCCGCAGCCTTTCCCAGGCTCAAAGCCCAGCAAATTCTGTGCTCCCGCCTTCTATGGAACTCCACATGAAAAGAATTCAAACATGAAAATGAGCGTAAGGAAGTCCACCCAAATTCTGAGTTTTCCCCCAATGACTCCTTTCTTGTGCCTCTTTGGAAAGTGTCTGCCAGAGTGGTAGAGAAAAGCCATCCAGCCCTGCCCAGAGTCCTGCTTCCCTTCTGAAATGCCAGAGCAGCCAGAGCAGCCAGAGCAGGGGTGTGCCGCCCCTTTGTCATGGGGCCTCCGTGTGTCTCAGGGGATCTCACTTGGCTGCCCCTGCAGGTGGGCACAGGGCCTGGGTGTGAGTTGGGGACGGGCCCTCCGGGTGCCCCATCCCAGGGGGAGGGCCTGCCCGCGCCGCACCCGTGTGAGCCGGCTTCCCCTGCGCCCTCGGCGGGCCAGGGGCGGCTGTGCGGCGGGCCCCGGTGACCCGCGTGTCGGCCCGCAGGCAGCCGCGAGACGGCCTTCACGTACGCGGTGAGCGCCGCGGGCGTGGTGAACGCCATGAGCCGCGCGTGCCGCGAGGGCGAGCTGTCCACCTGCGGCTGCAGCCGCGCCGCGCGCCCCAAGGACCTGCCTCGGGACTGGCTGTGGGGCGGCTGCGGCGACAACATCGACTACGGCTACCGCTTCGCCAAGGAGTTCGTGGACGCGCGGGAGCGGGAGCGCATCCACGCCAAGGGCTCCTACGAGAGCGCGCGCATCCTCATGAACCTGCACAACAACGAGGCGGGCCGCAGGGTGAGTGCCCCACCCCCGCTCTCTGCACCCCTGCCCCATCGTCCCCCCTTGCCAGACTTCTCTGGGTCTCCCTAACCCTCCCTGCCTTGCTCCCGAGGCCACCCCCTCTCTCCACGGGGTCCTTCCTGGCCCTGTGTCTCCCTGCATCTCTGTCTGTCTGCCTCTCCTGTCTTTGCCTCCCTTTCGAGCTTTTCCCATCTCTTCCCCTCTCTCCCTGTTTCTCTCCCCCTCCCCGCACGCCTCTGCCCTCCCCCATCTTCTCCCCTGCCCCCTGCACACACACACAGGCCACAGGCCTTTCTGGAGGGGCAAGCTCTTCGGCTGCCTCTTTAATGACTGGACCCCAGGACAGCTGAGCAGCCCGGCTCACAAGTGAGAATCGGAACCTTCGCCTCCCTCCCTGGACGAGGCCTGTGGTTGGGCTGGAGTCTGGGAGAGGGGGTGTGTATCCCGCAGGTGCCCAGCTGAGAAGACCCTGCCCCCAGCTCCCAGGACTTACCTTTCCCCTCCTTCCTTTCTCCTCCTGGCCTCACAGAGCAGGCCTCAGGGACTGGGGCTTTTTTTTTTAAGGAGCTTTTCTAGGAAAAGGACAGCATTCTTAGTAGTCTAGCAGCAGGACAGCTGTGGGTGGCCCTGGAGAGATGAGGGAGGCCGTCACAGTGCCCAGGAAGTCACCTCTGCAGGCCCCTCTGAACAGCCCTGTCTGCTCCTCCGGTCCCCTGGTGGGGATATGAAATGTCTGCTTCTCCACAATAGTTAAAAAGACCCTGCTTTCCCCCTGCGGTTAAGCACATGACTCTTTATGGCTGCTCTAAAATGAAAGGGTGAAAATGTTTCTTAACTTTGGCAGCATTGAAAACCAGGGCCATTATTTTTTCACAGAACTCAAGGTAGGTGCCAGGAACTTTCTGGTCCGAGAGCTCATGTTTTGGGATTTTGGGGTGTGGCGAGGGAAGAGAGTCAAAGTAAACCATCCAGCCTTAGTAAAGATGGGGAAACTGAGGCCCGGAGACTCGTGTCATGGCCGTGGAAGGAAATGAATGGAGTGAGATCTAAGCCAGGCACTTCTAAAAATTAAACGCATGCATCACAGCTTAGGGGTGATGGACTGTCGGGTTTGGAACTAGAGAAATCTAGGTTGAAACCCAGTTCTGGGGGTCCCTTTCTGTTTCTGAGCCTCGGGCCCCACATTTCCACATTGTTTAAATGGCCATGGTGTGAACTACCTCTTGGGGTTATTGTGAAGACCAACTGGGGTCGTAGAGTAGGTTGAACCCTCCGAAATGACCAATACTGGGCTATTTCTGACCTACAAACCAATGGCTTCATAGGGTTCAATCGAAGGTCTTAGTTTCGTGTCAGCTGAAGTCAAGGCCTTGATCAATGATAAATACTAAACATTACGAAGTAAAAGGCATAGAGAAGTCAGAGATTACCTAGGTAATTCCAGCTCACTTACTTTCTCATATGTGATGGTAAGCACTTAGTGGGGGAGGGGGCCTGAGCTCTGAGCTGCCCTGAGGGCTCAGATAATTGGTGCAAAGGGAACGTGGTCTCTCCTTCCTCAGGTCTCCCACTGCCCTGGTACCTACAGTATGGGTGGCTCTCACCCTACTGCGGCCAAGCCAAGGTCATGCAATGGGCACACCAGCCCTGCTCTGCCTGGGAGCCCAAGGAGTTTGCCCCTGTCCTTGGCAGGGACATGTCTCCTTACTCTGCGCGTGCAGTGTGCTCAGCACCTCAAATCAGATGTGCCTCCAGGACAGGGCCGTGGCTGATGCTTCTGGACCCCATTGCACCCTTATTTGTTGCTTTTGTCCATCTTTGGGGATTCTTAGATGGCTCTCATGGAGAGAGATCATGAGGGGCTTAGCAACCAAGAAGAGGGTGTCAAGGGATTTCTAAATGGGGGAGGGAATTTTGGAGACTTGGAAAAGCACCTCTAATATTATTATTTTATTTAACCATCTGCATTTTCTTAAATTGAGGGTTCCCCTCTGCCCCCGTAAATTTTATAATTCAAGCAGTGAGCTGAGCTTGGATCCTGAGGTTACATAGAAGACATTTTTCTCCAGGGAAGTGGGGGTGGGGCTGGGAAGTTGGACAGTGTGCCAGGAAATCATATTAGAATCTCCTCGGGACATTAGCTTTTATTTTCCTCAAAGGGGAGTGAAGGTTAAATACGTTTGCAAAACCCTTCCTTAGGCTAGCTGCTTGCCTGAAACTCTACCAAGGGAATGCACGTTGACTCCTTTTATCGAAAGCCACTTCTGAATCCTGGAGGAAGAAGGTGGCTGTTCTGGGCGGAAGCAGCCTTCTAACTCACTCCGGCCTCCAGGGTCCTCACAGGCCCTCTGCACCCTGCCAGTACCACCCTGACTCTGGATGGTGACTGGGACAGAACCTGTGGGCCGTCAGGACTATACGTAGGCAGCTGCCACCTCCCAGACTGCTGGGCACAGTTCTGCAGAGGCCAGAGCTGTGGACAGTGCTCCTGGGAGGCCAAGGTAACTGGGCAAGGGCCCAGGATCAGCGCCTGGAGCCATGTCCTTGTCACCTTGGAGAAAGACCAGATTTACAGCTTGCATTCTGTGTGCTGAATGTTTCCCAGGCATCTGCTATTTTGACCTTATACCAGGACGGTGAGGGTGGTGCCATCACAGTCCCCTTCTCCTAGGAACAATAGTGGCTCCGAGCGTGAAGCCAGTTGTCTGTACTCAAAGGTCAGGACAAAAGCCGGCTCTGCCTGGCTCCAGGGTGGGCTCTAGCCAGTAGGGACAGGAGGTAGGGAGTGTTCAGGTAGCAGGAGAGAGAATACCAGTGGTCTAGGCCCAGTCCTCCCACATTCTAGCTGTGTGACCGGTGCAGGCCACTTGCCCTCTCTGTGTCATCATCTGAGGGAGCCCCCATTCTAACTTGGGTGGAAGGGTTAAATGAGATATTGAGTGTAAAGGCTCTTATCACAATGTGCGGCACATGGCAATAATAGTAATAGGAATGGTGAGTAAAGATTTGGACCCTGGTCCTACTGGGTAGGCCCCCTCTCAGCCCTACCACTGACCAGCTGGGTGCCTCTAGGCAAGTCACTGACCATGAGCTTGGAGCCCAACTACCTGGGTTCAAATCCTGGCACCCTGACTTCCCAATAGCTGGGTACCTACCTCACCTCTGGGGCCCTCACTTCCCTTCTCTGTGAAATGGGGAAGAA
Organism: Craseonycteris thonglongyai; assembly: GCA_004027555.1. Classification (NCBI taxonomy): domain Eukaryota; kingdom Metazoa; phylum Chordata; class Mammalia; order Chiroptera; family Craseonycteridae; genus Craseonycteris; species Craseonycteris thonglongyai. The sequence continues at coordinate 108,223 of PVKE010000112.1, read as the reverse complement.
AATAGCATCTCCCTCCAGGCTGGTTGTGGGACTGATGCAGGTGGTGTGTATAGGTAAGGCATTGTGCACAGTCTCTGGGTTGCATGTTCAAGACCTATTAGTTGCTGCTAATGTTGCTTCTCTGCAAAACAGAAGCAAGCGGAACGGTCTTTTTCCTGGTCCTGTGAAAAAGCTGTGGTGGTTTATTACTAGGATGTGTAAGAATGAAGGGCTAAGAACGTAGTTATGTTGTGGACTCTAAAGAAAGCCACCCCGACTTCTGGTGGTGGAGAAGGAGGCGGGAACAACAGGGCCCCCGTGTAGCTGGTGAACATGGCTCCCTCTAGAAGGGGAGGGCAGAAGATCCTGGTTCTGGGCCTCGCCACGAGTCTGTGCCCTGACCATCTGCGTCTCCCCACAGACGGTGTACAACCTGGCGGATGTGGCCTGCAAGTGCCACGGGGTGTCGGGCTCCTGCAGCCTCAAGACGTGCTGGCTGCAGCTGGCCGACTTCCGCAAGGTGGGCGATGCCCTGAAGGAGAAGTACGACAGCGCAGCGGCCATGCGGCTCAACGGCCGGGGCAAGCTGGTGCAGGTCAACAGCCGCTTCAACTCGCCCACCACGCAGGACCTGGTCTACATCGACCCGAGCCCCGACTACTGCGTGCGCAACGAGAGCACGGGCTCGCTGGGCACGCAGGGCCGCCTGTGCAACAAGACGTCGGAGGGCATGGACGGCTGCGAGCTCATGTGCTGCGGCCGCGGCTACGACCAGTTCAAGACCGTGCAGACGGAGCGCTGCCACTGCAAGTTCCACTGGTGCTGCTACGTCAAGTGCAAGAAGTGCACGGAGATCGTGGACCAGTTTGTGTGCAAATAGGGGGCGCCCATCGCCCGCCTGTCGCCCAGCCCCGTTCCCAGGACCCACTTATTTATAGAAAGCCCAGTGATTCTGTTTGTTTTTTAATATTGTTTTATTCCCCCCCCCCCCCAAGAATTGCAGTGGAACCATTTTTTTTTTCCTGTTCCCATTGAAGAACTCTGTGGTTTATTATTATTATAATTATTATTTGGCAATAATGGGGAGAGGGTGGGAACCAAGAAAAATATTTATTTTGTGGATCTTTGAAAAGGTAAGACAAGACTTCTTTGGATGGTATAGGATGAGGGGGGGAATAACACATACCTGAACTTGGTTGTGTGCACATCTTGAAGGAAAAGGAAATCCATTTTCTTGTTCTCAACCCTGGGGTCATATGGGACAGGCTGCAGCCAGTGGTCCAAATCTATGCACAATTCCACCTCTGTGACCACAATGACCTGTAAACGCTCTGGTGTAAGGTCTTGAGAATCAAACAGAAAAGGGAGAAACGCCCCCCTGTCCTAGGGCCTGCCAGTCAGAGACATTTTTAAAATGGTCATTTAAAATGTAAGAGTGAGAATCTCATATCCCTCAAAGGAAAAAAAGGTATATCATGTGTCTCATGCTTCTCAAACATTCCATGTGCAGATGGTCCAATTCTAATAGCTACTGAAACTTCAGGGAACAGCGCGAAAAGCCCCAGAAGATTAAAAAAAAAGCAACTTAAAAAACCTCCTATATTAAGACAATGATTTGAAGCTGTTAAAGGAATTAGGTTATCAGATTGGAAAAGCATCCTTGAATGATTCCGGGCTGCAGACTTTGTTTGGATAGGGGTGGGGGGAGGTTGACTTGAATATAAAAGAAAAATATACTGTAATTTTCTTAGGGATACTTGGTTAATAAATGATAATAATGAAAATAATAAACGAATTCCATTCACAGATCCTCAGCCCAAACAACAAGGTAATTGTGTGCCCTTCAGCACTGCACCAGAGCAGAGAACCTGTTGGAAGGGAAGAAGGGAAATCCACCTCCCACCCACCCCACGTCCCCTCCAAAGCCTCCTTGTCCTGTGGGCAGAGGTGGTGAGGCTGGCCACGCTTCCAAAGGCTGCTCCACTGGGTCTCCTTTGATTGCAGGGCAGGGAATGAACCATTAGGAGCTTCACTTGGGAAACAGTTCACTACTTAGGGATTTTTTTCCCCCTAACACTTTTATTCTGAGGAGCAGTAGTTTTATGTTTTAACGACATTGTGTGGCTAACGGCGTTCACAGAGGTGTTGCAGCGTTTCACTGTTATGATCCTGTGTTTAGACTCTTCACTCAAACTTTTCCTACTATACTGCAGATGTACCCTAAAACTGTTCCTCATGTACTTGAACAGTTGCATTTATAAGGGGGGGAGGGATGTGGTTTAATGGTGCCTGATATCTCAAAGTCTCTTGTACATAACATATATATATATATATATATATACATATATATATATATAAATATAAATGTAATTATATCTAAGTGCAGCCAGTGATTTCAATTTATACTTTCCTCTGCGGTTATTTCTCTGTCTTAGAGCATGGTTGGCCTTCACTGCCATCCATCCAACTGGGATTTTCCCAGAAGGTTTCCAGTTGAACTTGAGCTGTGGCCCTGATGCGAGTCCACCTTGAGCATCACAGTGCAGCCTTGTTTGTGAGGAATCTGGAAGGTCTTCCTCACTGATAGGCATGCTGGTTTGAAGATTTCTTTGATGTTCCCTGCCCCACCCCCTCTTCTCCAGCCTCCATTTCTGTACAGTTTCCTGAGAGGGCATTACTTGTTCATCATCGATGTGGAAATGAAGAAATGATTGAAAATCTGGAAGCATGGTCAACGATTCACTTTCCTATGTTCATTTTGCAGAGTGGAGACTGGTGTCTGTCACATCTCGTATTATTTGAGTCCCTGAGGAAAATCCAGCTCACAATATACCTAGTTAGTTTTTAAATGGTTTAAAGCAAGGACACCTCTTTCCAAAAAAAGTGCCATCAAATATGTTCTTATCTCAGACTTACATTGTTTTAAAAGTTTGGAAAGATGCATGTCCTGCAACCCTCATAGACTTGGTGGCCTTACATCTCTCAGACAGCTGTGGCTCTTAATTTATTGCACAAGGATATTCACTTACTTCCCCTCAGTTGCAGTGAATTGCAAGCAAAAGATCTTGAGATTAAAAAGCACTAATTAGCTTAAAATGTCACTTTTTTGGTTTTTATTATACAAAAACCATGAAGTAATTTTTTATTTGCTAAACCAGATTTTGTTTCTTTTTAGTGATTCATGTTTATGAAGAGAGTTGAGTTTAACAATCCTAGTTTTTAAAAGAAACTATTTAATGTAAAATATTCTACTTGTCATTCAGATATTATGTATATCTTCTATGGCCTATATTCTGTACTTTTAATGTACATATTTCTGTCTTGCGTGATTTGTATATTTCACTGGTTTAAAGAAGAAACATCAAAAGGCTTATGCCAAATGGAGGATAGAATATAAAATAAAACGTTACTTGTATATTGGTAAGTGGTTTCAATTGTCATTTGGATAATTCCTGTGGAGGTTTTTGTGAGAAACCATGAGGGAGAGTTTAGGGAGATGACATGTCAGAATAACGGAAGAGTGGAGGATTTGACCAAAACCAAACTCCTTGGAAGCATCGGAAGATTTCTACGGGTAAGGGAACAAAGGGGAAATTCTCTTTTCCTATATATGTTCCTGAGAAAACGAAATCAAGCAGATGGCTTAAAGCTGGTCACAGGATCACGCACATTCTTTTGGCATTATGCATGTAACTTAATTGTTTTAGAGCGTGTTGCTGTTGTCACATCTCAGAGAACTGAAAGAGGCACATGCTTTTATCTGTGACCAGAATTTCAGTCCAGAAAAGTGTATTTCTGTTTACCACTGCCATTACTGCACCTCTCTCTTTGAAGTGACTGTGAGCTCTAGGGCTGTAGCCCTATGCAAGTCATTTCATGAAAAGAAAACCTCAACCTGCAGAGAATGAAAACTCACCGGAAACCAAGTGTGTTGTGTTAGGTGCAATTAATATGAGTTCTCACGCTTTCTGAAAGTGTACACCGAAATCTGGCCTTTGCTGTACACATTGATACGTTAGCCCCTTGCCTTTTTTTTTTTCCTTTCTGGATAACCTTGTAACATATCGAAACTTTTGAATGATGCCAAGAATGCATTATTCCACAAAAAAACAGTAGACCAACATATAGAGTGTTTAAAATAGCATTTCTGGGCAAATTCAAACATTTGTGGTTCTGGGACTCAACATCTGTTTCAGTTTTTCCTCAGTTGTATATTGACCAGTGTTCTTTATTGCAAAAACATATACTTGATTTAGGAGTGTCAGCATATTATTTTTTTTCTTCTCATCCTGGAATGTATTTAAGATCTTCCCAATACAGGAAAATTAACGAAAAAAAAAAAAAATTACATACAGGCTGTGGCAAGCAGGGCCATGTTCAAAATAGTAATTATGGGCTCAAGAAAGAGGAAGACTGTTTAAACTTGTAGTCTCGTTCATCTGTCCAGCTGCTGACCTCCTGACTGTGTATGTCTTCGCCGCCTACCTAAACCCTTGCCTCATGACTTTGCCAATACTGATTTTTAATTTGTTTTTGCAAAACATTCAAACCACTGGAATTATCAAATAGGACACTCTAGCAGGATAAGTACTCCAAATAAGAGGCTGGTACTGGCTCACTCCAAGAGAGCATTAGCAAAAACAGTTCCCCAAGACTGACTGGCCCATAATAGAAATAGAGACCGATAGAAAGGTAGTTAGAACTTGAAGCATATAGGTAATGCAAATATGCACCAAGGCAGAGGTCTAAAATACTGCATTATTACGGTAAAGGGTACTTTTAAAATACGTCGTTTTTAGCCTTCCCTCTATGGAATGGTGAAAAACAGATGTCATGGTTTGAAAGTAAGACAATGAAATGAGTTTTTAATGCAGGAAACATTTAGCGATGTAGGAATTAAAACTTAGTAAAGGAATCTTTTAATTGACCTGTTTGCCCAAACTGGACACCTAAATCTGATGAGTGGATAATATTTTACTTGAGTGAAATGTCATCTTGGCCGCCAACTTCAACAAAATGGGTATAGAATGACTAAAGGTCAATACGATTTAAAAAAACAACAACGTATCAATTTGAATCGAAAAGATTTAATTCAAATGCTGTCTTGCTATTTCACAACCAAAAAAGGAATGAGGAAAACTACCTCTTAGACCAGCTTTATATGCAGTGTACCATTTGCTGGGCTGGACATGAGATAAAGATGTTTTATTTTTGCTCATTCTCTTGTACTTTTCTACTAGAATCATGGAAATCAGTGCAGTCATGTGTGTTTAGCAGATACAGAGTTCATGGCAATCAAAGTGTGATGTAGGCACGGAGCACAGTTATGCTCAAGACAAGGGCATCCAGAGCAGAACATCCACATTTAATATTGTGGTGGAATCTCAAGGATTTATTTTGTATTTTTATTTCTTTTTTGGGGGGTGGGGTGGGGGGGAACCTATTTTAATCTTTCTTATTTGTTTGCTGCTGTTGACCTATGTGCTGTATTAGATTATTATTCCGTGGAGGTATTTAGCACAGCGTCAGGATTATGATGAAATTCTAAGGCATGAGAAGAAACAGAAGGATTTGAGGAGAGAAATAAAACACTATTCTAGATCAACAGACTGAATCACCTGGAGTATTCTGCTGGTGGTGGTTTGCATGTTGCAGCAGCGACCAGTCAGGTATTTAGAACACTGTTTCTCAACCGCAGCATGATTGGCATCTTGGGCTGGATAAATCTGTGTTGTGGGGGGTTTGTCCTATATGATTTTTAGCAGCATCTCTAGCCTCTACCCACTAGATGCCAGTGGTACCCCTCTTCACGAGAACCAAAAATGTCCTGACATTGCAGAATTTGCCCCAGGGGGCAGAATCACCCGCTGTTGAGACCACAGCTTATATGGAAGGACTGAGGTCCGAATACTTAGGAATACAGATGGATTGTTACTGCCTAGGGTGACTGGTAAGCCAGAGAACTCCCGGGCAGGTTTCCCTGTGGAGAATATGGAGATGCAGCACCTCCACAGGGCAGGCTGGCTTAGTACTGAACAACATGCACTCTGGAGCCAGCCTGGCTGGGTTGAAATCCCGTTCGCTTTGCCACCTCAGGGAAGTCATACAGCCTCTCTGGGCATTTGTCTTTAAAATGGGAGAGACAATACCTACCTTGCAGGACTGTTGTATCAATAAAATGAGTTAACATGTTTCAAGTGCTTACAGAAGGTTCTGGAACACAGCAAGTGCTCACTAAATGTTTGCTAGCTTGCTCAATGCAAGGGAGGCATCCTTGGTGATTGGGAAGGTTGCAAACTTGTGGCCCGTCTACATCATGGTTCCAGATGTGTTTTGTTTGGCAAAGCATTACAACTACTCAAATTAGTTCCTGGCATTTAAAAGATGAGTATTTTCGTATTCAAATTTGACTTTCTGGCTTGAAGGATGGGAAGGGCTGGCCACTTGGAAACCTGGCATTCTGGGTCCCCCGTAGTGATGATTCTTGGGGTTCAAGGACCTCTTTGAGTCAGGGCTGAGTATGTCCAGTTAGTCAGCCATGCATGTCACCTCACTGCTCCTGCAGGCTCAGGCACTTGTGGAGGCTTTTAAAGGCATTTTTCCTCTATGTCAGAGTTTCTCAGTGTCACCATTATTGACATTTTGGGCTAGATAATTCCTTGCTGTGAGGAGCTGTCCTGTACATCACAGAATGGTTAGCAATACCTAAGCTTCTATCCACTAGATGCCAATAGCACCCTCCCATTGTGACAAGAAAATAGGTCTCCAAACATTGCTCAATCTCCCCCTGGGAGGTGGGGCAGAATCACCCTAGTTGAAAACCATTGGTCTACTTTAAACTAAATGATCTGTATTCATAAGCTAGCCAATGAAGTTAAAACAAAGAAAGAAACAAACAAAGATTAGTCTCTTGATGTAAAGAAATGTCGGGCACATCACAAGAACTTGATAATTATTTAATGAGTGGATGAAAAATATCCATTTCCAGGTTTCAGCCCTACCACGGTGGTTCTTGAATCTCTCTGATGTCTAAATTACATGATATAACCTGAAAGGCAGCCTGCAAAGTCTCTTAATCTTCTAGCAGAATAAGAGGAGAAATTTGTGTTAGAGACAAAGACAATAAATTATTGGCTAAATTTTTCTTGTTAACCTGCCCCCACATAGCTAAATAAATAGGTGCTCTGTTTCTTTTGTTTTTTGTTTTATTATTGAGCTGCAATTACTAAAGAGCACTCCCTCCCTTATAGACCCAGGAGAGGCTCAACAGAAAGTTTTGCTGTCAAACAAGTTTGGGAAACGAGGAATGATGGATCCCTGCCCGCTGAGGTGTGTGCTGTCCGCGAGCATATTGGCAGTGCTGAACTCAAAGAGCAGCAAGAGAGCAAGCTGTGCCTAACGCGGTCTATGCGAGGGTTTTTGACTCTTGCTCCTGTAACACCTGTTTCTACCCTCTGGGCAAGTGGGGAGGTGCTGGCGTGGAGCCCCGCTCTCTCTGACAGGTCTCAGGGGGAGGTGTTCCATTGGGTCAAGAACTGTCTGGCTCACCCTTTGCGGCTGCAAAGGGGACAATGGAGGGCTACCCAGTGATGTGTCCAGAGAGTGGGCAGCGGCTGCTGTTGCTGATGGAGGGGCCCTGAGTAGCAGCTCATTCGCTTTGCAGCCTGGGTGACTGGGATGGGAAAGCATGCAGGCAACACGGGGAGACCTGAGACAGAAAGATACCACAAAGGAGGGAAAGAGGAAGAAGAGGAGGGAAAACAGAAAAGGGCAGACAGAGCGAGAGAGGAAGGTGTGCAAAGCGGAGGACTTGAATACAAGCAAGAGGAAATCCAGAAGTCCTCTGACCAATACCTTCTACCAGTTAAGAAAAAAGTGGGATAGGAAGGTAATGTTTGACAACCATTTGTTCTGTACCGGGTATTTGCTAACACTTTTTTCTTTTACCCAGTTAAGTAAGATTTCTAAGAATCTTTTGAGATAATAATGTTACCTTCATTTTATACATGAAGTAACAGACATTTGGAGGGCATACGTCTGACCCAAAAGTCCATATGTCCACCAAAAATGCTGGCTCTTTATCAATGTGGAGTGGGTACTGGAAGATGGCTGCCTAACCAAAGGCTACATTTCCCAGGCTCCCTTGCATGCAGGTATGGCCCCATGACTAGTTTCTATGAATGGAAGGTGGACTGAAGTGATGGGTGTCAGTTTTGGAGTGTGGGTTTTTGAGAAGCTGGTGTGAGTTCTTCATTACATCTTTCTTTCCCACCAGTTGGAAGCGGAGGACGCTGAAGTGCTTGGGATTGAGGGAGCCACAGTGTGGACGAAACCTTGACACATCACATAGACGGGAGAAGTTGCTGCAGCATCTTTGCAGTCTCTCCAGTGGGTCAGGATTCCAAGTGCTTGAGTGAGGCTCTCTCCACCTCTCCTCTTTCCTGTGACAGTGTCTGCAGTAGGGTACACTGCTGCTACTCCCGAAACCCTCGGGGGGTAGGACAAAGTAATTTAGAGTCAAGAAAACTGGGCTCCAAGCTTTGCTCTTGTTAGCTGTGTGTCTTTTGACCAGTTACGTACGTCTCTGCACTTTATTCAGTATTCACCTATGTAACATGACGATCCGATCATGGTAGAGGGTGATGGTGAAGATTGCTCATCATGCAAGTCATGGGCCTGGCACAGAGTAGGCAGCCAAGCTGCAGGTGGGATGATGATGATGATGGTGCCGATGGCTGGCCTGTGGAGAAGCCAACCACATTTTCATCATAAGCTTTAATGACGCATGAACCTCCCTGATTCAGCGAGTTGCAAGGCGCTCCCTTGGAGGCACTGGGAGTGGGTTCTTCAAAGTTCTCGATCAGGTTCAGGCTAAGGAAACAGAGGGTGCAGAGTCAGAGGCTGGCTTAGCAGCAGCTCAGACGTGCCAAGTCTTCCGGCCTCGGGACACTCTGCGGAACGTGTTCCCATGTTTTAGGAGAGACCCATGACACCAATAAGGTACGGAATGGCCTCCTCTTTGCAGAGTGAGCTTCTGAGGCTGAGAAGTACAGCCCTGGGCTCTTGAATTTTAGGTGCACCCTTTATCCCACTTGGCTTCCTGTGGGTAGCAAGCTGTACTTCTTTGGGAAAGCCACCAAGCTTGCTTTGGGAATCAGTTTTCCTTGTCTATAAATTAGAAATAAGAAGAGCCATGCATCTCACCACACGAATGTGTTAGCAGTACTCCCATTTACCGAGCACTTGCATGTACTGTTGTCTTTGGTTGTTGTTTTTCGTGTTTTAGGTGTTCTAAGTTACACTATTTTGTTTGGTCTCATGGCAATTGACAAAAAGAGGGGCAACTCTTTCCATTTTACAGAAGAGAGAGAAGTCTCAGAAGATGAGGTGTTTTTCTCTGAACTACAGAACCGGTAAAAGCAAGGCCAGGCATCTGGTTTCAGAGTCCTTCTCTTTGTCGACTCTGTGCCAGTACCCCGGAGTCGCTGGGGAGAGAAAAGTGGGAGGCTGCACATGGGAGTAACCTAACATCTCATTTCTGACCCAGAGTTGTTTGTCCTAGTGTTTGAGTTGGGAGCCACCTCAGAGTTCCTCCTCCAAGGTCTCGAACCCGTGCCATCAGGGGGCCCCGGTGGGTGTCAGGTAAGGCTTTCCTCTGCCCATGAACCTGGGCTGGGACAACCCGGAACCGGATTTTCAACCCGGCCAATAGGACTTCCTGTCAGGATTCTGGCCACTGCTTTCCCGGGTGAGTTTGGGAAAATTCCCTTCTCTGGGCCTCATTCATCACACAGGCACCATGGTTTGGACAGGGTCACCCGAATGAGTTTGATTTTCTGTCGAGCAATACCATGTCCCAGGAAATGGATGCTGTATTGAGGTGGAGAATAAGACGGCAAGGCCTGATACTTGGGAACAAAGGGAAGGCAAATAAAATCTGGCCTACACTGCTTTCCCCCAGTGGTCTCGTGGTGGAGGGAAAAGTTCTCTCCGGGGTGTCCTCCTCCTGTCCACACCCACCCACCCATCACTGCCTGTCCAGGTTCCTCGCCCAGCATGGGGGTGGGGATGGGGGAACCCAAACTATGCGCTTTGGCATCAGAAACACCAGCACAGTCTTGGGCATGTTTCTTGACCCTTCTTATGATCCTACTCTGGAAACCCCCGTGTCTTCTGGAACCCCTTCGGCCTTAGACAGAGGCCTGAACACGTATGTAGCTGTAGATCATTCATCAGGTACTCCATGCTGCTGTTGAGCATATTGTCTCATGAGGAACAGACTGCAAGGGGTTAATTCTTACTGCACCTCCCTGCTCCCCTGGGAGTCTCTACAAAGCCATGTCCAGCGTCACTGAGGTAGGTTCTCTTCCCAGGGCCCCTTCTGATTTCCGGGGTTCAAGCTGTGCAAGGGCAGTCTGCTGTTATTCTCGCCTCCAAGTTGCCCCCCGTTTCCCGAATGGGTCTGCGTGCCAGGCCTTTTGGGAGGCGCACTGGTGAGTGAGAGCCTCTCTGGCCGGCTGGCACTCTGAGTCTCCACCGAGGGCCAGGACATGGGGTGCAGCCTCAGGGAGAGGCGGGGAAGGTGACCGTGAACTCCCAGGCAGCCGTCCTGGGCTGGCTGGCAAACCACGCTCCAGCACGTTTGCGACAAGCAGTGGAAACCACTTGAATTCGGGTCTCGAAAACCAAGAAACCAGTTCTGAGCGTTTTCACCTCTCCCGCTGCTTCCTCCTAAATTTCATTAGGGCCGACAATTTGTATATCCACTTACAGTGTAATGCGATTGAAATGGCCGACCATAACTGGTAGAAACGGAGTTCTCCCGGGGCCTGGGCAGCGACCACGGCGACTGGGGACATTTCCCAGGGCAGTGGGCCCCCTCCGCGTCCTGTGGTACCCTAAAGGCCTGGATTCAGTTCGTCAGACCAGTGTCCACCCTTGGAGACAGGAGGGCCCGCCTCTTGGCCCCCTTCCCTCCTCACCCCACAGTCACTTTTGCTCTTGGAGGCTGAGCTCTCTGGAGTCTGAGGCCTGCCATAAAACACACTTGACCACAAGGCCCGCGTTGAGCCAGGACGGCTGCCGGAACAAGCCAAGCCCGCTGGCCGGCCGTCTCGATGGTTAGGCAGGATTGAGAGTGTGTGGCTTTGCTTTTTGTTTTGGCTTTGTAACTAAAGCAGAGCTGGTGTCTCCGAGATGGGATGTGCAGTTCTGTACGACCCCCTCCGCATGTTTTACACACACTGGGCATGTTATCATATCATAGAGTAAACATGGGTTGGCATCCTCTCTCAGTGACCTCAGGCATGTCATTCTGCCCAGCTGTGACATGAAGCGGGCGTTTCCTGCCTTGCTGAACTCATTAGGTGAAGTATCTAGAATGGCACTGTCCAATATATGACCCATGAGCCACAGAGGACTGTTCACATTGAAGTTAACGAAAAGAAAGCGTTCCGTTCCTCCGTTGCACTAGCCACGTTTCACTCAATAGCCACAGATCTGAAATGACAGCACCGTGACAGCACTTTTCATCATTGAGGAAAGTCCTACTAGAAGCCATGGCTGGGAATCACACCTGCACCCACTAGGTGCTTAATATGGGTCTCAGCAAGAACGTGGTCACCACGACCTTAACTTAGCACAAGCACCAATCGTCAACAGAGTTGAAGTAAGTCCAAAATACAGTCGACTCTCAGTTAGGGGGTGCCCATGGGGCTTGGTAGATGCCAGATAAATGTAAGTGAGCTCTCCGTTAACCGGAACTCAAGCAATCGGCCATCTGTCACTGCAGGTCCAGTTAACGGGGAGCAGTGGGAGAGGTGAAAACACAGAGACCCGGGTTCTTGGGTTTCAAGACCGGACTTCAGGTGGTTTCCACTGCGCATGGCAAACATGCTGGGGGTGCGGCTCTCCTGCCAGAGAGGCTCCTGGGAGCTCAGCGCCTCTTCTTCCTGCCTCGCCCCGGGAGTGGAGTCTCTTTGCCGGTTGCTTGAGTTCTGGTTAACGAAGAGTCTCCTGTGTATCTTACAGAGAGCACTCCCCGCTTAGAATTTAGAATTTGACACTACACATCAGCTGTCTTGTGCTGTGGGCCCCTTGTCTTGTACGTATAATGTCCAAACATGGGGAAATACATATTTCACAGAGGCACTGGCAACAGAATAACAGCAACGATTGTCAAGCACGGCAGAGAAGGCTGGAACGGGACAGGTGTTCTGTGTGCCGATGGCTCTGCACCGGTGAAGGTTCTTTGAGATTGTAGCCACAGCATGTAACTCCAACTGCAGTAAGCAAGGCACCTTGTTGGCAGGTATTGAGAGGTCTCCTGGAATTCAAGGAGACTCCAGCCATCAGGTCGGGTGTGGGGACCTTGGGTCAGAAATTCATGAACTTGCCTTCAGCTGTGCTTTCCAGATGCGGCGGCTTTAGAGTCGACTAGGGGGTTTGTGACATACAGATTCTGCCCGTCCCAGCTGTTGGATATTGAGGTCCATTATGCTTGGGGAGAGTGTCTACTTCTCTAGGCTCCTCGGTGGGACTGAAGCAGCGCTCTGGAAACCTGTGGCCCGAGTCTACGCCCCAGCTCCTCTGATCGGTGCTGCTGGTAATCTCCCTGTCAGGTTGACACCAGGATCCAGAGGGAGAGGATCTGATCAGCCCGTCTGTCTGTCCATCGTGCCGTCAGCTCAGCTGGAGGGCAGGGAAGTAGGGGAGGAAAGTCTCCTGGCTCCAGTCTGACTCCTGAAGTCTAAATTCCTAGAATTTTCATATGATCCAGCAATATTCCTTCTGGGTATATACGAGGGCTGTCCAGCCATGGAACCGTTCTCATTATATTGACCATGGCTGGATTTTTTTTTTTGCGGACAGCCCTCGTATGGCCCAAAGAATTGAAATCAGGACCAGAAGAGATGTCTGCTTGCCCATGTTCTTAGTAGCATTATTTGTAACAGTCAAGACAAGGAAACAATCTAGAATGTTCATCAACAGATGAAGAATAGGGAAAGCTGGGATGGCTCAGCGGGTTAAGCGCTCGCTTTGAAGCCCCGGGGACTGAGAATTGAATCCCGGCCCCGGCCCGTGTGGACCCACATGCTGAACTGGGGAGTGCCCCCAGGTCAGTTCTTGCCGGGGCCTATGTGGGAGGCTCCCGGCCCAGTTCCTGCCCTGTGCAGCCCTGTGCCCACCTGTGGAGTGAAACTATATGGAAAACTAATGTCAACTATGGAGACTGCTCTGGGCCCTCCCCCTTCTCTCTGTCCCTCTCTGTCTCTGTTTCTCTCTGTCAAAAATCAATAAAATAAATCTTAAAAAAAAAAACAACAAAACAAAACAAAAAACAGATGAAGAATAAAGAACGTGGAGTGTATACATACAAAGGAATATTGTTCAAACTTCAAAAGAAGGCCCTCCATGTGCGACAACATGGGCGAAACTCTAGGACATTAAGCTGAGTGTAACAAGTCAGTCACAGAAGGACAAATACCATGCAATTCCCCTTACACGGGGGAACCCAAAATCTCAGCTCGTAGCACTGGGCAGTAGAACGGTGGTTTCCAGGGGATTGGAAGGAGGGGGAAACCGGGAGTTGCTGTTCCATGGATATAAAACGGCAGTCATGTGAGACGCAGACATTCTAGCGATCTGCCGTACAGCGTGGCGCCTACGGTTAGCAGTACTGTATTGCACACTTAAAATTGGTTGCAAGGGTAGGTCTCATGTTAAGTGTTCTTACCACAGTTAAAAAAAAAAAGAGGAGAAACTTTTGATGAGGTGTTCCAAGAGTACAGACACATTTTCTGTAACGCAATGCCATTCTCAGTGCTTTATTTTGGGATGTGTAGGGGGTGATGAGGCCATTTGCCACACAGTAATTGATAACTAATACAAAGAGCTACATTCTCTTTTGGGGGGGAACCATTTGACAGTATTTCTCTTTAATGTGCTATTATTTTTGTAACTTTTCAGTGAAAAACGTAGTTAATCCTGGGAACAGGTGACAGTTCTAAGTGGTGGTTGTTGATATCCAAGGGTCTTGATCACCTTTCCCCTCAGACTAAATGTTCAATTTCCTAATGGAAATGGATGGGTAAAACGACTCTTGTGTATGTATGTGTGTGTGTGAAAAAACGTCTGCACAGCAACACATCAAAATGTTCATAGTAATTCTAAGTGGCAGTTGGTTTTTAATTTTACTCATCTGTATGTTCTAATCTTTCTAGGATGAATATGATTATTTTTTTTTTTTGCAAAAATTTGAGCTCATTTTAAAATATAAAAACAGGGGATGCTGGGGTGACTCAGCAGGTCTTGCAGCCCTGGGGGCTGACGATTGAATCCCAGCCCCAGCCTGTACGGACCCATATACTCAGCTGGGGTGCGCCCCCAGTTCAGTTCTCGCCAGGGCATGCTTCCCATGCAGGAAGCCCCCATTTCGGCTCCTGCCCTGTGCTCTGCACCTACCTGTGCAACGGAACTATATTGAAAACTAATGTACAACTATGGAGACTGCTCTAGGCTCTCCCCATTCTCTTTATCTCTCTCTGTTGATAAAATATAAAAATAGATACATGAAGTCATGGTTGACTTTGTGTAATCAGCTCTTGTGAGAACTGTGGGAAAGGACCTCTATCTGAGGACTACCTGCACGCTTGAAGCTGGGAGACATTTTGGCCTCCAAGGGGAGAGGATGGTTCAGCGGTTTGGCCATTGGTGTCACGCAGCTGCCTCCCAAGGAAGGTGATAGGAGCAGGGTCTTCTTCTAGGCTAGCTCCTAGGAGCCAGCTGGAGGCCTCCCAAGGAGCTGTTCCTGTGTAAGAGACAGAGCTCAGCACCTGGGGAGCAGGCAAAAGTGATGAATGAATGAATGAGCAAAGAATTGAAGTCAAACTCACACAGTGATGTTGGGGGAAAAGGGAGAGTTAGAAAATGTTTATGTGACACAGAGCATTTAGGTTCCTTTAGGTTTCTGGCTGGGGGCTGGGAAAGCCAGGCACCTCAGAAGCGTGGGTCAACTGTGCTGGCATTAAGTGGGGTGTGTGAGGAGCTGTGCCACCTGGTAGCACAAATCATTCTACTTGGCCAGCAGTCAGGGGCAATGAAGCCATGGTGAGCTTAGGGTGACCTTTCCGCTTGAGGCAGCCGGTAAAGGACAATCATGTGCTCTTCACGTGGTGACATGCTCAGCCACAGGTGAGTTCCCACTTGGTTTGGACAGGGCTGGCCTCTTTCTGTAGATGGGTTTTCTTAATGTCTTGATGATGCAAATAAATTGATGGCATCTTACTCATTCCTTCCATTGATATCAAATGGAAACTTTTATTATGACATAGTATTCCTGATCATGTTTTGTTCCTCAAAGTCTACTGGGTTTGGCACTAATATGGCTTGGCATTATCCCTTTCAATTCTTTTATTCAACTGCTTTGTGTCCTTACATTTTGAGTGCTTCTTTTAAACATTCTGAGTTGATTTTTTTTTATTGTTAAATTTATTGGGGTGACATTGGTTGGTAATAATTACATAGTGTCCAGGTGTACAATTCTACATTGCATTATCTATGTGTTGCATTATGTGCTCACCATCCAGAGTCAGCTCTCCCTCCATCACCATATATCTGGTGCCCACTCCCAACTTTCTCCTGACTTTTTCTTAGTCTGACAATCTTTGTTTTTTAACTAAAAAATTTAGTTCATTATACTGATTATAATCACTGATAGGTTTTGAACTTTGTATTTGTTGTACTTTTTATTTCTTTCATTTATCTTCCTTTTTTGTACTTTTGGATGATTTTGTTTTCTTTTCCTCATTTCATTTACCTTCTTTTTCTTCTTCTCCTTCTCCTTCTTCTTCTTCTCTTCCTTTTTTGGAAGCTACATTTTCTGTCCAATTTTTAAAAACGTGGATACCCTAGATAACCAAAACCTTTATGCTTAATAAAATCTAATGTTAATCAGTATCTTGATCCTTGTCTTAAACAGCGCAGTTCTCAGATCATTTTAGTTCCAGTGGCCCTACTAGCATATGTGCTCTTATTTGACCAGTATATTCGTTGTTTAAAAACCTGAAATAGACATTGTAATTATTGTTTTACAGAGTCAATGTTAGTTTAGATTTTCTAGCACATTTGCCAATATCTTGTCTCTTAGAACTTCCGTGATTTCAATTCATTTTCCTTAGTGCGTTGAAGTGTGGCCTGTAGAAGTTCCTTTGGTGAGTTCGTGAGAATTCTCAGTGCTTGTTTTATTGAAAATGTCTTTGTTTGACCATCAACCGTAATTAGAAGGTTTCCTGGATACAAAACGGACACGTATTCATCCAGTCCTTTAAGAACTTTCAAATTGTGTTGAGGATTTTGGGCTTTAAACCCAAATGATATATTTCTGTTAATATTTGTAACACATAGTAGAGAAGTTAAAGGAGGGAGCAAAGGAAGCAGGAAGGACATATGGACAGACAGCCTTGATTGCCAAACGGTAAGTCCTGCTAACTGCATCCAGGTATATATCTAACTTTTCTGTCGGGGTCATCCTGAAAAGGGACATATAGAGTTTGCTAAAGCTCACTTTATGAAAAGAGAGAAAATGGATAATCGACATTTTCCTTGACCAATTTTTCAAAATAGTTGGTGAAAAGTACTGAAGTCAGTGTCAGTGAGTGCCTGCTCCACCCTTCACTTGGGTCCCTTCTCGCGACCTTCCTTAGTAACTACCAGCATGCCCCTCTTTTCAACACTAGACTCAATGTTTTCCATCTTCCGAATGTAACTTCAAAGTACACAATTGAACTCAGATTTGCGGTACCAAATTATTTCAGAGAAATTGATTTTTGTTTTCTAGGAGCCAGTGTTTTACCTGTTTTGGTGTATTGGAAATAATCTTGTCATGTTGTATAGCAACCAGGGACACACCTTCTCACCCTGTGCACTCAAGACAGGGAGAGTGGAGGTGGGGGAGGGAGGAGAGGTGGGGCTGGGGAGGAGGAGAAAGCAAAGAGGGCTCTCTGGTGTCTCTTCTTATTAGGGCACTAATCCCCTCATGAGGTCACCATGCTCATGACCTCATCTAATCCTGATCAACTCCCCAAGGCCCCATCTCCAAACACCACCAATGGGGGGTTTGGGCTTCCACATAGGAATTTGGGCGGGACACAGACATTTAGTCCACAATACCTGTATTCACCTGGATCCCTCTACCTTGCTGCCATTATTACAGCTCTCTCAAGACCACCACTGGAGACCAGAGTAGGGAGACCGAGAACGGCCCAGGGCAGCTCTCCCACATGCCAGGAGCTCACAGCCTACTGGAGAGAAGACTAGGTGCTCATTAAAACCAACATCCACTGCTCATTGAGCACTCACTATAGGCACCTGTAGGCACTTAAATGCAAACCCTGCACTCATAACAACTCTGAGATATTAGTGACATTTTACAAATGAGGAAAGTGAGGCACAGAGGAATTAAGAAACCTGCGCAGTCACAGACCTTGAAAGTGATAACACTGGGGTTCAAACCTGGGTTCATCTGAGCTCTTCTTATAACACTCAGCAGTGTGGAAGCTCAGACACCAACCACTTGGCATCGGAGCCTGGCTCCACATACTCAAGTCCTGAGCAAGTGCCTTGATCACTCTGAACCTCCGTTTCTTCCTCTGTAAAATGGGCATGATCGTGACTCCATGGGAATGTGGCCAGAATGCTGCTGGTGGAAGTGCCTGGTGAATATCAAAGGGCTGCAAACAGCAGGGACATCGTTCCCCCACCCCGGGTGTTCTTGGAGTCCCTAAGAAGGGCAGAAGCAGGACTGGGTTGAGTGGCTGGAGGGAAGCCCGGGGTTTCCCTCCCTCCAGTGGGAGAGGGCTTCTGCAGGAGACAGAGCCTGGATTCTGGGAGGAAGGGTGGGCAGGGAAGTCCTTGTTAGCAAAGAAGCTCCGGGCCAAAGTTGTGGGAACAGGGAACATTCAGTCCCTGTCATTGGGGCTCTGCCTGTGTGTCCCTGCCTGGCAGGTGAGCAGTGCAGGGTGAGAACCTGGGCCCATACCTATGGGGCCGAGCATGAGGCTGAGGTAGGTGTGGCTGGGTGGCAACCAGCTCCTGTGGGAGGGCAAGTCTGGGCCCATGTTCCCTCCACCCTGGGAGCCAGGAGCTCATTACAGGGAGGGGAGGGAGCAATTATGTGCAAACTTCTGAAGGTAATGACCACAGAAGGAGTGGGGGCAGGAGGGAGGGTGTGCTCCACCTGGGGTCCCCCTGCTGTGCCAGGAAGGCACAGGGATAAAAAGAGGGTGGAGATGGCTTCCGGGGTCACTCACTAAGGTCAGGTCAGGGCCTGTGAATCAACCAGGGTGGCCTGGAAGCTGGGGAGGCTGGCTTAGGGCTGATGTGGCCTGTGATGAGGAGCCCAGTAGCTGGAGCAGGGCGGGGCGGGCTTTGGAGGGGAGGAAGTCGTGGCTGATGACTGAGTCTGTGGGGCTGGAGTGGGAGGAAGGAGCCCCCGGGGTGGCTGGGCCCCAGGCCTGAGCTCTGGAAGTGACTGGGCCCTTTGGCTGGGCTGTGCTGTTTAGAAATAGAATGTTAACCATCTCTGTCATTTCAGGTGGTCGAATGGCCTGTTAAAACAGCCAAAAGAAAGAGGTGACACGAACTCCGATCATTTATTGAATCCGATATATCCAAAGCATTGACCATGTCAACATGAGACCAGTAGGGACATCGTTATGCAGACTAGTCACATTTTTCTTGGGCTAAGGCTTTGCGACCTGGAACCTTTTTCACACAGGGCTGCTTGGCCCAGACCAGCCCGTTCTAGGAGTTGGGACGGGCACGTGGTTGCTGGGGCCACACTGCGGGGCCCGAGCCAGGAGCAGTGTGGGGGAAGCTGAGTGTGGTTGTGTCCTTCCCCACGTCTGGCCCCTTTCTGCGGCTGCTGGGGAGCTCGAGGGCTGTGCTCCCCTCTGGCCCAGAGCCCAGCAGGGCAGCCCCCTGGGCCGGCCTCCCTTCTCTCTGCTCTGCTGGGCCTGGGGGCCCGGCTGGTTTCCACTGTGTACCCAGAATTAAACATTAACCCTGGATTTCTCAGAGATAGTCCAAGCGCAAGAACTTACTATTATTATTTTTTTTCTGGAAAATTAACCTCTCTCTATTCTGAAGTCCCTCTTTCTTCTGGGGCATAGAGGGGGCTGAGGAATGGGGGATTTGGGTCCATTGTAGCGGCCCAGGGCCTGATAATTCATGGGGATAGTGTTGGAAATTCTGTTTGAAAACTGGAATTGATTCGGAGCTGCAGCTAAGGGTAGAGGAGTCCGGATTGAACACAGGAGCCCCTGTCACAAATAACCAGGTGCCTCGACTGGAAACGTCCCCTCTGCTTTCAAGATCCTTCTCTTAGCTGCCTCTGCATCTCCCCAACTCAGAAGAAACGACCAGAAACCAATCGTACTGTCCCGTTCCACATGGTACATGTGGTCAGCCGCCTCTCACTGGGTGAAGTTCAAGGGGCAGTAGGCTGACCACGTGTGCAATGTGACATGGGACAGCACTGTTGTTTTCTGTCCTGTTTGTCTCGTCAGCCTGGGAAAAAAGGAATCTTTTTCTCACCACGTCTGTTACGTTCCTGGGATATTAGCGTTCTGTGGAGGTTATAAGACAGACTTTGGTCCTAGATACTTCTGGGGCTGAGCTTCAGCTTTAAGACCATGAGAGGGTTAGGCTGCCTTTCTGCCCCTCAGATTCCTTATCTGTGAAGTGGGAACATGAATGCAGATGATCTGAGGGTTTATTCAAAGGATAAAATGAGCGAATGTGTGTGAAGCTCTTTACCTGGGATATGAAGGCTCAATAGATGGGAAATACTTTGTGGGTTATGAATACTGTCATTGCCATGATCATTCACAGAGCAGAGCCTGGGCCGCCTTTGTGGTTTG
This sequence comes from Craseonycteris thonglongyai, assembly GCA_004027555.1. NCBI lineage: Eukaryota > Metazoa > Chordata > Mammalia > Chiroptera > Craseonycteridae > Craseonycteris > Craseonycteris thonglongyai. Next base: position 88,325 of record PVKE010000112.1, on the reverse strand, counting down.
GGTCAGAAGAGGCAATGGAAGAGGAATAATGGGGAGGAGGGGCCGTCTCCTTATAAGTGAGTCTGAAAGGCGGTCTCTGAGGGGTGAGAGTGGAGCGGAGGCCTCCGGATGCGTGTGGCAAAAGGGGGAGAAATGCAGGGAGCTATCTGGGCTGCAAGGCAGCAGCTGCTCTGCCATAACCTTGAACTCTGTCAGTGGGGGTGGGGTGGGCATGGGAGGTAGGGTGGTCATGCTCTTCTCCGCAGGCTTCCAGTTCCATCTCCTCTGTCCAGAGTTACCCAAACAGTTTCCAGACCAGTCTGACCCCTTTCTAATGCGTTCCAGATGCATTTGTAAGACGTTGGAAAAGCAGAGCCACATGGGCAGCTGCACATTTATAGCTCTGTGCTGGACCTGCCGGTTTTGCCAGTGGTCACCCTGTTCTAGGGGAGAGGTTGCCTCTACTCCTCCCCTTCTCTCCTCAACGAGGGTTCCTCCGCAGCCCCTTCCCAACTGTCACATTTAGAGCCGCCCTTGGCGAGAGGGGATTTGTCTCTGCACACGCATTAACCCTCAGACCCACCAGTAGGGCTTTGGTGCACTCATTTGCTGAATATTTTCTGAGCACCTACTATAATTTGCTGTGTATTTTCTCTTTTTATTCAGATATAACTGATATGCAATATTACTTTAGTGTCAGCTGTACTGTATTTTCTTAATGTTTAGTGATTTGTAAAAGTATTTTTGATCTCAGAGGTCCAGGGACTGCTTCTTTAAAGCAAAAGTACATGGGGCTAGGAGAATGTAAAACCAAGCAACCCAACCCAGGCTTGGGGACAGGAGACTAGATGAAAGAGAAGGATGTGACAGAGTGGATGAGACATGGGCAAAGGCCCAGTGGTGAGAGAGAGCTCTGTGCCCAACAGGAGCTGAAGGGAGAGCTCAGGAGCTCTATGCCCGGAGTCCACTGGAGCAGCCCCTAGCTGTCACTCAAAATGCATTCAGACGATGTCACATGCCAAGTAGAGAGATCAGCTTTTGGAGCTGACAGTTCAGAAGGGGGAGAGCATTACTGTGACACATGCAGACACGAGGCAGCTGGCTTGGCTCTGGGTACTTGCAGGAAGGCAAACACTCAGATTTGGAAAGTCAGGGGAGGTTAAAGCTCCATCTTGAAGGGTACGTAGGGTGATCCAGACACAGGGGAAGGTGGGTGGGTGGGTACCAGGCTGAAGGACAGGAGCCTCAGAGGTCTGGAAGCAGGAGGCCACCTGGGCCCCAGTGAGAGTGGGGACAATGCACTTGGACAGTTGGGGGGAATGGGAAGGGTGCAGCCATGTGGGTCGATCACCCCAGATTGCTCTGAGCTCTGACCGCATTGGAGTTGGCTGTTAAGATCAGGGGCTGGATTCTAAGCCGTGACTCTGTATGTCACAGGCAGGTCACTTCATCTTTTTTAATCACTTGAGAGGCTGCCCTGCTTAGAATATAAAACCCAGATTCCAGAGCCTGTCACCTGGGCTCAGACCTCTGCTCTACTGTGAGCTACCTGTGGGACCCTGAGTGGGTTATGCAGCATCCTGGTTCACACATCCCTGCGACAGGAATAATCCCAGGGCTTCCCACGCAAGATTGTTGTAGGGATCCAGTGAGTTGTACACACAGGTATAGGGCTTACTTATTATTATTGACAAATTCCTCACACATAGGGGGAGACCCCTTCCCTCCCACCCATGTCAGGTGAAGCTGTGGGAAGCACAGCATCTCAGCGTTGGCAGGGGCTGTGGGGGTTTACCTGTTGTAATGTCTCATGTGTGTCACTTGATGTCCACTGTCCCTGTCCCTCTGTGTGTCCTGGACGAGGGGCTACTTGGGCTGGGCTCATACGTGCCCTATGATGGTGAAATTGGAGTTGCGAGAGCATGTACCCAAGTGGATGGCCCTTCACTCTTGGTGAGAAAAGCAGAAGGGAAACCTAAAGCCAGAAAAGTGCAAATCTAACGTCCACACCCCTTTCTCTCACTTTAGGAAAACGTGATGCACGTGTGTGTCCATGGACGACGAGAAGCTGCTCCTGCCATTCTCAGCTCTGTCGGTTCTCTCTCAAGCCCCCAGACGAGTGTGATGGCATGAACTAGAATGGCCATAGCATAACCCAGCTCTGAGGAGGGAAAAGCCACGGGAGTGAAGACAACACGAGATGTGCTCAGCAGGCTCTAAGTGACGCTGGTTCTGTCACTTCAGAGTGCACAGGGGCCCCTCGCTCTGAAGAGGACAAACTCCCCCCAGCCCTGCCCACTGGGGGCTGAGGAGGGCTGCCTGGGCATAGCTCTTCCAATTCAGCACAACTTGCTTCTGCAGAATCTGCACAAGCGGAGCTCGCCCCTGACGCTGGCCACAGCGGGAAGCCCACCCAGCTCCGTCTTGCGCCAATGGGTTCACTTGCATGGGGATTGTGACAATGAGGACCAGGCCTTTTCCCACTGGCATTCAGGGCTGTGGAGCTCTTGCCCAGGCAGGGATGCATTCAGACCTCTGTTGCCCTGGGCACTATGGCTTCCAGCCTCCCTGCCCGGAATGGCCCACCGATGCATGGTTTCGTCCCTGCTCACCCACACTGCTTCATTTCCAAGGACCACTCCGCTCCGTGGTGGGAGAGATGCCCGTTGTGCCCTCCGGTGCCTGTCCTACGGCAGCACTGAAACGGGGTGCAGACAGGAGCAGACTGCGGCAGGGAAGAGTTCAGGCACCCAGAGCTGGACCGCACAGGCTGGAATCCTGGCTTCACCAGTGAGCGGCGGAGCAAGGGGGGTGGGTGACTTATTATAATTCACTTGTCTGAGAAGTGGGATAACAACACCTACCCAGTAGGTTAAGAAGGACCAAAGCACATAGAATTTTACCTGGCACACCGGAGCTGCTCAGTATTTGCTAGGGTTGCTTTTTGCCAGGCAGTGTGTTCAAGCCTCTGTGTGCGGTCTCACGTATCCTCATAACAGCCTAATGAGGGCGCCACTAAAATTGTTCCTATTTGCAGATGTTGGGTCACCTGCCTAAGGTCACATAGCTAGAAAGGGCCAAACCCAACTCCTGCTGAGTCCCAAACCCACACTCAACGGTTCTCCATGTTGCCTCTAGCGGTAAATGGTTTCCAGCCACAGCCTGCTACTGTCTGGCTGGAGGACTTTGGTTAAGCTAATGCCTTCATCCCATCCCCTTTTCTCCTGTGTTAAAAGACAATGCCTGAGAGGTGTGGTGGAGAAGCATGCGACTGTGAGGTTGAACTTCACTGAGACCCTGGTCACTCCTGCTCAGTCTCATTCTACTGCTCCCTGCCTCGGCCCCCACCTCCACCCCGGCCCCCACCTCCACTCTTAGAATGAGAGGCTTTGCCCTGATGGCTTCTGAGGCTCCTCCGGCTATGTTGAGCCGCTTCTGGAGAAGCTGAGGTGTAGCGATGGTGGCAGTGGTGGGGCGCATCCCGGTCAGAATCACAAAGCAGTCACGGGCTGGCAGAGAGTTGGCCCTGGACTCACAGGAAGCCGAGCCGACTGCGAGGCGCTCTGAGAGGCGGACAGCGAGGGCAGCAGTAATCTCCCTGCCCAGACTAGCCTGGCTGTGCCTCCTACTTGCTGTATATGTGACCTTGTTGGATATGTTCCTTGCTCTCTCTAAGCCTGTTTCCCCATCTATTAAAATTGGGCACTAAAATGCCTCCTCTTTGGCTTGTGGAGGGAAATGAGGACATTTGTGTAATGAGCTTGGCACTGAGTATACCTAGCGCAGCATGTAAAGTGCTGGCTGTGGCTACCAGCTTTGTGCCCACACCACCTTGAGCAAGGATCCTACTTAGACTCTACTCTCCTTGAGGGCACCTGTCTACCAACATCTGTACCCCTAGGGCCTAGCCTAGTGCCTGCCCATGCTCGTCAAATGCCTCTGAAATAGGGAATAAGCTTCTTCCTGTTACAGATGAGGAGACAGAGACCCAGTGAGGGGACTTTGTGCCCAAACAGCCTTTGGATGGAAGAAGCAGTAGAGGAACCCCAGCTTCTAGAGCTGAGGCAGCGATGTTTCCACGGTGGTGCATGAAACCTTGCGTTTTGTCAAGACCCTCACTTGGAATGTCTCTACTTAGAGCTGTGGAGAGTGGGTGGGGACTGAATGCCTTGGGGTCTGCACTGGACCTTCCCCACTGGGAGCTATAAACTCCCAGGATGCAGAGGGGATCTCTAGGGTACAAACGGAGTAATTTTATGCCTACATACTTACATGGGCTTGCCAAGGAGATGGGAGCTGGTGCCAGTGATGCCTGAGAGGTGACCTCGCTAATAGTTTTTCAGTGACCCAAATGAGTCAAAACGCTTGCAGACAGCAGATATCCACAGAGCCCTCCTGTCTACCTAACCACCCGGCGTTTGCAAGCTGCGCCCTCCTGCTGAAAGCAGGAGGTAGGTTTTCACAGTCCCAGCGTTGCTTCACATTGAGCACCCAGCATTTTTCATGAGCCCTGTATAATGAGGTGTGGTGACCTCTTGTAATGAAAGCTCGTCCTCCCTCCAGGAACTCTGCTTCCCGCCCAGGGACAGTAGGCAGTAACTGACATGTGTGACATGAGGAGATAAAGAGACCAAAATGATGCTCATAAATGTTTGTCAGATGGCCAAATGGATGTGCCCTGAGCATTCCCCTGGTTGGAAGGAGTGGGACATACTTAGAGCATTCAACGCTGATGGTGTTGAGGCCCCATGGCCCATGGGCAGGGAAGTGGCAAATTCATGAATAAGGTCTTCAGGATGAGACTCTGATTTAAACATACAGCCTTGGAGAGTGAGCATTTCGCATTTTCTATCTCTGTCCCCAACATTTCCCTTGAGCTGCAGACCCTTAGATCCAATGCCTGTTTGACATCTTTCCTTGGGCATCTTACAGATGAGTTCTCAATTCCTCCCCCCCTCTCATATGCAAACTGCAACCCCCAGGCCTCCCATCTTAGCAATGGTGTCCTCAGCTGCCTAGGTTAAGCCAGACACCTGCCCTCTACCCTCAACTTCTCCGTTTTCTGACACACAATCCAGTACTTGGTTTTGTGGGCTTTAGCTCCAAAATATGCCTTGACTCTGTCATGGTGACTTTTCCATGCCACCACTCTGGTCCGAGCCATGCTCACGTTGCTCCTGGGCTACCTGAGGAGTTCATGACCCTCTGCTTTTAGAGATCAGTTCTGGCCGGCCTGGCCTCTCATCTCCACCCGCCTCGCACTCCCACTTGCCCAGCCCGGGCTGGTTTTCTGACTCTTTCTGCCTCAGCTTTTCTGTACTTGCTGTTCCTACTCTCTGGAATGTTTTCCCAGTGATCCTTCACAAGCTAATTTTCCGTCCTCCTTGAGGTCTCAGTTCAAATCACATCTCCCCAGGGTGCCTTCCCTGACCCCTGGCATCTCACCCCCAATGGTGTCCTCCTCATCATCCTATAGCCATCTTATTTTCCTGTTTAGGCTGTCTTTTAAGCAGCACACTTTTTCAGTAGAGGGTCCTATAGAAAATACCTTAAGCTTTGTGGCCATACAGTCCGTGCCACATTCACTCAACTGCTGTGTGAGCGTGAAAGAGACAGACAACGTGTAAGTGAATGGATGGAGCTGCGTTCCTATATTTTATCTGTAGACACTGATGTTTGGAATTCACGTAATTTTCATGTGTCATGAAAGAGCCTTCATAAATATTAAAAAACGTAAAAACCATTCTTAGCCCTTAAACCTAACAGAAATATGCAGTGGAATAAACGTGGCCTGCAGGTTGTAGAATGCTAAGCCCTGTTCTAGAGTGTAAACTCCAGGAGACGGACCTGTGTGTCTTGTCCATCACAGTATTCCCACTGTGCAACAGCTGTTGGCACATAGGCAATGCTCATTATCTATTGGAGGAATAAAAGAAGATAGATGAAACTATACTTGGAACTCAGTGGATGTATCTCAAACATTGGACTATTATGTTTCTGAAAATAATGAGTGAAGGAACAGAGGAGAGAAAACGGGATTGGCTCAGTGGGTTCAGCACTCACTTTGCAGCCCTGGGAACCCAGGATCGAATCCCGGCCCCGGCCCCAGCCCGTGCGGACCCATATGCTGAACTGGGGTGTGCTTCCCATGCGGGAGGCCCCCAGTTCGGTTTTCACTCATGGTTTGGCCCCTGGCTCGAGGAGCCGTGCCTCCCATGTGGGAGGCCCCCAGCCCAGTTCCCGCCTGCATGGCCCCACTGACCTGTGCGGAAGGAAAGCATGTCTAAAATTGATGACATGCAACTGTGGAGTTTGCTCTGGGCCCTCCCTGTTCTCTCTGTCTCTCTGTCTTGGTCAAAAACAATAAAATATATCTTAAAAAAAAAAAACAGAAACAGAGGAAAGATAATCTTAGAGACGGGTTCTGAAGACCTATCAACAGGCAGGTTCATCCTTCTGCCTCTCCAGGGTGATCATTGACCAGGCCATGATCTATATATTCTAGACCCAGGGATGCGTCCAAATCAAGCAAGAAACTCTAGGTTCCTGGGTACAATCCCCCAAGCTGGCAACTGGCCCAGGCTGCCAGAACTCGAACCCACAGAAAGGTCATGGGCATTGTGTCCTGGCACAGTCACATCTGAATAAATTATAACTTGTCTTTAAACTGAGAGTCAATTGTTCAATTTCACCTGGCATTTGTATCGTTTGTACCCCTTTTAGTCTTCACTTTTCTTGACCACTTCTCAGAATAAATCTTCCTCTCATTTTTTTCTAATAGCATTTGTCCCCCTGCTATAGCTTTGAGACAAAATACTTTTCTTAATAATACTCTCAGAGGGAAAATATTTGGCTCTCTCCTCGATCATTTCTGATGGAATCTGTTTATTGCCTGTGGTCATTCCATTGGCGGTCATTTGATGCTTTGGACCGCTGATTGAGGCCCCATTTGGACTGTGTTTCCGGACACCGGTAGAAGAATTTGGAAAGGTTAAAGAAACTCAGGCAACTGGTTGAATTTGGGGGAAAAAATATAACTATAGAAGACTCAATTAACCAACACCCATGGGGATTGGTAGATGCCAGATAAATGTAAGTAAACTCTCTGTTAACCAGAACTCAAGCAACTGACAAAGGTTTTTTGCCAGTTGCTAGAGAGTGCCGGTTGCTTGAGTTTTGGTTAGCAAAGCGTCTCCTGCAGATCCTATCATTCACTTCCTATCAAAATCCTGAATGAGTTAAAGATTTAAACAAAGAGAAAAGAAGAAGAAACATTTAAGACAATTTGGGGGATTTGAATGTCTCTAAACATGTCACTGAAGACAGAACCATAAATATAAAGGCGATTACAATTTGAGTTAAAAAATCTTCAGCACCGATCTCCCCAAAATTTCTTAAAGAAAATCTCGAGAAACCACAACCATATCAAATCACTTGCTGACAAAAGGGTTAATTTATATATTTGTAATTAAATTAATTTTTTTTTTTTGCATGAGTACATTTAAATTCAACTCTCTTAGTGTATTTCAAGGATACAATACAGTGGTTATCAACTATAGTAACATGTTATCCTCAGATGATATTCATCTGATATCAAGGTTTGTACCCTTTTACCAACTCTTTCTTATTTTCCCCACACCCCAGCCCCTGGAAAGCACTTTTTGATTCCCTGTTTCCGTGAGTTTGATTTTTCTTTTTTTTTTTTAAGATTCCACATATAAGTGATACCATGCAGTATTTGTCTTTGTCTGGCTTACTTCACTTAGCGTAATGCCCTCCAGGTTTATCCATGTTGCTGTGGCAAATGACAGTATTTCCTTCTTTAGGCTGAATAATAGCTGTCTCTATCTCTATCATCTTTATATCATTTCTCTCTATCTATACTCACACATATACATACACTACACTTTCTTGATCCGTTCATTTGTTGATGGACAGTGAGGTTGTGTCTGTACCTTAGCCATTGTGAATAGGGCTGCAATGAACACACTCCATCAGGTAGCCATGGCAGGTACATTCCTGTTGCTCACGTGTTGAACTGGACCCTGAGTATATGAAACACCCTCTGTGTTAAATGGTTAAATGTATTTATGGTCACCTATTGCTGGATTTTTCAGGGCCTTAGTCAATCGAGTATAAACGTGCCTTTCTTCCAGCCTCCTCTGGTGTCGGGGCTCTGTGGAAATCCTATCTTCTTCTGGAGCAGGCACCCCCTACACATATCCACGGGACGTCAGTCCTGGAGTTAATGCCAGTATCAAAAACCTGGGGGAGTAACATTCCTGCCTGAGGCGATCTAATTAAACTTCCCCTGTCAACTTGAAGCGGCCCCCAATGGATAGATCAAACCTGCTGTTAGGTTGCAAGTGTTATAAGAAGAAATATTTAATTAGAATGGAGGATGTTTAAAATAGCTTTCTCTCGTAACATTGGTGCCTGCTGGCTGGTTTTCCCTGATGTCATTAATCACCAGTGAGCAGACGTCAGAACTCACAGTCAGCGACAGCTCCCCTCGCAATCTGCCTTCTGCAGGTAGTTTCTCCGACGACTCGAAAGGCCAAGTCTCTGCAGGTTTTGGCACTTTTCCTGCAAGCAAATGGCACCAAGAGCGTCAGACAATTGAATTTAGAACATTTTCTGTTTCAAAATCAGGCCCCAGGCTGAGCATTCCTCTCGCAGAACTCTGTAGCTCTTGGTGTCACTGAAAGATGGCTGTGTTCAGGCTGAGAGGCAGAGAATGTTCTCTGGTCTTGGGATCAAGGAGGGCTTGATGCTGCCTCAGGACCTACCTAAACAACAGGGAGAGGAGAGACAAGCTCAAGCTCCACGAGGCTCCAAACCTCATTTTTGAGAGTCCTGTATAATTTTTCTGGATCATCAAGTTAAAATATTTGAAAGCTAGAGAACTAGATTTATTTTTCTTTGCCTAATAGTTGTGCTCTAGAACAGGGGTCTCCAAACTACGGCCTGCGGACCGCATCCGGCCCGCGAGGCCCTCTCATCCGGCCCGTGGAGACCTTTTTATCTGAATAAAATAATATTAAATAAATAATTAAAAACAACATCTATGTTTTGATTCTTTTTTATTTGAACCTCGAGTGTGTAGTCGGCCCCCAAATTGCTGTTTGATAGTTAATGCGGCCCGCGGGCTGGAAAGTTTGGAGACCCCTGCTCTAGAAGGTTAAATCAATTATATTTTATCTAAAAAGTCACATAATGAGAACTTAGTATGTGCCAGGCACAGTGCTAAGTTCCTTTATGTAGTTTTTCTTTCATTCTTTCTTTTTTTTTACTCATCCAGTCATTATCAACAGCCCTTTGAGGTGGGCATTATTATTATTCCCACAGTACTGATGAGGAAGCTGAGGCACAGGAGGGTGAATGACTTTCCCAAAGCCACTCCCTAGTGTCTATAAAACATTCTGACTCTGGAGCTGGGTGCTCAGCCACACCTATGGTTTTATTTACTTTTTGATGAAAAGGGAGTGTTTTCCTTCTGTCCTGATAAAATTTAAGGAGCATATGTCTCCTAGAACTTCAGTTAAAACTTTAGACTTTCCATTTCTAGAAATGTAGTCTAAGAAAATAATCTAAGATATATATATATATAGAGAGAGAGGAATCTGTTTCAAGAACAGAGACTTCTGCATGTCTTGTTTCTCCTGTTTTCAGAACCCAGAACAGCTTCTAACATATATTGGATGTTCAGCAGAGTTATTAAATGAACAAACTGAAAATTACAAACAAAAACCAAACAAAGATACATATAAAACCTCAATGCCTATGCAGAGGATGGAGTAATTCATACCATTAATAATATGCCAGACAGACATTCAGAGTTATGTTTATAGTAGAAATTTCATTCATAGAAGCTTTTACAATAATTTGTTAATAAATCACATACCAAAAGATTAAGGACATTATTTTCTTGGTTCCTATAATACAACTCTCATCCCCACCAGCAAAATGGTGTGTTTATAGTTTTAACAAGTCTGGTAGAATTCATTTCAAAACTTCACTACTACTGGCCTGTGGTTGTTAAGTGGTGGATGATTTTAATTCCATCCTTTGAATTTGGAATATTTTTCACCTTTTCTACAGTGTAAGCACTTTCGGATTAAGAAGAAAAAAATATTTAAAATTGTATCTTCCATATGTTACAAGCACAAAAGGAAGAAATAAAAATAGCTAAGGATAGAAATAATAGTAAGAGAAAAAAGGCACCAAAAAAAGTTAAGGTGCTTGTATTTACCTGGTGTAATTGAGATTAGCATTTCACTTCTTTTCCCTTACATATTTCCAAAATTTTAAATAATAACAATTATTATTTGAACAACATACCATTTATTTTTAAATGCGGAAAGCAGACTCTGAGTGGGGAACTTGTAAAATTGGCTACAGCAACTGGTACTAGTCAGGGAGACTCATGTTCTTGATCCACTTGTTTCTTCCATTCCCCCCTCCTGCCCTCAGCACTGTCCTTATGATCCTGGCCATCTTGCCAACCAGTTGGGGACCATGATGTCCCCAGTGTCTGGCACGTGGTAGGCTTTCATATGTTTGTTTAATGACTGAGCTAAAATAGCTATGGGGTAAGTTGTTCATTTCACATGTTTAAATGTGTTATGTTGGCTCAGTTTTCTTATATGGTATCATTCACCTGTCCTCATCCCTGTCTCTAGGGTCAGACACCCGCTTCCTGGTGGATTTCAGGTTGCTGTGCGTTATGTCCTCTTGACGCGCTGAGGGTGTTGGGAGCATCAGCAATTCCTGTCCAGAGAGAAGCCTTCGAACCCCCTAGAGGCGAGAGCGCTTGCCTGGGAGTCACAGGCTTTAGGCTCAGACCCCACACCTTCCGACTGTGTCTTGCCACCTGTGCTGGAGTTTTGTGTGGTGGTGTTGGGGGTGACAGTTAAGGCTGGAGAACAGTCATAAAGCCCAGAATGCCCACTGGGGGTCTTATGCACGGGAGGTGCTCTGACCCCCGTCATCTCTCCCAGCAAACTGGTAACGGAGGCTCTACCACAAGAGATGTATCTTTTTAGTTTAAGATTTCTGGCAGGATAATATTGAAATATTGTCAAACCTTTACAATTCCGTGTGACGGGGGGTCCTAAAGGCACGTTGGGTCAGAAAGGCTCGTTGCCTATTCTTAGCCAGGTTTGGTGTTAGGACAACCATAGAATTTATCCTCCAAACTAGGATGATTCTGAGAGTGAAAGGAAAGCGCTTACAGGATGGCCGGACGCGCCAGCAGGCAAACACTTAGAGTGGATTTCATCATCCGGGTGTCCTGCTCTCCCTATGGATGGACACACCTTGTGTATGTTTGTATCACTGATAAGCTAAGGGCCCTCCCCATTTGATAGATGAGAACACTTAGGCTTCAGAAAAGAAACATCCCCAAAGTCCTTGGTTTCAAAGTCTAGGCCTGACATCTCATCAAGGCACGAGGTCAGCAGGCTCCTAATGGTCAACAGGAAATCTGGGATCAGTAAGAGGAGACTGGAAGAGGCCTGGAATGGGGTCGAATAAGGAACGACCCAATGGGACTTTGTTAATGTGGTGATGTTGCCAGGAACAACAGGCTACAGCTCGGGAGGCTGGAAATGTCCACCGAGCCACTGCTGCTTTGCCTCCAAGTGCCTCATCAGCAGGTGTCACAGCGCATCCGTGGTCTAGTGTGTCCCACACCTTAGCAGTGTGTGACCTCCCAGGAGGCCAGAGTCCTGGCTCAGTTCACATTATCTTGCCTCCTTGACGTTGCCTTTCTGTCTCACAAGACACGGGCAGGAACGGGAGAGTCTCTCATTCAACTCAGGTGGCACTTTAGGACTTTTCTCACATGGTCAGGTTTTGAAAATTTCCCTGGACTTTGGTTCATGAACAAGGGAAAGAGGGAAGGACTTGTTTCATCACAGACAGCCAAGGAGGGTTGGACGTACCCATGCTTCATTTCAGGGCCTGGGCCTCGAGAATAGAAATGAGGGCACATCTCAGCATATGTCTTATGAATTAGGAGAGATGTTTCCCCAGAGGGGAACATATGTCCACTCAGGACAGGTAAGTAACCAGCTCCCGAAGGTCCCATACTCCAAATGAGCCCTATCAGCATAGCCAGTTCATCTGTTGGATTTCATTTCCAAGTAGTAAGGCTGATCCTTTCAACTTCCTTTTCTTTTCTTTTCTTTTTCATGTCAATTTACATACCATGGTCTCCATGCATTGGCCTCCTCCCTATGAAGTGGTCACAAGAGCTGAGTCTGAACTCTTACCCGGAGATTTGGGGACATCCCAAGAAGACATTATCATTAGAAGAGACAACCTTGCCACCCATCAAAGGTGATGACCCAAGAGCTCCTGACGGGACTAGAACAGATGACAGTTCCCAATGCACCTCTGAGAAAGTCCAAGGCCCTCATAGACACCCATGTTCTTTCTTGGGCTTACCCTTCTCATAGTCACATCTAGGCTACTGCTTCTGATTGATTTTTTTTAATGTATCGCCCCACCATCCTGTATTTTCCTATGATCCCATTCTGTTCCAGGTCAAACCAGGTGTGAAGTCTACTCATTTCCTTGAATTCCCCCAAAAGCAAAACTCCACCCAAGTCTAGGTTCTGGGAAAACAGCAATGAATGCATCCTTTTTAATCTCTCCAAATTCTTACATGCAAAAAGGGCTACATATAAAACACTGTGTGGCAAAGCCATAAACAAATGGTCAACATTCCCCAAATAAACACATTTCCTTCCCCAACGTGGGATGTTCCCCCAAACTCTCGAATGAAAGGAGTAGGGGTAAAGGTGAGCTGCAAGCCCCACGTGGTGCCAGTATCCATGTGGCAGGGAGCAGAGGGTGGCAACGGGGCCTCTGATGGGCTGGAGAACAGGAGATCCTGAAAACATCCAGCAGGTGTTCACTGAGCACATCGTGGCTGGTTCAGGAACAGCATTTGAACTTAGGGCTTTCTCTCACTCAGTGCAGGTGATCTTGGGGGCCTGCAGTAAGGTTAGAAGGGGCAGGAGCAGCCTAGCCCCCATGAACTATAAAAACGGATCCGCAGAAAACCTTCAATGGGCCCCTATTGTTTAGCTAATTCTAGACTCCTTTTTTCTTTTAGCTTGACATTCAAAACCTTAGTTTCACCCTAACATACCTTTCCAGTATAATTTCCAACCACGGCTTTCAGTTTGCCCTGTGTGCCAACGACGCTGTTCTCAATGGTTCCAGTTGCATTCCCCAACTTCTTGTTTCTCGCATTTCACCCACCACTACGGTATGGTTTGAGTCGCTTCTGGACAACATCCTTGAAACACACACGCTCGAGACACAGCTGATGGCTCTCAGTTAACTTTGGGCACATTCTTCTATAAATACAAATTCCTTCTGGAGGAGAATACTGCACCTGCCTGACAAAGTTCACTGTGTTCCACAAAGTACAGTGGGACTCCTACCACGGTCATTCTTGCTTCATTACAGGAGTCTCCATTGACTTTATCATGTTTTTATTCTTAAAAAATATCGATCTTCTTTTTGGAAAATGGCTAGAAGGCATTTGCTTGATTATTGAAATGAGGATCGAGCATCTTCTTTTGCCCAGAGAGTGCCAGCCAAGTTCAAGGTTGACACAAGCTGCTGTAAATGCACCTATGGTAATGTGAAGGCTCTGGTAAAGATTCCTCTGGGAAGTAAATGCCCATGCAGGAAGCTCTAGACAGTAAATATGATGTCAGGGGCCCTCCTGGTGACTCTGGCTAGGCCCTGTCCTATGTCCCCTTGGAATGTGAACAAGAGTGCCTTTTTCAGAGAGGACGTGGCTGCCATATTTTCCTTTCCTTCCACTGAGCACGAGTGTGTTGATTTGGGGGTGGGAGGAAGATTTGATATGCAGAATCCCAGCACATCCTCAGTCAGAGAAACAGATGTCCCATATGATTTTGAGTGTGGCACCCAGGATTTGGGTCTAGTTCAAGCACACAGCTCGTAAAAGCCCAGACAGTAAAAAGTGAAGATGTAAAAGATAAAAGAGTTGCTTTCACATGCCATAAAATATTGTTTAAAATCATTCTTAGCCATAGTGTTCTAACCTTTGCATTTTCATTTTTATGCATAGAAAAAAGGACTGTTCTGTATACTCACCAAGCCTCAGGAAATGAACATCTTCTAGCCATTAAAAGCAGGTTCTACTAGTTCAGTAACGGCGGCGCCTGAATCCCTCTGTTTGTGATATGGGACTTGCCTTCATATGTTGCAATGTATTCACTTCCTTGTGCTGAGGACCCTGCTAATGCTTTAATTTCTGTAAGAAATCCTGTGGCAAAGAGTAATACTCCTCCTGAAATTTCTGACAAAAAAAGCATTCAAGAGTTTTATAGTTGCAGAAAGGTTTACCATAACTGATTTAAGATAGCAAGAATTGTGGAGATCCTTTGAATATAAATATGGTTGGACTTGTACCTCTAAACTTTCAGCTAATGCTGTTTGCCAAGTATCATTTAAATTAGTGCCAAAAGAATAATGATTAAAAATAACTTATGGGTATTACATATTTTTTTAAGGACTATGCTCTGTGCTTTTTAAATCTTCCCAACGTGCCTGGGGCGGGTACTGATGGACATTTCCATTGTATAGGTTAAGTCTTAGAGATGAAAATAAGTTGTCCAAGGTCAAACTGTGCCTGAATTTTATTCCACTTCTGTCTTGGCTCAAAAGCCCCGTTTCGTAATCACTTTTGATATACTGTATTTTGCCCTCTTGAAAGTTTTATAAAATGTGAAGTAAAGTTTCTAAAACCAGAAACTATGCTTAAAACATAACATAGTCCCCCCTGTGACCCTGAAGTTGGGGGACCACACTGCTCCCTGTGGAAGGCAGGATGGTATAGTAAGACTTTTAATATGCCTAGATTTTAGTTCTTGGTTGTATCAAATTGACTCATGCATACATCAAGTCTCTCTTAAAAGGAAAGTTTGATTGTGAAGACTTCTAACTTGATTTGCCAAGCTGCATGCCAGAAAAATTTTCTACAAAGGTTTTGGAATCAGACAAATCTGGGTTTGAATTCCAAATTCACCTCTTAGCATCTGCGTAACCTTGGGTAACATATCGAATGCAGACCCCAATGCCAATTTCTACATCTGAAAAAGGGTTAAATAATATCTATACCTCAGAATGCTATTCAGTCATAAAAAGAATATAATCGTGCTATTTTCTACAACATGCATGGACCTTGGGGGCATTATGCGAAGTGAAATAAGTCAGACAAAGAAAGACAATATGGTATGATCTCACTTTACATGTGAAATCTAGACAAAACAAAACAAAACAAAACAGAAAGCAAGAACCCAAACTCACAGAAAGAAGAGATCAGATTTGTGGCTATCAGAGGTGGGGGCAGGGTGGGAGAATTGGATGAGAGTGGTCAAAAGGTACAATCTTCCAGTTATAACTGGAATGTAATATACAACAAGATGATGAAGGTTAACACTGTTGATGGTATATTTAAAAGATGCTAATTATATCCTGCAAATTCTCATCACTAGGAAAAAAAAACCTGTTTTGGGTATCTATATGAGATGATAGATATTAACTAAACTTATTGTGGTAATAATTTGCAATACATGTACGTCAAGTCATTATAATGTATACTTAAACTTATACAGTGCATATATCAATTAAAGCTCAATAAAACTGAAAGAAAGAAATCAGTATCTGCAGTTTTCTCTGTAGTAATGAGCTAACAATCCAAGTACCTATTCTGTATCAAGTGGCCCACAGTAACAGTTGTCTTCATTGCTGCCACTTGTGAATTTAAACATGGTATAAATGGAGGAAAATAATTTTTCATCAGAGGCTCACAACCTGTTCTGGTCTGCACCCTGCTGACCTTGTGCGTGAACTTGTGCCTGGCAGATAAATTGCTTGGGCATCCCAGCTCATGTTTAATTTCTTGTACCTCATTTTCTCTCAGTTAAGAAACATCGAGAGTAAAAGTGGAACCATAGGCACAAACGTCAGACCATTCTCAATTTTGAAGACCGCATGACTGCAAATTTGAATAATTTATTGCCTACAAATTACTGGCAGCAACCGGACGTCGGTCAGGACCCAGGAGGATGTTGTATATCTTGCCTCTGTAGGTTTAATGAGGGTGCTGAGAGAACCCCTCTCTCCCTCTCTGCTCTCCGGATTGTGAGCTTCCCTTGGGCACAGGCTGTGCCAAATTCTTCTGTTCTTGGCATGCAGCTCATTGTCTGGTGTGTAAATACTAATTGATAAATATTTGCTGAATGAACAACAGCACTCCCTTGCCTGAAGGGAGTCACAGAGTGGAGGTTTTCTTCCCTCCATGAATCAGGGAGCCCCCTGGAACTGGAAGGGAGGAATTGGACAGAACGTCATGCTTTGAAGGGTAAATAGCAGATTCCTGTCAGCAGCTTGGCTATCCCTCTGGCTTTATCAGCCCAACAAGAATGAAAGAAAGGGGCTTTGTTACCCAAGTGGACCGTTACCAATGGCTCAGTTCCCACTCTAAAGCTCGAAGGGTGTTTAGCGTCTTTTCAAGTTCCTGGCTAAACTATCTCTTGAATTTCAAGTCCAAGAGTCCCCTTCCCTTATTGCCAAGTCTCCTGGTGCAAAGCGGTGAGACAACAAGCACTAAATAAGGTAAGTAGATACATACATAGAATATTAAGTGGTGATGATGTGGGGGCAGAAAATAAAGTGGGGAGCAGGGGCTGGGAGAATCGGGGGAAGTGCAATTTTACATGAGGGGTTCAGAGAAGGACTCATGAGTAAGGCAAAGTAAAGATCTGAAGTGGCTGAGGTGGTGAGCAGGGACTCTCTAAGGTAGGGTCCCAGGCAGGGGGCACAGCAAGTGCCAGGCCCTGAGGTGGGCGCTGGGTCAGTGTGAGCTGGAAGGAGCCGGGCCTGGTGGGCCTAGGAGGATATCAGCTTTGGCTCTGCATGAGATGGGGGAATTTTGAGCAGAGAAAGGCTACGTTATGACATGGGGTTTGGTGGAAATTGCAGGACAGAGGTGAGAGTAGGGAGACAGGAGGCCACCAGGTGAGGGACACTAGTGACCTAATTAAAGGGCGGTGTGAAACGGTTGGAATCCAGATACACTTTGAAAGGAGAGCTGATGGCTTTGCTCAGATGTGGGGCCCGAAAGGGAAGCCCTTAGACTGGAACCTCCAGCTCTCCATGTTAGGACCTGTGATGTGTGGAGGGGCGGTTATGTCATCAGGGGTGCAGAAAGACACCCACTCACTTCCTATCCCCCCGCACTCGACGCAATTTTCCTTTTGAAATTATTTCTGGGTTCAGTACTACATGCAGCTTTCATTTGAACGTGCAGCCTTCCATCAGCAAGTTGCAGTTAGCTGGGAAGGCGCTTGGACATCTAATAAGCCAGCGTGTTCCACGCTGTCAGGGAGCCCCTTGGTACTTAACCAAGAGATTCCAGGTGATACGTAGTAATGGATGTTACCACATCACCTTTTGAGAGAGCGATTTCCTTTTCCATCCTATGTTCAGTATACATCCAGAAGCAATCGCAGCTTGGTGGTAAATCTGTCTTTTTTTTTTTTACTATTTTTTTAAATTTCTTTTTCTTTATTATTAAATTTATTGGGGTGACATTGGTTAGCAAAAATTGCATAGGTTCCAGGTGTACAACTCTACATTATATCATCTATGCGTTGTATTATGTGCTCACCACCCAGAGTCAGCTGTCTTTCCATCACCATATGTTTGGTGCCCCTTTTCTACTCCCTCACCCACCCCCAATCTCCCACCCACCTTCTCCTTTACCCTCAGGTAATTGGTGGGAAATCTTATGTGCTTCTTGAACGCGTCCTTATCTACTCTTTAACCAAGAGAGATCAGGTTTTGGACTCAGAGAAGCTGCAGGCAACAGGATCTCGCTAGAATTTAATAACATGGTTTTGAATTCACTGAGTGTATTTATTATTTCCAAAGGTATATTTATTTATGAACTCACATTTATTTATGTTTTGGACTCATGTTTGTGTAGTGCACCACATGATTCTAACATGCAATTCAAATAATTTCTAAAAGCATTAGGAGGGTTGCAGATATTCTCTTGTGTGTTTGACTTTAAAAAGCTTACTTACTGATGTCTACACTCCTATAGAAAAGCACACATATGTATACAGCTTGACGATTTTCACAAAGTGAACACATATGTGTAATCACTGCTCAGATTAAGACATAAAGTATTAAAAGAATCTCCAAAGTCCCTTTCTCTGTAACTGTCTCCTCCTCAACCCTCAACAAAGGAGACCAATATCTTGACTTTAATACCTTAGATAAGCTTTGCCAATTTTGAAATTTACATAACTGAAATTATTCAGTATACATTCTTTCGTGTTTGGCTTTCTTTGGGACATGTTATATTTCAGAGTTTCATCTATGTTGTTTATGTAACACAAATTCATTCTCCTTCATCTTTGTTGTGAATCAAGCGCCTGCACGTTTCTGGGTTTGTTTCTGAGCTTTTCATTTTGTCTCATTGGTCTTCTATCTAACCTTAAGTTAATAATACTGCATTATCTTAATGAGAAATGATGTTAAACATCTTTTCACACAAATTATTGGCCATTTGTATATCTTCTTTGAAGAAATGTCTTTTTATAACTTTTCCTCCATTTTTAATTAGGCTATTTTTCTTTTCATTGTTTAATTGCAGAAGTCCTTTATTGTCCTGTGTACTGGATTCTTATTAGATATATGACTTCAATATTGTCTTCCATTCTGTGGGTTTTCATTTCACTTTCTTGATAATGAACTTTGTTGCACAAAAGTTTTTAGATTTGATCAATCTAATATATCTACTTTTTCTTTTGTTTCTCTTTTTTCTTGGTGTCACATTTAAGACATTTGCCTAGTTTAAGATTTACACCCATGTTTGATTCTAAGAGTTTTATAGTTTTAGATCTTACCTTTAGATCTTTGATCCATTCTGAGTTAATTTTTGCATATCGTGTGAAGTATGAGTCCAGATTCATTCTTTTCCACATGGATATTCAGTTATTCCAGCACCATTTGTTCAAAGACCATTCGTTCCTGCACTGACTAATCTTGACACCCTTGTTGAAAATTAATTGATCAGAGCTGTATGGCTTTATTTCTGTATTTTCAATATCATTCCATTGGTCCATATGTCTGTCCTTATTGCTGGTGTTCCACTGTTTTAATTAGTGTAGTTTCAAGTTCTGAAATTGGAAGGTGTGAGTCCCCGACTTTGTTATTCTTTTTCAAGATTATTTTGGCTATTTGTTGTCTCTTGCAACAAATGTCTAAAATTCATATGAATTTTAGAATCAGCTTGTCCATTTCTGCAAAAAGGCAGTTGAAATTTTGATAAGGCTTGCACTGAATCTGTAGGTGAATTTGGAGCGTATTACAATCTTAACAATATTAAATCTTTTAATCCATGAACATTAATGTCTTTCCATTTATTTAGATTTTCTTTAATTTCTTGCAAAATTTTTTTGTAGCATTCAGTGTACCAGTTTTCTACTCCTTGGTTAAGTTTTTCCCTAAATATTTAATTCTTTTTGATATTATTGTGAATGGGATTATTTTCTTTATTTTCTCTTAAGTCAGACTTCTAAGCTACAAAACTATAAGAGCATAACTTTGTGTTTTTTTAAGGCACTAAACTTATGGCAGTTTGTTACAGCAGCCAGAGAAAACTAATACACTCTGTGATTTCAGTTCTTTGATATTTCTTTGGCTGTGCTTTATGGCCCAACAAAGGGCCAATTTTGGTAAATAGTCCACATATAGTTGAAAAAACATGCATTCTATAGTTGCTGGGTTGGGTGTGTATGTGTACGTGTGTGTATGAAACATATTTGTTAGTTACATTGTTTATACTTTTTTATATCCTTACTTAGTTTTTGTCTACCTGTTATATCAGCTATTGAGGATGTGTGTCAAGCTGATTGTAAATTTGACTGCTATACCTTTATTCATGTACCTTTATTCATGTAAATGTTTTATATTTTTGAGGTTTTATTATTAGGTGTATACCTTTACAATTGTTGCTTCATCCCAAAGAACTAACTCTTTCATTGTCATTAAACATTCTTCTCTAATTCGAGTAACCTTTTTTGCCTTAAAGTCTTCTTGGTGTATTACTAGTTTAGCTATACTTGCTTTCTTTTGATCAATGTTTGCATGGTATATATTTCTTCAGCTTTTCATTTTCAACTTTTCTTTACCCTTATGTTTAAGGTCTGTGTTGTAAGTAGCATACAGTTTCTAAGAATCCAACTGGACGTTTTGTCTTTAAATTTGCATATTTAGTAATTAAATCTAATATCTTACAATTTTCTTCTATTTTTATAGCTATTTTAATTTTCTTCTCTTTTGGGATTTCTTTTGAATGAATGAATTTAATATTTTTTTCTTCTTATTATTTTTTTCCTTCTTTGGTAACATTCTCTTTTGTTTTTCTTTTAGTGGTTATATTAGAGATTAACATATTCATCCTTAATTTATTACAGTGTCATGTAACTTGATCCTCTTCCTACTTCCTGGGACTCCATGAGGCTCTCAGAATACATTAACTCCATTTAACCCCTTCCTTATCCACATTTTTTTATTGAGGTATAATTGACATATAACATATTAGTTTCAGATGTACAGTATAATGACTATATATATGTATATATTGCAAATTGATTGCCTCAATAAGTCTAGTTAACATCCATCACCATGATAGTTACAATTTTTGTTTCTTGTGATGAGAACTTTTAAGATCTACTCTCAGCCATTTGCAAATGTGCAATAGAGTATATTATTAATGACATTCACAATGCTGTACATTATATCCCCGTGACTAATTTATTTTATAAGTTTGTACCTTTCAACTCCCTTCACCCAGTTTGCCTATCCCACCTACCCCTACCTAGCCTCTGGCAAGCATCAATCTGTTCTCTGTTTCTATGAGCATAGTTTTTTTGTTTTATTTAAAATTCCACTTATAAGTGGAATCATATGGTATTTGTCTTTCTCCATCTGACATATTTCACTTAGCATAATGCCTTCAAGGTCTATCCATGTTGTTGCACATAGCAAGATTTTCTTCTTTTTTAATGGCTAAATAATATTCCAGTGTGTTTGTGAGAGAGTGTGGCAAACACTCTGCATTTTCTTTATCCATTCATCCATTAACAGACATTGAGGTTGTTTATATATTTTGCCTCTTTTCCTCTACATTTGCTGTCATTATGGCACCTGTTTTAGTTCTAGATATATTTTGCATGGCACAATAAAGTATTATTTTGTGCAGTCAATATTGATTTGTTTATACTGATATATTTGTATTTTTCATTGTCTTCATTCTTTTCTACCTTCCTGTGCCTCCATTTCACCTCATTTTCGTCTTCCCTGAAGAATTGTCTTTAGTTATTTCTTTTAATGCATTTCTGTTCAATATAAATTCCCTGAAGTTTTGCTTGTTTGGAAACGTTTTAATTTCATATACACTTTAAAGATTGTTTTCACTGAGCATAGAGTTCCAAGTTGACAATTATTTGCTTCCTACATTGACAATTTCATTTCATTGTTCCTTGGCTTCTATCATTTTTGTTTAAAAGTCAGCTTCCATAATTATTGTTGCTTTTTGGAAGGTAATGTTTCTTTTCTTTGGTTGATTTCAGGATTCTTTTGTCTTTGTCTTTAAGTAGTTTTCCTATGATATGTCTAGTTGTGGTTTTCTTTATTCTGTTTGAAATTGTAAAGATTTTAAAATCTTGAGCTTGATGACTTTGGTAACTTTGGAAGAAATTGTAGCTCATATCAATTCAAGCATCACATCTACTCAATTCTCTCTTGCTTCTCCTTCACAGTCTCTAAATATATGCCTGTTGGGATTTTTCACCAAGTCTCATATCCATCTAAAGCTCTTTTGTGCATACGTTTTGTTTGTTTGTTTGTTTACTTTTGCTTCTCAGCCGCAGTCTGGATATTTTCTGATGACCTATATTCCAGTTTACATAGCCTCTTTTTTGCATTGTCTAATCTGCCATAAATCCCATCTATTGTGTTTTTATTTTTGGTTACTTTATACTTCAATTCTTGAGTTTCATTTTTTATTTAAAATGTAAAGATTATAGTTTTTATGAAAGTCTCCATCTTACTATCTACTTTCTTGAACTTATTAATCATGGATATTTTCATGTCTGTGTCTGGTAATGCCAATACATGACTCACATATGGGTCTGATTTTTTCCTTGGTATTTGGTTAATTTGGTATGTCTCCTGGCATGCCTGGTAATTTTGGGTAATGCTGGACATAATGTATGGCAAACTGTAAAGCCAATTTGAAGCTCTGGATTATGTTACTTCCTCCAGAGAAAATTACTTATTTTTTCTTCTGCCAGGTGTTTTGAGTCCTTTTAGATTATTGTATTTCATCTGGGTTTGAGCTGGCCTAAAATTGGGTTTTCGTCTTTGTGAGGGTTAAGCTATTTCTGCTTCACTCTTACTTCTAGTGCTAAGCCCTTTCATGATACTACATAGAAGTATGAAGTGTTTACCAGGATTTCTCTCTTTGGTGGACCCCAACTTCCATTTTTGTTATCAGGAGACTGACTGTTGACTTCTAAGCCTCTGGGTCCTATGTGGTTTATAAATCAGCAAGTGCCTACAGGAAAAGAGGGCTTTAAATACTGGACTTATTTCAATGTGATTTCCTTCTCTCTTGGCTCTTGGCTCTTGAGGTCCTAGCTGCCTTAGTATCTCCCCAATGTCTTCAAACAGAAGTTCTTTGTTTCTAAATTTTTTATACTTTATCCAGATTTTAAAGTTGTTCTTGGCAAGGAGGTTGGTCTGAAGGAAACCAGTCTGTCATGACTAAAAGCAGGAGGCCATTGTACTTGCTTTTGTCATTGCCTTCTATTTTAAGACTAGTGGTTCTAGCTTTCCTCTTATATTCGTAAAATAATTTCCTTTCTAGGTAAATGCATTTACAGATACTCCTCGACTTAGGATGGGGTTATGTCCTGATTAACCCATTGTAAATTGGAAATATCCTAAGTCAAAAGTGCCTTTAGTACACCTAGCCTACCAAACATCACTTAGTCTAGCTGGTTTCTACTGAATATGTGTTGCTTTTGCACCATTGTAAAGTTGAAAAATTGTAGGTTGAAGTACCATAAATTGGAGATTATGTGTATTACAAGAAAGGTAGAAGTTGTAGCAAATTACAACAAATAGTATAAGAAATGTTTGCTTTCCTCCCCAGTGTGTAACCATATTCAAATAAAGAAGAGTTGACTTAAGCAAAAGTAGTAAGTAAATAGCAGTACAGATGGTACTTGGAGATGGTAAAAATGGTGGTGATGAGGTTCAAACAACTTGTTTGATAGAGAGAGAAG
This sequence comes from Craseonycteris thonglongyai, assembly GCA_004027555.1. Classification (NCBI taxonomy): domain Eukaryota; kingdom Metazoa; phylum Chordata; class Mammalia; order Chiroptera; family Craseonycteridae; genus Craseonycteris; species Craseonycteris thonglongyai. Next base: position 64,929 of record PVKE010000112.1, on the reverse strand, counting down.
TAGAAACCCACAAAAGTCATTGTCTTGCCTAAGATTACATGGGGAGGGCTGATATCATGAGTCAGGTCTCTTGGTATCCAAGTTAATCCTTCATCTCCTCTAACACTGAGTGCAAGCAGCCTCTTCTCCCTCCCTGACTGGCTCTCAGATAAATTTATTTTCTGTAGTTTATTTTCTATTTTGTTCTGAATTCTTCCATATATATATTCTAAAATTATTTTTATAATTGTCTTTTAGTTATTAAAAAAAAAAGGAAAGAAAGCATGTCTAGACCTAACCCATGAGAGAGGGCGTTGTGTGTGTGTGTGTGTGTGTGTGTGTGTGTGTGTGTGTGTGTGCCTCAAATCCCCATCAGTTTTTACTAGTAGTTTCTATATAATATTTGAGCCCATGAGATTCAGGGTGATTGATCCTTCTAAATGCTCGGCTCCTTTTAAAATTGCATGTGAAAGAATGACCAGCTCTGTGGAATTTAGTGTTTCTAAATCTCCTCTCCATTTGCTTAATTGTATTATTTGCCTGGGGGATGCTGTTTAAACGTGGAGCCAAGTCAGCTGAATGAAATGTGATCCTGGTACAAGAAAATAATGATGTGTCTCTCTCGCTAAAGAGCAGCCTCCCCCCTCATCTCCAGATGCTTGGAACCACACCCTCATTTTTTTTGGAGGCCAGTGAGGGTGGTTTTCAGCTTGGTCTTGGCTGTCAAGGGGCTTGGGCCAGGGAGTGGGCAGACCAATGCCAGGGGAACTGGGGCTCGGGTCTGAGGACACTGAGGACACTGTGAGTGGCTGCAGAGGCAGAGTCCCTGGACTTCCCTTCCTTCTGCTCTCAGATTGTTACCTGGCTACCCCCGCCCCACTCCACCCCCATAACCAAGCAGCTAAAAACCAAAGCAATCTGTTAGCGATTTAGTTTTGCAAATTGTCAAGGTTGGGGGGAACTTTGGGCGATCACCTGCCTACTTCTTCTCTTAAAAGATCACTGGGGCTTAATGCTTAAAATTTCTAGACTCCTAGTCTTTGGACCGTGTCATTGAGTAACCCTCCACAAACTACCGCTTGTCTCTTTGACGGTCACTTCTGGGGTTCTTGGAGGTCAAATGAGCACATGGAAGGCAGCAAAGACCAGTCTACTAGTATTTGCTGAGTGCCTGCTGTGTGCCAGGCACTGGTCTAGGCTCTGGGGTGGTGGTGGCAGTGAACCAAACAATGGGGTCCGCTATCATGACGCTGACTTTCAGGATAGGATGGGGGAAGAAAAGACAAATAAATGCAATATGTTAGTGTCACGGTGAATGGAAAGTGTTATGGGAAAAACTAAAATGGGGAAGGGAGGTGGGGAGGGCTGGATTGGGGGAGGGCTGTTGTGTCAGTCAACTAGCACATTCAGGGCCTCCCTGCGGGGGTGAAGGGGAGGCACCTTCTGGTCTGGGGTGGATGGAGTGGTAATAAGTACCTGCTACACTGGTGGTCTTGAACGCTGGGGGGTGACAGAATTGTGGTAACATGATCTTCCAGGTTCTCCCCCAGAGATCCAAGGCAGGGCCTGTCAATCTGCTAGCCTAGGAAGTTCCCTGGGCAAGTGCAACTTGAAGGTCCAAAAACCTTTTGGTTTGTTTGTTTGTTTTTTAGTATTGCTTTGAACTTCTTGTACTTTGAAAAACTAGAAAAGAACCATTCTAAGGACAAGTGATACTTCACGTTTCAAAGAGAAAGGGTTTTCCTGTGGACCATGCCATCTTGCTGGCTAATGCAGTCCCCAGCACCTGAAGGGGGAATGGGTAACGATTGAGTGCCTGCTGTGTGCTGGGTATATTTTCCTTGTGCTGTCTTGTTGGATCTTCCTGACACCCTCACACCTGGCACAGAGAGGCCGGTCTCCCCCTAGGCCAAGGTCAGTGCCTTTATCTGTCCAACCCCAGTTTCTGCTGAGGAGAGCTGGACTCTCAGTGAAACCCTTTCTCAATAAATTTCTGGAACAACCCTTGGGTGTCAGGACTTTTGAAAAACTGCAGACATTGTGAATGAAAAGGGACCTAAGAGATCCTGGAGCTGCCCGGGAGGAGGAAACATGGGGGTGGTGACCACCACCTTCCCCTCTTTCCTCCAGGTCCATGGGAACGTCAGCAATTGATGGCAACAAGCTTCCTCGAAAAACCTGGAGGTAGCCTCAGAACCCTCTTCAACTCAATAGACTGGTTAATAGATGTTGATTCATTGAATGGGACTCACACAGAAGAAACTTATTTGCCAACCGTTATCTGAACAATTCGTTCTTTAATACATCAGAAAAGCCGCAGTGGGGTCATCGTTTACCTAAGATGCACAGTTAGTAGCAGAGCTGGATCTTAGGTGAAACCATTGCTTTTTTATTTTATTTTATTTATTTTTTACTAGCCACGTTAGTGGTTAGGAATGGCATGCCTCGAACTCAGGTATGGAACATGTAAAGCGATAAACAACCGTCATCCACACACTGGTTCAGAATGGAGCCATTTGATCTTGGTGGCAGCGACATAGCATCAGCTTCTTGCTGGGTCAAGGCATGGGTCATCCTATGGTCCCCCTTTGGTCATGTCTCTCTGTGCTGGCACCTACTGGTGTCACCCACCCTCTGGTCTTCAGTGCTCACCCCCCCCCACTGGCATGCTGGTGCCAAGTCCATGCCCTCATCTGATCTGATCGTTGGTCTGGATGCCCAACACTGGCTGCTGAGTGAGTCTCTGTTGCCTTTACTGAGGTCCTTTCACACCCATCTCTCTCCTTCAGCCACCGGCTCTGTGTCCTTGTTATTCTCTCATGACGTGGGGTCTTTTTGCTGTTCTGGTGTCCTTCTTGGATGGAGAGTATTTGATGAGGTTGTCTCAGGCTTGGTGTTTCCAGCTTTCTTTTTCTCTGTGGTTCTGTCATCTTTCTGGGTCACCACTCAGCAACTGAGGCCCAGGATTCATCTGTTCTCAGGTCCCGCGTATCAGCCAGGGGGATCTGAGTCTCTTTTCCATCTGCTAGCACCCAGCTTGTGATGCGCTGGGAGAACTGGCACTGGGTCCCCTTTCTACCAATGTGCTTATCCCCACATAGCCATGCATCCAGGGTCAGGTGTGCCCCTATCCCCAGCGTCTATCTGCGGAGGCCTTCACTGTGTCTCAGGAGGGACACTGTGACAATGCGGATCCATCGCCTCTTCTCCCACATCCACTGTTCTACAGGAGTCCTGTCCTCCCTTCCCTCCTCACACTGGGGACTACTAAATGGTTTTAGACTTCAAAAGCAGGGAAGAGATTCTTTCTTCTTTCTTTGTTGACTTAGCTTATCCTGAGACAATGAATTCAGGGAAGGCTTACTTGAAGAAAAGCTCAAAGGAACTGTAGGAGAGGAAAGAAAAAGAAGGCGCTATTTCAAAACATTATCCCATCATGTCAAATTGCCTCAGAGGTCTAGATTTCAAAACTTGCCTAGTGACTTTCATTTTGAGGTTGGCAAACTATAGTCCGTGGGCCAAATGGGGCCTGTGGCCCGGTTTTGTTTGGCTTGCAAACTAAGAATGGTTTTTCTAGTTCGAATGGTTACACTTATCACCATTGTGAGATAACTATATAATACCTTCTATTTGCTTCTTGGTCCATAAACTCTAAAAACTCATTCTAGAGCCTTCTAAAAATGAGTCTGCTAACCCTGGTTTAGACCCTTGGGTGGAAAGAGGGACATTTTCTCTCAAATCTTGGAGGCAACTGGAGGAATGGACTACTCCTGGTTTGTTTTTGCTTATCCACATTCCAATTCCTTAGGATAAACTACCGTGGGCTGCTTAGCCCTCACCAGCTGGCTTCAATTCCAGGTCAGTGGAAAAGGATAAATCTTCAGAAAAGCGGGTGAGGGAGAATCTTCCTATTAAAACCCGCTTTGGCGTTACTGTTGCGCTTAGTGGTTCCCGGGAGCACACGTTCCTTCTTCCGGGAGCTGCTTCCCGGGAGCTGCTTCCCGCGAGCAGTGACGTGTGGAAAATCCACTACGGACACGACGTTTCCTGCCCGTAAGCCTGTATTTTGGCATCGCCCCCTGGAACACATTGGGAAACAAATGTAATTCTCACAACATGGTTCACCCGACAGGAAAATATGTCACTTGAGTCCATGAATAATATATGTTGCTACACATTTTTAATAAAATGAACAAATTGTTTCTGAGTATTTGGAAAACTTAATTCTTCATTTGCTAGTTCATTTTGAAACCATTACAGTCCTGCGTATTACTCTGTACAAAGACGTGAAATTAACCGTCATAATTTCTCCTGCGGTCTGAAAGTTGAACAAGTTAATGTTTCACCCAAATTAGCTTCTTTCCCTTCACATTTGCTCTATCATTAACCTTCCCGCTTTGAGCCTGCAATAAAAATTACATCATGATCAAATTCAAGGAAAGGTTCTGTGTAAGCCATGCCTAACACAGATATTTATTACTGAGCTTGAGGGGCAGGAGTCAGATTTATTTGGATAATTTGTTCACAATTTATGCTGTGACTATTTTAGACTTGAACACACACATGCATGCTCTCATGTCAACCCAGTGCCATGGTGATGAGCACATCAACTACAGCCCGGGACTTGGGTTTTGCTGACATCTGTAAACTGAGATCTTTGAGCAAATCTTTTTGGCATGGCCAATCTTTGCTCTGAACTGGGAAAATTTATCTTAGTTTTGGTTAGGCCACTGGCAATACCGATGTGATTACTTTTACCTTTTTTTTTTTTTTAGAGTTAGTAGTGATGGTAATAATAAAGAATAAATTTAAAGTACATATAATATATGTAAAAGTCAAACCTTTACATACATTTTCTTGCTTGATTCTTGGACATCCTGTGCGCCAAGAACATAACTCAGAACATATACACCCTTTCTATGTAAAAGAAAGAATTCCCAGGCGCAGAGAGGGGAAATGGATCGGTGGGGGGCACATGGCTGGTGAGAGGCCAGTTCCTCTGTCTTTTAGCTTCAACCCCCTTTTCTAGATTACTCTATTCCTTCTGTTTGTTTGATGGTCAGCATTTGAGGGGCCCAGATAATAACCCCTGTGATGGTTAGACAGCCTGAGGGTGTTTAAGGTACCTGAGAGAACAGTGTTCATGGAACTCAGAAAGGGCTTAAGCATCTTTGGTTCTGAATTGAGAGGCAGTTATACTTTTTTTGAGGTTTTGGTCAAATTACTTGAGGCAAATAGAACTTCTTTGTTCAAAGGAAATCGATGTTTTTAAAGGACTTATAAAATAGACCCATAATGCTTTTGGGGACTCAAATAACTGTGTCCCAAAACATTTAAATAAATTAAATGTAAGTGGATTAGGAACAGACAGATTGTCTTTCCATGAAATGCAACCAGGCCCGACGCAGGAGAAGCCCGGAGAGAAATGTGCTTCGGGTTTCCGTGGATTCCGGCACGCACGCGCCTTGGCTTCGCTTCCTTTTCTGATAACAGATTGGAGATGAAATCTGGTCTTATTCCTGAGACTGTTGCTTTGAGCCTTTCCAATATGCTTCTCTGAATGGGACTGTGTCTAACCTTTGCCATATTGATGGGCATGAGTCCTGCCTTCATTAGGTAGCCATTTAATGAGTCATGGTGTGGTGACGGCGTTTGCTGTGACCATGCCTGTTCTCTTTGACATTCGAACCCAAGGGGTGTATATGTAACATCGATTAACAGGGAAGTAAAGGGAGGTTGTGGAGGGCTGTAAGTACAATGGCTAAGTGTGGGGCTCAGGGTCAGATGGATGGGGGTTCACCCCACCCCTCCCACTCACCTGTGTTAGGTAAGTAAGCATGCAGTCTTCTGCAACCTCAGTTTCCCTATAGTATTATTAAGTGGGGGCAACCGATTGCCAATTGTATGTTTACCTGCATGTGTAGCACTGAGTAGGTTCCAGATAGCTGTTCAGTGCCTGCGTTATGCTGGGCGTTGGTTGGTTTAGTACGTCTTTGCCTCTGTGGCTCTTTCCTTTGCTGATAGCACCTGCTTCTCCTCTGGGGTCCTCCTCCTGCCCCACCCCATGGAGTCAGGCTGGGATGGTCATGCTAAGGTGACCATTCCTCAGCAGACAAGGGAGTGGGCAGGTGCTCTAAGATAGACCCATACATTGTCTCTTCTGGGGTTTGGTGCCGGAGGCTAGCAACTCTGGACTTTTGGAACATCTACTTCAAGCTAACCTTTCATGCCATCTATGGTCAGCATGTCTGAGCAGAGAACCAGGATCTTATCAACTAATGACATAGGCTGGGTCAACTGTTTTGAGCAACCAGGCCAATTAATGTTTGTTTATAAAAGGACTTCCAACGGGGTAGATTTAGGCTGAAACTCATTGTTAGTTGGAAGGTTATGGGGTAGGGCTAACCCTCATGTTTAAAATTAATGGCAGTTAGTGACCCCTCCAAGACTAATACTTCAGCATGACTAGCTTATGTCACTTCAGAACTCCAAAGTCACACAAAAAATTATATCAAATCTGGGACCACCACTCACATCAGTGCTTTTCCCCTAGAACTGTATGATTTTTGTAAATAGCGCCACTAGGTATGGTTGTGTACTGCACAAGAATTCCACCTCTACGAGGCACCACTTATGTCACAAATATTGTATATTTGGATAGTTATTATATTTATTTTCAGGCAGATGTTAATAGAGTGCTATTAAAAAGTAGCGATTGTGTGATTATGACAAGTTTTGGACAAGTGGACGTAAAGATCTTTGAGGGAATGGGTGCCTTCTTTGAGTATTCACTAGTGAAGTACTTGTACATCTTTTAGCTTCCTAATGAGCTTCCCCTCAGGGGAATCAGCAAGAAAATTCATATTCCCTCCTAGGTAATGGGGACTCTATCATTTGTTGTGTGATTGAGCAATTGAAAGAGAAGTTTATGTTCCTAATCACTGCTGAAAGGCTGCTCTCCATAAGTGAAGAATTAAGATCCAGGAATATAAAGCTCTTGAGACCTGGGATCCTGGATTGTGAAGTTAGGAAAACAGGTGATAAAAGAGGAGGAAGCATGAAGCACCTTAATATGCTTGAACCAAGAGGATCTTCTGACCTCCCCCACCAGCTTCTCTAGCTAAAGGCATGTTTCTTCCTCATCACACGAAACCCCTTCACCATGTTTCCAGCTCCGCATTTCTCACAATCTGAAGTTGTTGAGTCTGCTTGTTCCTTCACGAGGGTGTGCATTCCAGGAGAGCAGGGATTTTAACTAATTTGCTCAGTCTTGTATCCATAGACCCAGAACAGTGTCCAGCCTTTAATAAGTACGAGCATTTGTGAAATAAGAGAATGCAAGCTGAAGAGTAGTCAACAGTGTGCAAGAGTAGTCAACAGTGTGCACACAAAGGACTTGAGATGCTAAAGGAACTTCAGCAGGTCCCATCTGCTGTGGCCTAGTTTGCTAGTTCTTTCTGTGATCCATGCCTAGAAGAGTCGCTTCTAGATTTTGACTCCTTTGGATGAAGCCATTTCATGAATTTGTCCGCAGAACACTTTTTGTGGACATGTTTCCATTTCTATCAGGTCGTTATCTAGGAGTAGAATTTCTGGGCCATGCGATAAATGGATGCTTACCTTTATAAGCAACTACCACTCTGTTTTCTAAAGTTGTGTCATTGTTGTACATTGCCATCTGCAGTTCCAGCTGCTCCACAGTGTTGCCAAGAGTGAGTATTGTCAATTAAAAAATGTAGCCATTCTGAAGTAGATAGTGGTATCGCACTGTGGTTTTAATTTGAATTTTTTTATTGACTAAGAATGTTGATTTACATCCTAATTGACCATTTGTATATCTACTTTTGTAAGTTATATGTTTAAATTTTTTACCCATATTTTACTATGTTGTTAATCTTATTGTTGAATTATATGCGTTCTGTATGTTTGGGATACAAATATGTTGATAGATATATACATTGTGAATATTTCCCCCCAATATGTAGTGTATCTTTTAGTTTTCTTAATGATGACTTTTAAAGAGCAGATTTTCTTTTAGTTGCATGAACTTCATTTTATTAGTTTTTCTATGAATCATACTTCTTTTAGTAAAAGGCAAAAGATTTATGCAAGCTGAAGAGAAACCAGAGTATTGATTCACACTTCTTCTATCCAGTCAATAAATCTTTACTTATCCCAAACTTGCAAACATGGTTTTCTAACTTAAGTTTTATATTGTTGACTCTTACATTTAAGTCTGTGAGCTATTTTGAATTAATTTTTGTTTATAGTATGATGTATGGGGTAGATGCTTATTTATTTATTTATTTATTTATTTATTTTTGAACTAAACATAACCAATGATTTCAGCACCTTTGTTGGAAAGACCATCTATTACCAAATCATTTTTTGACTCTTATTGTAAATCGATTGTCTGTGTATATGTGTCTATTTCTGTTCTATTTTCATATCCTTATCACACTGTCTTGATTAATTCCACTTACTAGTAAGTCTTGAAATCAGGCAATATAAGCTCTCCAACTTTCTTTCTCTTTATCAAAATTGTTTGGGCTATTCTTTTTTGAGTTTTAGAATCAGCCTATCAATTTCTACAAATAGAATACTGCCATGTACTGATTTCTTAATGTTGAGTTAGAAAAGTAAGGGTCATCTTATACATGGGGGCATTTTGTACACAGGAAATTATGGTATCTTAATCAATTAATCTATTTGAGGGAGAAATGACAACTTAATATTAAAACTTTGAATCCAGGAACATGGCTTATCTCTTCATTTCGTTAGATGTTTTGAAAATTTTTTGTGAACTATATATTTTAGTTTCAGTATGTCAGTTTTACTCATAAATGTTTTGTATTCTAAATGTGTGTGTGTTTTAAAATAACCCTTTTATTTTAGAACAGTGTTAGATTTATAGAAACATTGGAGGAATTGTACAAAGGTCTTTTGGTACATCTCGCACCCAGTTTCCCATATATTAATATTTTACATTACCATTATGCCTTTGCCGCAAACAGGAAACCAGCTTTGCTACACCCCTATTAACAAAAGTCCAACTTTGTTTACATGGCACCAGTTTTTCCACTAATGTCCCTTTTCAGTTCTCAGATCCCATCCAAGATACCACACTGCACTTAGTCTTCCTGTCTCCTTAGGCTCCTCTGGTCTGTGGCTCTTTCTCAGACTCCCCTTGTAGCTCCGATCTTGACAGTTTTGAGGCGTGCTGGTGAGGCATTGGGTAGAACACCTCTCCTTTGGGATTTGTTTGATGTTTTTCTCATAACTGGATTTAGAATTTGGGGGCAAAGAAGCATAAGCATAATGTGTCGATTTTATTACATCAAATTCTCCCTTTTTTATGTTGTTAGTTTTTGAGCTAGGAGAAGGTTGGACTGTAGTTTCAAATATTTTTGTTTTAGCTTTGAATTCAACCCCAGCAGGGCCCTTGAACCCTGTCTTCTCATCCCTCCTGTATTGGTGCTTTGATGGCAAAATTTGCGGGTATGGAAGAGGGTTGAGAATTGTTGGGATGATCCAGTTGTGTTTGCATTTGGATTCCATCCTGCTAATCCATGGTGTCATTGAAGGTTCAGCTGATTTCTTATCTGCACAAATGATCTCTGTTCATAGTTTGAAACCTACTCCTGTCCATTGGCACCAAACTGAAGCTGACACCATACTCACTCATTAAGGCCTCTTTTCTCTCTAATCCTGTTGGTCAAGGCTTTTAACTGCTCTTGACTAGCTCCTTAGAATAGTAGGAGTTTTAAATTTGCCTGGTGTTTTCTTGTTAACACAAGAGAAATGCTTCATTATCTCTTTCTATACCCTACAAAGATCAAAAGTTATGTACCTTTAGGTATTTTGTCAACCTTGTTTATTCTTTATGTTTTTTTGTCCTTTCCTTCTTTTGTTGAATTGCCTGATTTATTTTTCTTTACAAGTTTTTTTTTTTGTTGTTACCCCTTCACTGGTTTGCAAATGACCTATTTCTCATATATATTTTTCAAGAGTCAAAATTTTTTTTAACATGGTTACATAACATAAAAGCAAAGTGTATGCCATATTTTAATTCCCTTTAATTACATATTACTATAATCTTACGTTTTTGACTCACCATTTTTATCCTAAAAAATTAGTAATTACTACTTAGTAATTACTATCCAGTCCTTGCTTTAGATTTTTCCCAGTTCGCTCTTGTTTCTCTCATTCTACTCTCTTGTAGGAGGTTCAGATTCCTTCTTTCTGTGATCCATTCTTTGACAGTTCTTTCAGCATGGGACTTTATGTGGTGACTTCTTGCAGACTGCATGGAACTATATTTATTTTATTCTTTGCTTTCATTCTTGAATAATAATTTAGTCAAAGGGAAAATTCTAGGTTTACTATTTATTTCTGTGCAAAATTTTTGATATATTATTCAACTTCCTCTGACCTATACTGTTGCTTTTGAGAAGTTTCCTGCCAGTTACAATGCCATCTCTTTGTTTATAATACTTTTATAACTTTTAAGCCTACCTACTTTTAAGATGCTCTCATTGTCCTTGGTGTCTTGTAGATATAATATTAAGTATCTAGAAGTGGACTAACTCTTATTTAAGTTTTTAATTCTTATATAATATTTCAAATGTACTATTTTTGCATAATTTATGAACTGGGCTCATGTCAATTCATGAGCCCAGTTCATAAGTTATGCAAAAATAGTACATTTGAAATATTATACATGACATGAAATATCATGACATTGCTCCTATTCTTTTATCACATCATAAGTACTCCAGTGAACATCCTGGTGTAATATCCTTGTACCCAAATAAATGTCATATAATTTTAGTCACTAAAGCTTTATGACGTATTTTAATATGCAGGAGTTTGATATATCTCTATAATAGCATTTCTCTTCTTTTTAAAAATGTTTTCTTGCAATTCTCACTGAATATTCTACAGATTAATTTTAGAACAATTTTCTCAAGTTCCAAAGCAATGAGATGGCATTTATTCTATAGGCTAGTTTTATACAAAAATGATAATATTATGTCTTCCTATCCAAGGAGATCTATGGTATATCTCTTAATTTCCTTATCTTTATTCTGTATACTAGTATAATGTCATAGTTGTTTTTTTTGTTTGTTTCTTAGATAGGTCCTAAATATGTCTTGTTTAATTTGTAGGTATCTTGTGTTTTTAAATCTGATTTTTTTTGGTTTTTACAAATAGGATATTATATAAAAATGTATTTATTCTTGTATATTAATTGAGTTCTTTTATTCAGTTGTTTTTCTGGCTCTTTTAGTTGTGTTTTGTTGGTTTTTTAAAATCTGATTCTCTTGGATTTACTAGGTTTAAAAAACAGCATATAACCTCCAAAAAGAAAACCAAAAAAAAAACCAGAAAGCACTATGCTATTGTGATTAATCTATGAATTGCATTAATCTATTTTCTACATTAAATCAAAGGTGTATTTCTTGACCAAACCAGAATTGGTAATAGTGTTTTATTGTTTTTATGTGTTCTGAATTTGGTTTCCCAATATTTTATTTGTATTTCTTTTCATTTATGCTTATGAGTGAAATTGGCCTGTTATACTATCCCTTCTTATTTAGAATCACGATTAGGCTGGTCTAATAGAAGGAATTCCCTGGAACCAATTGGGTAATTTTGGCATTATCTGTTTCTATCTGTTTGGCCAAACATGCCTATATTGCCAACTGGATCCAGTGTTTTCTTTGCAGTAACATTTTATGTTTTTGGTATATAGTGTTCCCTCGCCACTTCGCGCTTCGTGGTTCGTGGCTTCAGTGCTTCGCGGGTTTTTCCAAAACATTCATCAAAAAATAAAAATGAAAAAATACAACCATGTCGGCAGCCACATGGCAGAAAGGAGCGTTGTTTCATGCGGATGCGCGCGAGAGAAGGATCCCTGCATGTCACACACAGAGATGAGCTGACTCAGAGTCCATCCCACGGGCTCTCATAAAGGCGCGTGATGGGCTTCCGGGGCCACATCGACCCATGAGAAAATCCCTAGGGGCAAATCCTACTTCGCGGTTTTTCAGCTTTCGCGGAAGGTTCTGGTCCCCATTAACCGCGAAAAACGAGGGATCAATGTAATTTTAAAAACAATTATAGGATTATTCCTACTTTCTCTTCTTTCCTAAGTCAGTTTTGATAGATTGTGTTTTTCTACAAATCAATCCATTCTATAAAAATGTATAAGTTTATTGGCATAAACCTGTCCCTAATAATGTGTTATTAACTATTGATCTCTGCAGCATCTGCAGTAATGTCTTTTTTTCACTTCCAATAGTATTTGCATACTATCTGTTTTTATTTGACTACTATCAACAATAATTTTCTATTTACTAGTATTTTTATTTTTTTTAATTTTATTTATTTATTTTTAAAGATTTATTTTTATTGGTTTTTGACAGAGAGAGACAGACAGACAGAGACAGAGAGAAGGGGGAGGGCCCAGAGCAGTTTCCATAGTTGACATTAGTTTTCCATATAGTTTCACTCCACAGGTGGGCACAGGGCTGCGCAGGGCAGGAACTAGGCTGGGGGCCTCCCACATAGTCCCCAGCAAGAACTGAACCGGGGGCACACCCCAGTTCAGCATGTGGGTCCACATGGGCCAGAGCCAGGATTCGATCCCTGGTCTCCGGGGCTGCAAAGCGAGCACTTAATCCGCTGAGCCATCCCAGCTTCCTCATATTTACTTGTATTTTTAAAGAAGCAACTTTTGAGTTTATTGATCTTTACTCTTATGTATTCATTTTCTACTTTATTATTTTTTGCTTTTATCTTTATTTTTACTTTTCTTCTATTTTCTAAGATTTTTACCCTGATCTTTTTCTTCCTACATCTGTCTGTTAAATACTTAACATATTTTTTCCTGTATAAGACAATACTTTCGTCTTAAATTGTTAGACCCAAACTTGGGGGTCATCTTATGCACAGGAGTAATTTGTATATTGATTTCTTAATGTTGGGTTAGAAAAGTAGGGTTCATTTGATGCATGGAGGCATCTTATACACAGAAAAATATGGTAGGTTGTTACTTTGGAGATTTTCTTATTTTCTAATGGAGCATTGAAAATATAATCCCCTGTAATACTCTTTTAGATGCTTCCCACATGTTTGTTATTTTCTGATTTCTCCAATTATTTTTGACACGCTAGTTTTTTTTTTTATTTCTACATATATGCAGTTTTTCTATTTATCTGCCCCCACCCCCCGCCACACACACACACACACAGTTTCTCATGTAAGTGAATATTGGTCAGAGAATGTAGCACAGATGACATCAAGCTCCCAAAGTTTCAGAGGCTAGCTTTGTGGCATAATATGTGACTAGCTCTTGTGCTTAAAAAGAGTGTGTATTCTCCAGTTGCTATGTAAACAATTACATCAGGATTATTAATTGTCCTTTTCAATTGTTAATGATTTATTGGCCTGCTTGCCCTGTCAATTATTGAGAGCGGTGTGTTGAAACAATTTCTGTTACATTTGTGGATTTACCCTGTTCTTGCAGGTCTGCTACTTGTTCTTTATATATATATACAGCATATAATTGAACTTTTAAAATTCTATCTCTGCCTTAGAGTTTTGTCTTTTTTTAAAAAAAACTTTAGGATTTAAAAAAATATTTATTTATTTATTAATTGTTTTTTGAGAGAGAGAGAAAGAGAGAGAGAGAGAAAGATACAGAGACAGAGAGAGAACTGAACTGGGGGAGCTCCCAGTTCAGCATATGGTTCCGCACGGGCGGGGCCGGGATTCGATCCTTGGTCCCCAGCGCTGCAAAGTGAGCGCTTAACCCACTGAGCCATCCCGGCTTCCCCAGAGTTTTGTCTTTTATCTGTAGACATTAATCCATTTATATGCATTGTGAATGCTGACACCTTTACACTTATTTCTTCTATCTTGCTATGTGCTTTTGGTTTGCTCTACTTCTGATCCTTCTCTTCTTTTGGATTTTGTTTTCTTATTCTATTTTTGTTTGCTACTTCTTTGATGTATATATATTTCATGCTTATTCTTTTAGTAGTTACAGTAGCAGTTTAAATACACATACATAACAAAGTCCAAATTGAATTAACATATTTTCCATCCTTTAAAAAATCCACAAAGCTTAATATAATTTCACTCCAAGATTACCCTCCTTCTGACTGTTATTATTCATTATTTTTGTTTCAGCTAGAGTTTTTACTATTATAGTCCAATATTTTTGTTTCAGCCATTATTTTTGCATTGCCCCATTCCATTTGGTATTTTTTTTTATTATTACTTTATACAATAAGCAATAGCCCACATATTTATCAATGTCTTTGCTTATTCTTCTTACTTATATCTGATTTTCACCTGGAATCATGCTTCTTCTATCTAACACATCCACTAGAATTTAAATTTTAAGGACAATTTATAGGTTACTACTACTTTGTGGATAAATCCTGTTTTTATTTATTTTTCTTTGTCTTTATTTTACCATCATGATTGAAAGAGAGTTTCATAGGGTATTGAACCTTAAATTGATAGTAACTTTTAACTTTTGTCAGCCCACTAAAGATATCCCACTCTCCCAAGCACTCTTGTGGGTGAGAAGTCAGCAATCATTCTAAAGGCTATTTCTTTGTAGGCAACCTGTGTTTTACCATTGGCTGCTTTGAAGAATGATTTATGTTCTTTGCTTTTCAACAGTTTCACAATGATGCTTTTAGATAAATTCTAAATCTGAAAATGGTAACATAAACTCTTTGATAGTACTTCTCTCCTATTCTGTTGTTGTTGTTTTTTTTTATCACCTGTCATAACTTGGATTAAGTGTGTGTTAAACCTTCTGCATAAGAAAATTTCATCTTCTATGTCTCTTAATTTCTTGTGCTTATCATTAATCTTTTTATCTTTGGACTACACTCAGAATACTTTCCTAGCTTCCATTTTAATAATTCCCTCTTCACCTCCAATGCTCTGTTTCAAATGTGGCCACATATTACAACCTTTAGTTGTTGAGCAATGTGTCTCCATTGGTAGAAATCATAGGTGTTACCATAAAAAGCAATGTCATTCTCTAGATGAAGACAAAGTCTTTCCAATTTTTATCTAGAGATGATAGATTTACTAAGAAACATACAGACCCTCCTTGGAAATAAAATCACAACCTCAGTGGATCACATGCCACACCACTTTATGCTTCTTCTACATTATGGCACTCAATTATTTCAGGCTGGCTCTGGTAGGTAATGCCAAGAGCCCAAGTGAATTATTACCCATATATGTATCTGTAATTGGTCACATCAGAGAATGCAATCATGCTTGTAGCAAAAATATAAAATTTTATCATAATATTGATAACATTTCCACCCTCCATCCAATTTGACCACTAGAAAATAAGTTTCCTTCTTGGGGAAAAGACTAGCCGGTCTGGCCCCATAGACATGCTAGTCTCTATTCTTTTTTCGCATCCATCTTTGTCAGATGCCGGAGGAGTTCTTTTTCAGGCTGTTCTCATTGGCACCGTACCTTGTCGGTGTTAAAAGGTATTAATCTGAACCCATTCAAATGAGCGGTTTATGCTACCATGGAATTTGTAAGCCAAGTAGATTATCCTAAGTGATTTGCTGGTTTGCTTTGTAACTGCAAGGAAAGGTATAAGATAGCAATAAAGTCTCCCACCAACCCCTCGTCCCATTTTTCTTCTTTTGCTGTGTTTGGTGGAGCTTTTGGTCTCTCACTGAAAGTTTGGCTTGGAGTAGACATTCTGAAGCCACTGTTGAAGCCATTCATAGTGGAAGACATTCTGAATTGCCATAGAACTTCGGAGGTCTTTAGAGGGGACAGGAGCCCTGCTCTGAGTCACTCAACAAATCAGGGCCAGGCTTACCTTAGCACTCTCAGTGAGCACTCCTGTTATGTGCTTGATTTTGCTTTTAAGTGGTCACTGTTTTTGGCTGGCCTGATCCACTTTTCTTTCTTCATCACCCTCTCCAACAGAAATGGTGCAGCCCTTGCCAAATGTATTGTCATCTTCCTATGACCCCAGTGATTGAAATGACCCTATGATTCAGTCAGAAACCACACTGAGACTTTTGTTGGGAATGTCAGAAAAGAGGCATGTCCGCTTTCCCCCTGGACTAGAACATGCATCCTTATGTAGGCAGAAGTTGTAGTGGCCATCTTGACCCTGTGAGGGTCAAGTCTTTGTGAGAATGGAACCAACTCGGAGCTAGTAGGGCAGATAAATTGAGAGGCAACAGATCCTGGTGATATTTCTGAGCACTTGGATCCAGCCATGCCTGAAGTCATCCCTCTTCTGGCCTTTTCAGTTTCATAGCTCAAACTATGACTTAGAGCAGGGGTGTAAAACTCAATTAAAACACGGGCCATTTGGTGCAACAGGCAAGATTCACACGGGCCACATCACATTTACAAACCGGAACTGAGTCAGTGCGTTTATACATGTCCACAGGCCCCCAGGAAAGGCACTGGGCCACGTGTATACTCGTCTTCAGTAGTTAAAGGGTTAATGAGGGAATTGTGTGTATGGTAATGCCTCGATCTCCCCTAAGTGCTATTTTCTTCATAGCATTTTTTTTCTATTTTCATTTTATTTCAGAGCATCTTGGCCCACAAAAAATTACCTCGGGGGCCGCATGCGTCCCATGGGCTGCCAGTTGGACACCCCTGACTTAGAAAGTCCTGGTATGTTTTGATCAAGCCATCCCCAGCTTCTAATCAAGGGATCACTTGACCCCAGTTGTTAGAAACTTTTGGGGTGAATTGCTGTGATGGTTCATCTTATGTGTGAAAATGAACTGGGCTAAGGGAAGTCCAGATAGCTGGCAAAACATTATTTCTGGGTGTGTCTGTGAGGATGTTTCTGGAAGAGATTAGTAAATAGATGGGTAAACCGAATAAAGATCACCTTCACCAGAGCAAGTGGGTATCAGCCAGTTAATTGAGGGCACGAGTAGAACAATAAGGCAAATTTGCTCTCTTAGTTTGAACTGGAACACCCATTTTGTCCCTGCCCTTGAAGATACATGCTCCTGGTTTTCTATTCTTCAGAATCAGACTGATATTTATACCATCAGCCCCCTAACTCTTGGGCATTTGGTTTTGAATTGAATTACTGTACCAGCTTTTCTGGTTCTCCAGCTGTCAGACAGCAAGGCCTGTGATTTCTCAGCCTCCATAATTATGTGAGTCAATTCCTATAATAAATGTCTTTATCTATCTATCTATCTATCTATCTATCTATCATCTATTGTCTATCTATCAATCATCTATCCATAATTTATCTATCTGATCTCATATTTCTCATCTATCTCCTTTTAATTCTGTTTCTCTATAGAACCCTGATAATTCAATTGCTTAACTTTGATCTAATAATAGTATTAGCCTTACATGATCTATAGGCTCAGTGGGGCTGCTTAAATATAGTCATGGTTGGGAGATGAACTCTTGGCCTATTTTGAGTGTATCACATGCTTGTAAATGACTTGGAGAAAACAATTCAAATGCGTAATAAATGAAGTATACATTTTGAGTAGCAAGAGGCAGTTTATGTTCCCTTAGCGTTTTTCTTGGTTGATATTAAAATGTTCCTCTTGGCCGAAAGTCAGGAGGTTTTGGGGTAAGTGTAAGCCACAATAGTACTATAAATTCATTCATTCCAGCAGACACTATTTTTACCTTAAATAAAAGAAGGAGAATGTTGTTTAATCACTTGGAAGCTTGTTCTTCACAAATACTATGAACATGATATGGACCTCCAAATTGATGGAGAATGTCAAAGCTCAAGGAACAAAGTGAACAGTTAATTGTCAACAGGAGAACAAGGGTAAACAGAGCCCAGCTTGTCTGCATAGCAGAGCTCTGGAGCCAGCTTGCAGATAGGATAAGGTGACCAGACGTCCCGCTTTTGGCGGGACAGTCCTGATTTTTAACAATTTGTCCTGCATCCTGCGGCGTTTTAAAAAAGTCTTGATTTTTGGAAAGAATGCACGACAAGCTAGGGAACGGCGGGAGATAGACCAAATTTTCAATCAAGAACCCCTTTCCCCCTGGTCAATGGTGTCCCACTTTACCAATGTTAAAATCTGGTCACCTTAAGATAGGATAGTGTCTTTCTCTAACTCTCAAGGTCTCAACCTCAGCACTAATGACATTTGAGGTAGAATAATTCTCAGCCCTGTGCCTTGTAGGATGTTCAACACCATCCCTGGTTTCTAGTTACTAGATGTCAGTCGTATCCCCTGCTTTAGTTGTGACAAACAAAAATGTCAGCCGATGTCACCAAGTATCCCTGGAGGGTGAAACCCCCAAATGAGAACCACTGTTCCCCTTAGTTCTTCCACCTTTACTCTCCGCCAGAAGCTAGACTGCAAACTGGGCCTGTACTGGTAACTACTAGCAGATCCTGATGGGTAGTCAGGCATAACTTGTGCTAAATAGAGAGACTGTTATGCATCAAAAAGAACATGGACTTGACAAGCCAGCAGAGCTAAGTTCAAATTCTAGCTATTCCAAGCTGGGACACATAGTACAGTGGCTTAGTTTCACTGAGTTACAGTTTCCTCAATTGTAAAATGGGAATAATAATTCCCTAATCTAAATGATGGTTTGGATCGAGGTGAGAGTTGTTCAGTGTTTATATCAGGCCTGGTCAGAGATTTTCAGGGCAAGAGCTACTCTCCCAGTGTCGCAGTCCACTAGCTATTTCTTTTATTATTCAGGTGGTCCCTCCAACATTGCTTGGTGGACTGCAGCTGACGTCTCACCCAGCTCTGATGTACATGCTAAGTACTTAGATTTGTTCGTTGTCAGTGTCTGTGTGTGTCTGTGTGTATGTCTATGTGTATTGGGTTTCGTGATGACAATCTTGGTCCTACATGATTGATCTCTTGATGGATCAGATGCCTCCCACTGGTGTTGGTTAAAGAATCTATTCATTTTCAATGCTGAGAGGACCAGGTCAGAAATGGAAACACAAGGGGAATATTGCCATTAGGAGATTTTGTTTTCACAGCCTGATGTCTCACTGGCTTTGGGCTGGGGCCAATATGCATGGTTTATGTTCTCCATAAAGAGACAGCTAGCTGCCGGATCCTGGTCACAGAGTCAGGACAAAGTAATAAAATGCAAGATTTCATTCATCATCTTTCCTGGGGGACCGCTCCTGAGAAAAACTCTCAAAGATGGGGAGAGCCTACAGGTTCTAGGCAGTAGCGTGTGTGGTGCTGTCTTGTGTGTCTGTGTGTGGCAGGTGCCATTTTTAGTGCCATTTGCATGTCAGTAAGGGCACAAAGGACTTGATAGCTTTAAATTGTTTAGTTTTCTCTATCACTGGGTCAGTTGGTACTCATCCTACCCCATCCACAGAGGAGGACATGCAGGAATTGGGAACTTGCCCAAGTTCACACAGCTAAGAAAGGGGCTGATTTTGTCCAGCCCCACCCCCTCCTGGCCTCTCAAGGACACACGAGGGCCTCACTGGGAGGAGGGAGTGCAGAGCCTCAGAGCACCTCTCACTGGGGACCATACAGCCGCCTCCGGGCCGAGGCTCCGGCAGGCTGTCCAGTGGCTTTGGCAGGGAAGGGACTTGGGCTCCAGCCTCTAGAGGCACCTTGAACCCGTGGACGTTGAGCAGCTGCCTCTGACTTTCCTCACAGCCACCGATGGTGGGCCCCTCCCTCCCAAAGCCTTGGGATTTATTTTATGTTTTCCTCAAAGGCTCGAGGGTGAGCATGATGCCAGCACATAAATCTCAAAGTAGGCGGGCCGGTGGGAGGACAGGTCAGAAAGAAGAAAGGCCAAACACACGTGGGAAGGGCGGCCAAGTCACGCAAGCCGGCTCGGGGGCCGCCCTCCTCGGCCACTCCCGGGCCCGGGACTCCAGGGTCAGCCGGTCCCTGGCCCTGACAGAGGCCCCATCTCCCACTGTTGTTTAAAAAACGAGCAAGAAAGTTCCTGTCAGGTGGCACTGCTGCCCCCCGACTTGTCAGAGTCCCGCAGCACTGACTCGTTTCCTAGACCTGGGTGGCATCGTCGCCCCAGCTGGGAGGGCGGGTTCGGGCGCATTGTGAGGTCGGCTCGCCTTCCACCAGCTCTCCTCAGCCTCCTGCTGCCAAAACCTGACAGCTCTCCGCTCTCCACCACCCTAAACACTTGAAACACACGCACAAAAATGAAAGAAATTCCGTGGAACCGGTCTGTGGATAGATACCGCCCTGAACTATCAACAAATCCTGGGAGTTAGAAACAGTACGGCCTTCAGAAGTTGGAGACCTTGAGAAACATTGGTAATAAACTGGCCACAGTTTATTAACCCCTCGTCTACACGAGTCACTCTTGCCTCCTTCAAGCCACCATCCAATGTCCCCTTGCCAGGTAACCCCCTTGAACACCCTGTTGACAGCAGTAAAACTGAGCCCTTGATGGTTCCTAACCAGTCTCTTTTTTTCTGTGGTACCGTCACCTTCTAATGCTCCAACAACTTACTATTGTTACGTTTATTGTTGACTACTTGTCTTCTGTCTCTAGAATATAAGCTCCATGAGTCAGCGGACTTAACTATTTTGTTCAGTGACGTCTCCCAAAGACCTGGGTCAGTGCCCAACCCATGGAAACCCCTGAAAAATATTTACCGACTGTAGGAAGAAATGAATGAGTGAACAAAGAAGCGGGCAAACAATGCTCGCTGAAGGGTGTGGTTCGGAATGTTTAGTCCATGCTGAGCTCTCCCTGAGCCATTTAATCGCTGAACAGCTTTGAATGATCAGAGCTGGCCAATTTGGAAATGGTATTTCTGGATGATGGTGAGCATCCCAGGACTGGGGACAGCCACATGGCATGGACAATGACTAGAAAGCCCAGACCCCAGAGGCCCTTCAAGACTCTATATACCTCTGTGATACCAATGCTTGTGTCGCGTTAGCTGCTGCGTTCCCCAGTTCCAGAGGACAAATGGCCGCATTGCTTGTTTCCTCAACCAGGTCAAGGCAAGACTGGTCACGTGGTGGGCCTGGGGTTCCTTTCCTGAGGCCCATTACATTGAGTTAGAGGAATGCACCAGGATACATGTCGCTTTAGGTCTTTTCTCTTGATTGTTAGAATCAAAACACTGAATTCAGACCAGTTTAAAGATAATAATAATAATAAAAAGTTGTTAGGGAGTTTGTGTCTGGTTATAAACGTTAAGCCCAGAATTATCTGCCTTCAAGTACAATGGAATCTAGGAACTTAAACATAACACTTGGAATTAGCTTCTCCCCACTGCCATATTGGTTTTATTCTTAGGCTCCTCAGTGTTTGCCTGGCTACTCTAAGCTCCCATGATGATAACAAGTTGAGAACAAGAATCTGCTTTCCCACCAGTTCAACAAGAGCCCAACACCTTGGCTCTGAGGGGCTTGACTTTACCCCAGAACCAATCTCTGTGGCTGAGGGGATGGAAGGAGCCAACTGGTTAGGCACTCTACCCTGGGTTTAGGGTTTGAGTCAGTGTCCCTGGCGACCAATCAGAAGTAGAAGAGAAGTAGGTCCTCAGCTGAAAATGAGAATGTTATCATGAAAAGGAAGAGTGGATATTGGTGGGGGGAAGAAATTGCAAACGAGTGTTACTATGATGTGCAAGGAAACCTGTGGAGAGCAGAGAGCCAGAACGGGTCCACCTCGAAGGCCCGACTGCAGCTGAATGTCAGTGTCTCTCAGGAATGCCATGTTGAGAAATAATCTGAGACTGAGACAAAAAGGAAAAAAGTATAGTGATTGATTAGAAATACCTGCTATGAGCTTAAGAAACAGTTGGGTGCCAGGTATTTGTTCTCCATTATTTAAGCATTAGCCAGTGGAAATGATTACAAATGAAAACACGCAGAGAATGACAGTTATTCTAAGTCATGGTCAGTTTTGAGACCTACAGTGAGTTTATTTATTAAAGTCCTTGTTGCGTTGTTATCCACATACCCAGCCAGGGCAAAAAGTAGGGCTCTAAGGAACAAGGCAACTCATTACCATTAATGTCAACTTGTGATGCTGAAGCAAGGTGACATTTAACCTTGCCTCTTTCATGGGCGGTATTGCTAAGACTATCCACTACGGGGTCCTGACCAGGGCTTGCCAACTGGCATTCAGTCAGTAATCGCTTGTTCTTTGCCCTCCTTGTGCCCCTATTTGTGATAGGTGCTATGCTAGGCACCATATAAACAGTGCTGACCAAAACAGTCTGAACCCTGAGTGTATGGGCCAATGAGTAGACCTGCTATTCTCTACTGTCTTACAATGTCTCTTTTTATTCCCAATTTTTTATCTTCAAAGAAACCATGTTCATGTATATTCTATCCCAGCCCAGTGAAAACACCAGCAGATCTTCTGCCTGGAAATGTCACCACTCACAAACTTGGGGGAGAAAAATCCGGTGGCTAAGGTACAGAGGCATCAATTTCAAGAAGACACTTTTCATCAAGGCCACCAGTTGGAAGCTGAATGATAATGCTGGCATTTCTCAGGCATTAATCCCACTGAACACTGTCAGCAATCCTAATGGACAGGGACTACTATTAAAACTGCCACTGTCCTACCAATAAGAAAGCCAAGGATCAGGGAAGTGACATTATTTTCTAAACACCACACAGGTAACAAACAGTGGTGCTGGGATTCAAATCTGTGTCTGCTCCTTCCAAGAATTAGTTGTTTAACCATGTGGCGAGACTGCCATGCCATCGGCTCCTGGAAATGGTGTGTGTGTGTTTTCTTTTTTCATTGTTACATTTATTGGGGATGACATTGGTTGATAACAATTACATTGTTTCCAGGTGTACAATTCTACATTATATTGTCTGTGCATTGCATTATGTGCTCACCACCCCGAATCAGCTCTCCTTCCATCACCATATACTTGATGCCCCCTTCCTACTCACCCCCCCCAGCTCCCCCATCCTCCTCCCTTTTACACGTGACCTCAGTGAGCTTCAAAAGAGGATGGGTAGACACTTAAATGTAGAGTCACGAGGGACTTTCTTTATGTGTCCCCTCCTTGTACTAGTCTGTTTAGGCTGCTATAGCAGAAGACCAGCCAGATTGGGTGGCTTAAGTGACATAAATTTATTTTCTCACAGTTCTAGAGACTAGAAGTCCACAGTCAGGGTGTTGGCAAATTTTGTTTCTGGTGGTGCTCTCTTCCTGGTTTGTGGACTGCTGCCTTCTCACTGAGTCCTCTGAGAGACAGAGAGAGAGAGAGAGAGCGAGCGAGAGAGAGCGAGTGAGCACACATGGGTTCTGGTGTCTCCCCTTATAAGGATACTAATCCAATCACATGAGGACTCTAGCCTTCTGACCTCATTTAAATTTAATTAATTTCTTAGAAGTTTCATCTCCAATATGGCTACTGGAGGACTAGAGCTTCAACATACGAATTTTGGGGCATACAAATATTTAGTACATGGAATTCCTTTTCTTGGGATTGAAGTTGCCTTATAGGTTATTAAGAGATCATTATGCATGCTCTTCAGTGGTGGTCATTAACTTTGCTAATAACCTTATAGAAACTTAAGACATTTTGTGTCATGAATCATTGACTGAGCATTAATGAATTATAGGAAGTTAAGAATCTAATGTTTGTATTTTTATTAAGTGGATAGGACTTAAGCCCTGGCTTTATTCTTACGTCTTTCCCACTTCTCATGTTGGATGCAATGGCCAGGAGTAATTACCATCCATGTACCCAAGGCCTTCTCTTCTTTAGTAAATATAACTCCTGATAAGCTTAACAAACTGAGATTTAGCTTTTCATCTTTGTAAGAACTTTTGTAAAAATAACCAGATCAGAAAAGCTCATTTTGTCATTTCTGCTCTTTGCTTAAAGGGTTCTTTCTCTCTCTCTCTGTTTACAAAAGTATGTCACTATATTTATGGGACCCCTTTGTATTGAGCTAGGTTTTCGTACGTTTAGCAGACTATTGGAAAGTTTCCTTTTACTAATTCCTCATATAGGTGTCCTTCTGCCAAGTGGATCATTGTGGGTCTGTGGAGTTAGGGGTGCGGTTATTTCCTTACTGAGTTTTATAATCTTTTCCCAGAGCTTACCGTCCAAGTACAACATCCAGATTGTTAATGGAGGTAGCACCCTTACCTAGAGGTGCTGAGGCTGTTACAAATGGGCCAGCACAGACCGTGAGGCTCAGCCTAGTTTGCCTCACAGGCATCTAGGAATTAGTGGGTGAAATTAAAATTGTGTGAGCATTATATTTCAGGACTGAAAGAATGCAAAAGCCCTGTAGGAAAGAGATTCTCTGGTTCCCTCCCCAGCCAGGAATGTCTGGCAAAGTAGATTTTGTGATTTTGAAGGAGCTGTCTGTAAATGTTTCCTCATAGCAGAGTTGAAGATCATTATTCTGATACATAGTCACAGGTTCTGAGAGAAGATAACACTTTTCTTCTGGGGAGTCCATCATGTTCATACCTCTGACGTCTTGGTGTCTTGAGGGCAGAGGCCATCGGATGGTGAAATTTCTTCAGGAGAAGGTCGTCATGGGTCTAGAGGCCTAGTGATTCACTTCTGTCTGGCTTTGCAGGGAAGAAGCGATGGCTAGAGAGGAGTCTAGGAAGGACCCATGGATTGAGGTCCTGTTTCTGATCCTCACAGGAACAGGTGGTTAATACCCATCTGACTTCCATGTGGGGAGAGTGTACCTGAGAATGCAGACAACATCAAGGAAGGCAAAGCCAAGAGTGGGAGAGACACTGGTTCATAACGACTCTATTTGAGTATGTTATACCCTCGCATTTGAACTTTTCAGTTACTTCATAACTTTCAGCTATAAAACCCTCATTTGTTTAGCTCAGCTGTCTTGGATTTTTATCACTTGGAGTCATGTCACATCTTTTCATCCCATTTCATGCAGTAAGCCTGTGCTCACTGGGCTAAATTCAAGGTATCAGTAGGCTGGCCACATGTACCATTTGAAACAGGGCAGTACCATTGTTTTCTGTTCCATTTAAAATGGGACATCTGGTCAGCCTAGTTTTGCTATTTGCCACATTGTGACCTGAGACCTTTCCTTCGCATTACAGAACCAGATAGTGTAGCTCCAAACTCACATTAGGCACTCGGTAATTAAATATTTACAGATATATCATGGTACAGAGGAAGAAATTATTCTGTTATGTTTTATTGTATAAAAATGTTTCTGATTGAGAATTGAAAATAGAAATTAATACATGGAGTATAATCAGAGTGATGTTAAATACAATGAAAGCAGTTTATGCACTGAAAAGAGGAACAAAGTGCAGCAGTGTGTTAATAACCTGGTGGTGGGATTCAGTGTGTTAATTTTTCCTTTTCCATTTGTATTTATTATGCATATTTTCCATGGATAAACAGGTATCGAAAGGGGGAGAAAACCAAGAGAAAAACCTCTACCAGTTAACCACCCAACGTTTACTCAACCATACCTTAAAGAAGACACATACAGAGCCCCTAGTCTTAAGAACTTGTCATCTGGCCTCTGGGAGAGCATTTGTGATTTCCAAATGCAACGTGAGGAGGCAGTGCTTAAGTCTGGAGAGGAAGCCAGGGGAGGTAGGTCTGGGGGATTTTTCTCCGCAGCAACTACCTTTTGAGTCAGCTGGTTTTGGGTGGTGGGCACATACCGGTAATGCGATGCATGGTTGATGTGATGTGGACTTCTACATCTGGAAACTGTCTAATTGTTACCAATCAATGTCACTCCATTAAATTTAACAACAACAACAACAACAACAAAAACAGGGAGGCAGGCACCCCTTGAGAGGCTGTGGGATGTCAAGGGCAGGAAAGAGCATTGCCCCGAAGGACACTTCTTGTTTCCTCCAAGGGTTTCTCCATGGAATCGTCCTCATTTCTTATGCGACTTGACCTTGGTAGACATGGTAAGGTTGGAGGCAGTGGGACCAACCAGAAGCAAAGGGGTCCCAGCGCTCGTCTTTTCTTGCCTGGGAGATTGAC
Source organism: Craseonycteris thonglongyai (assembly GCA_004027555.1). NCBI lineage: Eukaryota > Metazoa > Chordata > Mammalia > Chiroptera > Craseonycteridae > Craseonycteris > Craseonycteris thonglongyai. Next base: position 38,966 of record PVKE010000112.1, on the reverse strand, counting down.
ACAACTATCATGAAAATGCAATGTGCAGTTGACAAGCAAAGCTCAGAACAGAAATATAACACCTAACACAGAGACACTGCAAAGGTACTTTAAGCAACCTCAAGATTTGAAGATTACAATTGGTAACATATCTGGAATAAAATGTTTGCATCACGGAACCACTCCTTATCCTTAAATAGAACAATGAAGTGTTTGCTTATCGATCAATAGAGTTCAAGGTTGGGGTTGACGAGGGTCTAAAAAGTAAAGCTAAAGCACCAAGAGAAATTTAAATAACGCAAGTGCATTAGGAACTAATAGGCTTTAGTCAGTGAATGAGAACGCAGTTTCACTTACTACGGTGAAATTGATGTGCGTTAAAAAAAACCTCCCTTGAGACCTCAGCAATTTTTATCATTGTAGTACAAAAGCTCAATGTGTTAGCGCAGGGGGAGGAATGAGTTGAGCTTGCCAGCTGTTCGTCTGTTCCGCTAGTCACGGGCAGTAGGAGGAGAGGGGGGTTGATATAGTACACGTCAGCAGGGTTATCTGTTACGGCCGGGAAGCTACTAGTGGCTGGTTGACTGGCTACGTTTCTGATGATCTATCTATAGTAGCATCAGGAAAGGGCAGTTTGTCAGATTCCCCTCAGCACCCCTGCCCTGGGAGAGCAGCGTGTAAAAGGAACACATCTGAAATCAGGACCCCAGCCACACTTGGGGGATGAGATGGTTTCATTTCACTGTCTTTGAAATTGTCACCAGAAATCCAAACATATAATACTGGAGATTTAAAAAACAAAACAAAAGCCGAGAGCCTCGATTCCTGGCTAGCTCTTCTTGCATGGAGCTTGAGGTCACTGGCCGATGCAACGGGAGAGGATGATTGATGGCAATGGTATCATATATTCTAATAATAAAAGATGTTACTGATACCATAAGAGCTATTTTTATCTTGTTCTTCCCTTATTTTTTGTCTAGATCAGTGTGGTTTATGTAAACCTGACACATTTGTGTATGTGAAACAGATGCAGGGTAAAGCACAGTTGTGTCTCTCCGAACCATATTTTTTTAATCAGAGACATGATTTATGAAAATGTTCTTTGCGTATGAGTTCTTTCTCTCTCTCTCAAATGAAACAAGTAATTATAAATCTAACATTCAATTTTTCTGCTGCGTAGAGAGCTAGGAGAAGTAAAGTTTTAAGTTGCTTTGCCTAATCTGTCTTCATTAGGTGTTAGAAGAAAAACAGTTCGTGGCTTTTCTGCAGACGCAAATTAGAATTTGAGACAAGAACTCCCTACTCAAATGCATTATTTGGAAATGACCCTTTGAGCCACAGGGAGCCACATCCCCTTAAATACTCTCCTCCTCTTCTGTGGCCCCGAGCCCTGCTTCCTCTGCAGTCTCATAGTGAATGGCATGAAGCAAATTAGGGTCTTTCTCAACCTGCACCCTCAAAGGAATACCTCCCATAGCTACTTCATTAGAGTGATGATTGAATCCAGGTGTTTCTGATCACTGCAAATGGCCCATCATCCATCAGATTTCTCAGACCTACAACCTACAAGTCTTCTCTGTCACTCTCACACCCAGTCCATGACAATGGGTTTGGATGGAGTTGATCTCCTTAATCTGAGAAGGAGAAGTCAAAACACATCTTTTTTCTCTATACTATGTGCCCTAGACCACACTTGTCTACCTGTGGCTACATGCAGCCCAACACAAATTCATAAACTTTCTTAAAACATGAGAGTGTTTTGTGATTTTTTTTAAAGCTCATCAGCTATCATCAGCATTAGTGTATTGTATGTGTGGCCCAAGACAATTCTTCTTCTTCCCACGTGGCCCAGGGAAGCCACAAGGCTGAACACCTCTGCCCTAGACCAAATCATCTCCATCTCCCTCTCGGACATAAAATGGGCCCCACTGATCTCCTGAGATCTGCTCTTGCTCTTCTGAAAGCCTTTCTTCTCTTCTGCTGCTGCTACTATGTTCAGGGTCAAGAGCAGGGAGCAGTTGTCAGACCCTGGTAAGACCTGAGGCTGTAGGGAAGGGCTCCTCACAGGAGCTGTGGCCATCAGTAGAATGAATGAATGAATCAATCAATCAATGACTATCTCAACCACGCTCCCCTCTCGTGTGCCCATGTTCTCCTGGCCCCTTCCACTGACTGAACCCACCTCGGATGTAGACGGCAGGAAGGCCTGGGGGATGAACCTTGTGAGGTCCCGGTCCCGAGGTGCAGAGCAGGGTGGAGAAGCACGGCCTGGTGGTGGAGATGCCCAGACAACCCCCGACGCAGCTCCTCTGTGGGTAGCCGTCCTGTGCTACCCACTGCGCTGAGCCCTGGCCCCGACTGTCCTGATGCCAAGGACGAGACGTCAAGGTGTTGGAACTAAAGAAAAACAACGGCGGTTCTCTTACGTGTCTGCGCCAGAGTAAGAAGTGGATGCCAAGACCTGCTTTTCTGAGATTTTCTGAGATTAGCACCTTGTTCAAATGGATACTGTCTGTTATTTCAAGAGCTTGTAGGTGCTCTGTCTAGTCCTGCTTGTGCGTGTGCTTTCAACTTGCCCACATTACCTTTGTTAGAGAGCCTGGGCAAAATGCAAGGGTCTCACCAGTCCCATCTGCATGACCCAGATTCTAAGTTCCTTTTCATCACGAAGCTGGCCTGTCACCAGGATTCACACTAAGGTGACTCAGTCTGTTCATCCAGACACGGTGAGTAGTCGGCTCCAGCATACCTCCTACCAGTGGAGCTACATGTCCTAAATTAACGCGTGCCTTCCCTTCCCCAAAGTGCGCATTGCTTTAGCAACACACCTTAAGGAAAATAATGATCTCCGTTTCTGTCATCTATTTGATGTATTGGCTTCATTTGTTCCTCCATTTACCCTCCTGTTCTGCCCTCTCACCTTGCCTTTCTCCTTTCCTTTTTGTTCTTTTACATATTCTTCCCTCTTCTAGAATCTTTCATCTTTTACTAAGAATATTATCTTACTTTCCTTTTAAAAAAAGTACAGTGAAAAAAGATTACCCATAGTTCCAGCCCTGGAAATGAGCTACTATTAGCACTTGGCATATCTGCGTCTAGTCTTTCTCTGCTGTTGATGAAAGAATGTGCAGCCTGAGAAAAAGTCGTAGAAGAGTTTCTTTGAGCCAAAATGACGATTACTGAGAAACAAAATCTCAAAGGAATGAGAACATGCTCCAGAGAATGGTAGCTTTACACTTTATTTCATACATTAGAATCAAAAGAGGAGACAGACCTAAGGAAGGTTCCATGAAATCCATTGTTGGTAGATTAGGAGGGCAGGAGAAAGCAAAGCAGGGAAGTCTCTGAAATTGGGAAAAGAATAAAATGGAGAGACACGCACTTCTTTTACATTGGTGGGTACAGGATGGTTCATAATGACCATCACAGCACATACAGATGGTATGCGGGAGCAAGATAACAATGAGGGGTTCTGTGCTCTCTGCTCTGGTGGGTGCTTGTGCCCTGAGGGGTCTGGAAAAAGATTTCTCTGACATCTCAAAGGTATGTTATCTTAGAGGCAAAAAGACAATAGACAGTCCTTAGTTAAGGTCAAGACTGACCTTTGACAAGGGAGCTACAGGCCTAGGACGTGATTAACTGCTATGACTCACTTTTAGTCAGAGTTTTTTTATGTTTAGATCAGCATCCTATGTGGTTATTTTCAGGTTTAGATCAGTGGTTTCCAACCTTTTCCCACTTGTGTTCCCCTTTTAAACCCATTTCTAGAAATTGTACCCCTTGATTTTGAAACAGCTAGTTTTAAATACTGACACTTTTTTTTTGCCATGCCTTTGTTAATGTAAAATAGTGAAAATGAGGTAATAAGTTAGGAAAGAAAAATGACTACACTAAAAGTGCAAACCACAGAGTTAATTTTACAACATCGGTGACACAGTTAAATATTGATACTGAGTATTTTTTATGTGCCCCTGAATGACCCAGCATGTACCCCCGGGAGTATGCGGACCACCGTTTGGGAGCTAATGGTTTACTTTAGACCATCCTATTTTTACTCTCTGAGTTTGTAGGGCCCGCCACATGGGCCTCCACTGAGCTTGTCAGGTATAGTATGTGGTTCCTTTTTTGTCCACACTGCGACAGAATGTCATAAGAAAACCGTTTCTGTCTCATTCAACCAAGAACTGAGTACTATTTAATGCTTGTTATTTTGGGGCCACTGCATTGTAATATCATATAATACTTTAAAATTTTTACTAGACCATCTATGTGGGACTAGGTAGGGAAGACTGGGTTTTGCAAAGCTTCCCCCTCGTCAGAGAGTATAAAAGCGTTAGACAACTGAAAGCTGAATTGAGAAGGTACAGAAGCCGAGAGCTGGCGATCAGGAGAAAATCTTTTGCTGTTGTGAGCATGCTCCGATTCTCACCTTACCCTCACTCCCCACTCCATGGGAGGGGAGGGGTACCCCCCTTGACCCCATGGCATGTGAGTGGGGTTTCAAGCTCACTCCTGCAAGGGTTGGCATAGGTCACCTGGAGATGTTTGTGACCCAAAGGCCTGGACAAATCTTGGCTGGGGTGGGCACAGGGAGACGAGACTCCCTGAGCATAGCCCACGCTCCCGGAATTTGTTCCCCTTGGACCAGAGGCAGCCCCATGAGGAGGGGTCCAGCCTGCTCGGGATGCCAACAGAGACTGTGCATGGGATGAACTCCACCAGGGACCCAGGGAGAACTGTGCAGTAGCCAGTGGAGTAGCCAGCTGGGACACCCAGGCCTGCCGACAGGACAGGAGAGGAGAGGGAAGGTCTCCAGGAATAGAGGAAAAGCCAGACACACTGATTTCCCCTACAGCGATGGCTGTGGACATCCGCCATGGCCAGAGAAGACCAATGTCAGGTGACACTAGTGTTGATCCAGAAGGAATGTTCCTGCATTTTATCTCTCTTTGGTGTCACTCAGGCGCCAGGAGCAGTAAAAAAAACCAAAAAACCAAACAGTGACTTGGGGCAGGAAGATATGAGCAGGACAGAGAAATAAAGAAAGATCTGCACACTTCTACTCTATTAGAGGTCCCAGCCTGAGGCACCCTGAGCTGGGGAGCGGGGAAGCTTTAACTATAGGTGGAACTTTGACTATTAAATGGCACTGTATGCTGTTTATCAAAATAACGCAATTTCTGAAACTGTAAGTAACAAGAGCATTTTGATGGTCTCAGGTAGACCAGAAAAATATATGGACCCATCTCTGGACTGTTTCCAAGATGTGGGAAAGAATTATCTCTACAACGTGGGTTTGAATCTGTAACAGGGGGAAAAATAGGGTTGTGTGATGGCATTTAATTAACCTGCAACTCTTTATAACTAAACTGATTTGGACATATATTACCTGTGTACATGCCTTTAAAAAATACAGAACTCACATAAGAATTTGCTACCCCCAAACAAAGTGAAAACCTTGTACTTAAGCCAGAGCCCCCTTTAGTTCCTGTCTTTGCCCCCAGATCTGTGCTGTGACAAGATCATACCTTAGATTCCTACAGGGCCTTTGACTACGCAGACTTTCCTTTTCTCCTTTTCTCTTATCTCCTATCATTTGATCCTTATACAAAGTAGAGTATGACCCCCATTTCACAGAGGAGAAGACCGAATCTCAGGGTATGATAGGTGTGTCCATGTGCTCACGTCTGCTTGGTGGCATCAGGTGCTCTCACTCGGGCTACATTGCAATCACAAGGATGACTTTTTTAAAGCTGCCTGTCCCCCAAGGACATTAAGGTTTATCTTCTCCTCTTCCCTCCCCTCCTCCCTATAAGTACCTTCTAGAGAGGCATCTTTGCTGGCATCTCCCATAAGCTGACTCCCTCTGCTGCCCCTGTGTACCTTCCTTGTTAATGGCAGGATGGGCATCCCTGGCCCGTAGTCATACCCAATTCCTTTTCATGGACCAGGTCAGCCAAGCCAACATTTACTCAGGCCCGGAGCCACTGGGCAGAGTCTTTTACAACATCCACAGCAGCCCAGGAGGAGGCTTGTTTAGTTCAAGTGCATTGCCTTTTGGCATCCATGCCTGAGGTCTTTGGGATGAGTCCATGGCATTCCTTTGTAAGGTACAGTGACCACCTCTTGGGCGGGTTGAGAGTCCCACACTTCAAATGAGGTCATGTAGTGTCGTTTCATTTGGCACTTAAGGCTGGAAGCCACCCTGGGCTTCTCTTAGGATTTGGATTCTTCACCTTGTAGCTCCGAGTGGGAAATTCCTCATCCAACAGCCAACTCCAAGTGGCTCTTTAGAAGAGGGAGGCTGTAAAATGCACACTGAGGTTATTCAGGGGAAATTTGTTCAGGTTCGTACCTTCATTACTTGCCTTTTAAAACTCAACTCAAACTTCTAACCAGTTGAGGAACTGTAGAATCCATAGTCAGGGTCACCATAAAACATATCATCTGAACTGAATGTGTCACCTGGGACTGTCTAGGGGGAAATCAGTACAGGGTCACCCCTGCCCTAGTGTACCAACCAGTCCACCCTTTGGCTGAATTCATTCACTGCTTCCATGGACCCAATTTATGAAAAGAAATTTTTTTTTTAAATTCCCCCCTCCCTGAATAACCAAGCTATTTCATTGATGGATTTGTGGATGGGATATCCTAAGGCTATTAGAATGCAAGTGGCTTTATGAGCAAAGCTTTGGAGTGAGACCTGAATCTGAATTCTTTCTGTAAGTGAAACTTTGACCAGCTATTAATTACTTTTTCAGACTAAGCAGTTGACAATAATGGTGAAGAGAAGGGAACCTGAAAATAGAATGGCTGGGTTGTAACCCCAGCTCTCCCACTTGCTAAGTGACAGGAAATGACTTAAATTCTCTGTGTGACTGTTTTCCTATCTGGAGAATGAGGATAAAAGCACTAACTTTAGCAAAGTTGCAGGATGCAAAAATCAACACACAAAATTCTGTTGTGTTTTTATATATTAACAATGAACAATCTGAAAAAAATTGAGAAAACAATTCATTTATAATAACATAAAAATACTTAGAATAAATGTAATCAAGGAAGCCAAAGACTTATATACTGAAAAGTATAAAATGGTGCTGAAAGAAGTAAAAGAAAACACGAATAACTAGAAAACCATAATCTGTCATGGATTAGAGGGCTTAATATTATTAAAATGACAGTACTACCCAAAGTGATCTACAGATTCAATGCCATTCTTATCAAAATCCCAATTATATGTTTTGCAGAAATAGAAAAATCTACCCTAAAATTTAAATGATATCTCAAGGAACCTTCAAATAGTCAAAACAGTCTTGAAAAAGAACAAGTTGGAGGTTTCACACTTCCTGATTTCAAAACCTAATATAAATCTATATTCATCAAGATAATGTGGTATTACTATAAAGACAGAGATGGAGACCAATGAAATAGAAGAGAGAGCCACCAAATAAACCCTTGTGTATATAATCAAGTGATTTTCAACACAGGTCCCAAGATTATTCAATGGGGGAAGGACAATTTTTTCAACCAAAGATGTGAAAACTGGATAATCACATGCAAAAGAATGCAGCTGGCCCCTTACTTCACACCATATACCAAAATTAACTCAAAATGGATCAAAGATTTAAATGTGGGAGCTAAAACTATAAAACTCTCAGAAGAAAACATAGGAGAAAAGCTTCATGACATTGTATTTGGATATGACACCCAAACACAGGCAACAAAAGAAAAATATTAATTAAAAATTTTCAACATTAAAAGCTTTTGTGCCTCAAAGGACACATTCAGCAAAGTGAAAGGTAGCCTATGGAATGAGGAAAATATTTGCAAATTATATATCTGATAAGGCATTGATATCTATAATATATAAAGAACTCCTACAACTCAACAACAACAAACAATCGACCCAATTAAAAAATGGATGAGGACTTGCATAGACTTTTCTCTAAGGAAGATATACACATGACCAATATGCACATGAAAAGATACTCATCACTGTTTTTTAGGAAAATGGAAATTAAAGCCACAATGAGATATCACTTTATACCCATGAGGATGGCTATTATTTAAAAAACAATAACCTAGAAAATAACTAGAATTATCAATGTTATGAAAAAGTTGGAACCCTTGTGCATTGCTGATGGGAATGTAGAATGGTGCAGCTGCTATGGAAAACAGTATGGTGGTTTCTCAATGGTAAACAGAATTACCAAGTGACTCAGCAATTTCACTTTTGGGTATATATCCAAGAAAATGGGAAGCAGGATCTTAAAGAGATATTTGTACCCCACGGTTCATAGCAGTATTATTCACAATAACCAAAGGTGGAAATAACCCAAGTGTCCATTGATAGGTGAATGGGTAAATTAAATGTGGTATTTACATACAAGAGAGTATTATTCAGCTTTAAAAGGGAATGGAATTATGACATACACTACAACACAGATAAACCTTGAAGACATTATACTAATAAAAAAAAAGCCAGACAGAAGAGAAAAATACTATATGGTTACATGTAGATGAAGTACCTAGGGTAGTCAGATTTATAGAGACAGAGAGTAAAATGATGGTTGCCATAGACTGGAGGTGGCGGTGGCAGTAGAAGTTATTGTTTAATGATTGTGGAATTCCAGTTTGGAAAGATGAAATTAGTTCTGGAGATAGAAGGTGGTAATGGTTACATATCAATGTGAATGTACTTAATGCCACTGACCTATATACTTAAAAAAGGGTTAAAACAATAAATTTTGTTATGCATATTTACCACAATAGAATAACACTTACACATAGTAGTATTGTTAGGAAGATTAAGTAAGTTAATAGATCTGAAGCAAGTCTAAAGTAAACTTTTCCGTAAATACTGTAGATTTTGTGGAATACGAGAGCTGTCTGGAAAAAATCCAGCTATAAGAGCTTCTATTTTTCATATTACATGCTGGAAACTTCCTGGACAGCCCTTGTATGTGGTCTCTGTTACAACGATGTAATTCTACTACTTTAGCAGAAAAGCACTCATAGACAACACTTAGACAAATGTGCATGGCTGTTCCAATAAAACTTTATCAATCCAGTGGTGGACCAGATTTGGTTCATGGGTAATAGTTTGCTCACCCCTGATCTAGAGCATTTCGAAGAGTTTGTGGCACAGAATCAGAGCACGGCTTAAATATTAGATGTGATTGTTATTGCAATAAAGGGTTGCTGAAGGTAATTAAATAAAATAATGAATAAAAGTGCCTGGCACAGTGGGTAGTATCTAACTTACAGCTTTTAAAACCAGGACAGACTAGGGTTATTTCAGGCTAGGTTTGAAACCTGAGATGCAAATTAGCACCTAGCTCTGGCCTTACAAAACTAAGGCAGGACACATGAGTTCTGAATGAAGTGTGAACTTCCCGGAGATAGAGTAGGGGCCCTATTGCTCTGATGGGTCCTGCCTTTGAACCTGTGATGTACTTTACATTGACTGCTGCTCCACCTCATTAATTAGTGATATATTGGACCCACCACTGGCTATTGATGGGCTTCGGTGTTTTACCTGACCCCTCTCCCCCCAGGCAAGAGGCCCAATGCACAGAAGATGTTAGAAACGGGTGTCCAAAGGTGAGCACATCAAAGTGAAGAGTGGTTTATCCATATCCTTGGTATCTTCGCTGTGTTGACAACTATGTAAGTGATTGGGAAATAGACTTTCTAGTCCCTCAGGAGCTCTCATGGCAAAAGGCAGCCATTGAAAGGATGCTCTGTGAGGCAGAACCCCTGAGGGACTGAAGCAAGCCTGCCAGTCCCCGCTCAAGTCTCACTATAAACCTGATCATGCCATGGATTAGTCTGAAGTCTTCGGGACCCTCATGCGCTGCTCATCTTGCCAGCATCTGCGGGGAACATCTTGCTCCCTTTGTTCTCTTTCTCTCTGAACTGGGTTTGGTTGGTAATGTTGGCAGGGTCTTCTCATTAGGAGAATGTTAGTGTGGGGAATTCTCTAGTTGGCCACAATTCTTGATGTGTGTCAAACACACCAAGAGACATTTCCCTCCTCCGCCATCCAGGACCACGCTGGGCCATGCACACATAGTTTCTGCATGAACACAGTGCTCTCCAGCTGCAGATGACCCCTCCAGTCATCCTGAACGCAGGCCTTTTCGTTCCTTTGTCGGGACATGTCCCTGGGAGGGCTGGGGAGCCTGGAAACATCTGCTGAAATTAATGGCACTTAGTCTTGAAGTAGCTGGAATCGGGGCCTCCTAGGCTGCTGCGGAATGCACAGTCTTCCAGGTAAACTGTGAGGGCATGGAGGTATGAACACATCAGACGATGCTGACAAGACAGCACGTCAGCCTCCCCGGGCGTCGGCAAGACAGCCCCGGGGTTTGTGATTAGAGGCGGCTGCCTGGCCAGCCTGCGGTAAACAGCAGACCTCCGCTCCTCTCCAGGATCAAAAACAAGTCATGAGGAACCGTGCCTTTCCACTCGAGTCATCTACTGCCTCATCCCAAACACTTCACGTTCGGAGAAAGAAAACATACACTCCGAAGACCTTCCCCTGACCCCGTCAAGATCCAAAAGGCAGAGCGAGAGAAGAAAGGGGACTGTTTGGACACTGCCATTTGACTGGTGTTCCCTGCAGGAGAGCAAACTGCCAGGGGAGGCCGCAGACGCCAACACATGCGCACACACGTTACCCACCAACCAGGAACCCAGGAGGCGTCGCTTATTTCTCCTCGCGTTGTTTTCCAAGCTTGCATCTCATGTGGGTTCCTAATGGATCCTCTAGATGTTGCTGAGTTTTGGGATTCAGTTGTGATTGGTTTTCATAGATGATTAATATTACTGATATACATTTTTTGTTTTTGTTTTTCTCTGTAATCGGTATTTTGGAAGAATGGATAATGACGGGTATCTTGAAAAGAAAATGCACGAAGTAGGTACTGATCCATTAGGTCTCAGCTCACGCAGTCTCTGTTTCGCTTGAGAGATGCTGGAAGGCAGGTGCAGGAGGTAGAGAGAGGTATGTGAGTGTAAAGATACAAAGGACCTCACAGCAGGTGCCCTACAAGTCTTACACGTGAGCGAGGCCAGAGCGGCTGTCACTCCTAAAGCTGCTAACGTTGCCCACTGATTCTAGAGCGCTGACAGAGATGCTGGTGATGGCATCGGTGGTGAGGAAGGGCCACAGCTCAAAGTGAAGTTCATTCGCAGAGCTTCTAGTCTAAAAAGGATAAGGGCTCCCCTTGCCCTGCATTCAAGCACCTTCTGATTTCCTAAATCTCCCTGTTTCTGCTGGCTCACGCTCCCAATATATTCATGGGGCATGATGTCTTTCGTTTTTCTACTGCAAAAAAACAAATAGGGCAAAGTTTAACTACAAGTGAGACAATGCAACTAAGAGAAGACTAATGCATATTTGATGGATAGAGTATTTCCCCCCCAGTGACTCTGACTAATGAAGAACACACCATGCCCTGAAGGCAAAGAGAAGGGCATCCAAATGTTCAGGCTTTTATCATCACAACTCAGACGTTACTGATTTATCACACTTCCCGGGACTGATATTAAACACTCACCTCTGAGCTGAGTGTTCTGAGGAATTCAGCTGCACATACACGGTGGTCACTGTTCTCTGCTGCTGTTTTTGGAGAGACACTTTCACGAGGAATGTGCATGAAGTCTGAACTCGGAAGAAGCACAGTGGGCGCAGCCACCAACCACAGGCCCATGGGTGGGATTTGCCCCACGGGAGGGGAGGAACATGCCCTCCAGGCAGAGGCGAGAGCTCAAGTGAAGGCTTGGAGGTGCTTGGTGACAAGAGATGAGTCCAGTGTGGTTGCAGGGAAAGGTGTTAGGAGGTGTGTGGCGGGCAGACATGGCAGGATGGGGTGGTGGGGTTTTGCAGCCTTAGAAGGTTCCTGTGTATGAGGACGATGCAGTCCAATCTGTGCTCTGGGAATGAAGCTGGTACAAAGTGTGGAGAATGAAGTGAGAGGGAGAGGCTCACATTTTGTGGGCCTGGATTTTTTAGGCAGAAATGTATTGACAGCCTTGGAGGCAAGAGTGGATTATGCAGCTGATGTGGGGCTTATTGTGGGCAGGGATTTGGGGTGTTGGTGGAGTACAAGTTGCTGATGGCTGTGCCACAGTTGAAAACCTCTAGTTGCCCATCTCAACCCATGATCTATGAGAACGCAGCTCCTGCAGGCTTCTGGAGCCCTCCTGGGCCTTCCCCAGGCCCTCCCCCAACCAAAGGCTGTGAGCTGTTGAGACATCTGAGGAATGAGGCAGGATTGCACAACTGGATTTTTCATTTGGACCCAACTGAGGTCTGGTACCTTCTGTGAGAGGGTGGTACTGAAATCTCTGGAGGTCTAGCTTCTAATTCCATCATAGTGATTTCTGAGCTGTTCAGATTTATCCTTGGAGTCCTGACCACCCCCTGCCCCCCAACACACACACACACACACACACACACACACACACACACACACACACCTGACTAAGGAGAACAGATTGCTTTGGGAGCTATGTCCTGACCAAGGTGGGTTTTGATCAGTAATTGGAAAGTTCCCCATTCATTGCATCATTAATCACTTTCTACACTGCTTGCTGCTTCATAAACAGAATGATCTGTACTCTACACTCTAAGATTTTGTCACCAGTTTCCTGAGGATGAAACTGGGCTTGCAGAGTTCTTGAAACTACTTTTTCCTGGTCTTACTTTTTAGTTTTTGTAAAAATAAATCCACGGGTCTTCTATTCTGTTAATATTTGCCATTCTGTTTGTCTCTCTTTGTAAATGAGCTAGTTTCCTTTTTTTGGTTTTAATTTTCTCTCTTTGACAGCTGTTAGGACCTCTTCTATCTTAGTAAAAATCGTTCACTAGTTCGTTGTTTTGGGTACTTGGCGGACCCCTTCAATCTGCAAACTCGTGCCATTCAATTCTGTTAACATGTCTCCTCGGCCTCAGTCAGAAGTCTTGTGCTCATGGTCCTGTGGGTGCACTGCACCTCCTTGGGAAGGAGTCCACAGAAGAAGATGTACCTATACTCACGCCCTCGTGCTTAACAAGAATTCTCCTGAGCTATTTTTTTTTATTTTTCTAAAACTCTACCAGAAATTGCTGGTTGTCCAAGCTAATGCCAAATAGGCTCCTGAGAAATAATAGGTTAATTAGAAAGCATCACCAGTGCCAAGAATCATGCCTGGAACCTAGTAAGTGCTCAATTAATAGTTGGAGAATATTATACAAACTTGATGCTGCTCTTTCATTGCTCTAATGATCTCTCTGTCTGTCTCTCTTTCTGTGTGTGTGTGTGTGTGTGTGTGTGTGTGTGTGTTTGGGGGCAGTGAGGAGTCTGGTGAGAAAGTGTAGACTTACAATACAAGCAGACTTGGGCTCCCATCATGACCTACCATAAACCAAGTCAGTCCTGTGACTTCCCAGAGACTCAACATTGTCCTCTATAAAGCGAGAATCATAATGCCACCTATAATAGAATTTCTGTGAAGGTTAAACATGACAATAATGAAAATGTTCATATTAATGAATACCTACTACTTCTTTCATAGTGTCATGTACCCAACATGCATTGTGTTAAATATTTTATATAGCAGCCCTGTGACGTGGGTAATAGTCATCTCATCTTATAGGTGAGAAAAGGAGGCTTAGAAAAGTTACTCCCTGATGTCACTCATGTCAGCATAGCAAAGGCAGGCAAGGGTCATAGCCAAGTCTATGGCATTTGTCACAGAGCCATATAAATGATGGCTGCTTTCATTGTGTTCAACAAAATTGCGAAATGATGCCCTTATTGATTAACAACATAGGGTGTTTGTTGTTGTTTGTTTGTTTTTTGTTTTTGTGAATGTAATCTATAAACACAAGGAGCAAGTCGAGAAAGATTAATAAAAAGGATCCAGTGGTGGTATAAAGTAGTAGGTGGCCTCTTGAAGAGGTTATGCCTCCATGTCTTCTAGTGGTAACGTTCTGTGGTTCAGAGGTCACTACATACCCTAGCAGTTTTCAAACTGTAGAAACCCAACTCAAACTAGTTTAGGCCAAAAGAGGAGAATTTACTGGCTCATGTAACTGAAAAGTACAGAAGTTTCTAACTTTAGGACTTCAGGTGTAGAGGGATCCAGGTTCTCAAAAGTTGTCTTTAGGACTGAGGCTCTCTCTCAGCTCCCTCCCTGTTGACTTGGTCCTCAGATAAGAAGGCTGCCCGCAGCTTGAGGCTTCTTTTCAGCTCTTATGGAAACCAGTTCCTCATTCCAACGGTCCTCAGAAAAGTTACAGACTTGACTTTTTCGCTGGCTCTGATGAAAATCTGTCCACATGAAGTCACATAAAACTGAAAGAGAAAGCAAGGCCGTTTCCCTAAGAACAAGTCCTGAGTCTAGGGCAGGGGAAGATGGACGCTGAGCAGTCCAAAGAGCAAGATGTTCCTGTGCGGAGCTCCGGGGTAACAAAACCACCTCCTGTGGGGTGAGGAGGTGGAAAGGAGTCTGACAAGCACAAAATGGGGTGCTGATTCTGAGGGGTCCAGGGTGTCAGGTAACCGGGTGGCAATGAGGCTCTGGGAACCCTCCCGTGAGCCCCACTGAGTGAACATGAGCTACAAGCTCTCTGCTCTGTCCTGAGGGAACCCTATCGTGTGTTCCAGGCCAGAAAGCTCTGGCCTGCCCCAAACCCCGAGCTCCAGGACCCAGGCAAATCTCATCTGCGACCGTGCCAGGCCCGAGCCTCCCACAAATTCCTCTCTGCCTCCCCACCCTTCTCTTGCCACGCTCTGAGGCTTTTGTGCAAAATTCGGAGCCTGTGATCCACGTCTGGGAGGCTCAGAACTTGGTTTAGAGTTTTCTTATTCTTTGGGAGAATGGAACAGGGCTCATTTTAATAGACTAAACCAGGAATCTAAACTGAGAGCAGGGGCCATGTAAACAATACCCTTTTATGTGGTGCCTCCAAATGAGTTTACTTTAACAAAAACAGGACAAGTAAATAAGTGAGGTTTACAAATATAAACTGCAAAGTTGCTGAAGTGTGAGATAAATTGTCTAAGACCCTTCTGTTTAAATTCTATGGCCTGGCATTTGTTCTCTTGAGTTTCTATCAGAGGGAACCTGGAAGGAGAGAATGTTCTGTACGAGAGAAAAGAATTTCCCCCAGTGGGGCCAACAAATGATCTGATCAGGGGACCTCCTGCAGGGGCCTGTGGGGAGGGCCACCCCACCCCTGTCCCTCCCCCCGCAAGGGTGCAGGGAGATACCTAGCTGATGATGTTACCTGAATGTCCTCAGCCTGTGGAAGGGACTTTAGAAACAGCCCCTTCTGGCATCATGAGCCGGTGTTGGGGGGTGGCAGTGGGGGTAGGGCATTGACCTTCGGAGGGATGATGAGGCAAGTTCTATCAGATGTCATTGGGACTTGAGGGCAACTTTGCCTCCTTTACCCACCAAGAAGCATAGGGTGTGCCCAGCAGGTGGATTTCATTATGAAGACAACCGTCCTTGCCAGCGGGATTGGTGACCCGGCATTCAACCACTCTCCCAAGGAAAGAAAGTCTAAACACGGCATGAGATGTCATCTGGGTGGTTCTGAGACAGTCCGTAGGGGTCAGACCAGTCCAAGGACTGTGGGAAGAAGGCAAAGAACAGAGGCGGGCCGCTAAGATGACCTGCGTGCCGTGAGGTGCTAGGAAAGGCTTACCCACCAGCGCTTGGGGCTGTGGGAAGAGCCCCACTTGTTGTCGTGCTGGATTTCCGGGATGTAAGTTTTTCCAGCAAGGGCAACGCCAAGTTATCAACGGCAAGTC
The DNA here is from genome assembly GCA_004027555.1 of Craseonycteris thonglongyai. Classification (NCBI taxonomy): domain Eukaryota; kingdom Metazoa; phylum Chordata; class Mammalia; order Chiroptera; family Craseonycteridae; genus Craseonycteris; species Craseonycteris thonglongyai. The sequence continues at coordinate 23,178 of PVKE010000112.1, read as the reverse complement.
ACTCGGCTCACAACATTCTTGAAAGTTTAACAATTGGCTCTTCCTCCCTGGTATGAGTTAGTGCCCGCATACCACTGCCTCCGTGGTTTAGAAGTGGGGTTTTAACCGATGGAGTGAGGAGCAGTGGATGGAGAGTTACGTCTAAACCATTTTCCCTGTGATTTAGAGTGCCTTATGTTTCATTTCTCTTTTCTTTTCTTTTCTCTCTCTTTTTTTCTTCCTTCCTTCCTTTCTTCCTTCCTTCCTTCCTTCCTTCCTTCCTTCTTTCCTTTCTTCCTTCCTTCCTTTCTTTTTTAAAAACTAATACTTAGAAATCTGTTCAGTGTCTGTCTGCCCTCTAGACCTGACCTGTCTAGGTGACTGATGAATTCTAATATCTAACACAGTGCCTAACATACAAGAGGGGCTCAAAACATGTTTTGATTGGTCCAAGGTCTATCGGATGCTATAACTAATAGTAAGAGTGCTTACCATATGGCAAGTACTGACTAAGCCCTTGGCAGCAAGTATTTATCCTCATCTTCATAGCAGGCTTATCAAATTCTGATGGGTACATCACATAGAGGGTTGATTACAAATAAGGTTATCGACCCCAGAATTGTTCAGGAATCTTTAAACAAACATCCCAGATGGATTTTATACAAACTCAAATTTTGAACCACTTTCTGATGGGGTAGATCTTATAAGTCCTGTTTTACAGTTGAGGAAACTGAGGCTGAAGAGTTTTAGTAACTTCCCCAAGGTTGTACATTAGATAACTGGTAGATCCAGAACACCAAGCTAGGTTTGTCAGATGCCAGAACAAACCAGAAGGCTACATGGGCTCCTATGGAACAAAACTGAATGAATGAATGAATGAATGAATGAATGATAGATATCACCACTGGATGTTCACTGTGAGGTTCAAAGAGTGAGAGTAGAAGCAGGGGGCACCAGCATAAGGCAATTACACTAGTTTGGGGGTGAAGTAATGAGCCAGGCTTAGACATAGTGAATGTACAAAGTAAGAAAAAGTCACACTGATTCAATGCTTTGCTACGTATCAGGTACTGTGTGAGTTTTGTATCATAACCTGATTTAATAGGCATAACAACTCAGGGGAAACTCTGTCAATCATGTTTTATAGAAAATGATTCAGAAAGAGTAACTCATTGAGTTCACCACTAGGAAGCTGAACAGCTAAGGGTAGAACTCTAGTTTCTCTGACTCTCCTTGATCTACCCTCCTGGATCCCTGATAAACTGGGGTTCAAACCTATGCATTGTGATAAAAAGGGATTGTAAAGCTACCCTGTGGGAGGGTAGAAGCAAGTCGTGGGTAGCAGGCTTCCTGCCAGTCCCCAGGAGGGGAGCTTTGGCAATGGCGGGAAGAAACCCAGTGGAGAGCCAACTCAGTTGCCACAACCACTGGAAAACACGAGTTTGTTTCTGTCTGGTTCCCGGAAAATGTCACTGTGTCTGAGACATGCCCAGCGCTTTTGTGGACACATGCTCTCTGCTGAAACGATCTTCTATGGCTCTTCAGTAGCCTAGGGTCTTGCTTTTTTTTCTTTCTTTCTTATTTCATGGCCATGTGGAGGTCAGCAGAAGCTGGGAGCATCTATTCCTAGAACTGAGGTGGTTTCCCTGGAGATAAAAGTCATCAGGGGTGAGTGAAACAGCAGAATAAAAAGTAAATGACTTCTGAAGAATGTGTTCTGGATCATCTTCTCTTCCCTCTTCTTCTTCATCTTCCCCACTCAAAACTTCGCATGGTGTTCATGACAAAGCTATGCAAATGCAGTTCTCACTGGCCAGCAGAGGGACATATTTGCAGGGTGGGGAGGAGGGAGTTGGGGAGTGTGTGTTCTGCCAGGAAGACAGCCGTCCTCAGAACTATCCTTAAATTCAAGGGCTTGGAAGCAACAGGACACAGTATAGTGAACAAGCAGGTTCATGTCTGCTTAGAGGCTTTCTAGAAAGAATGTCGGGGATTCTTTGGAGGAAAGAAGATAGGACAGGAGGCTGAAGGGAAGGAGGAAGGGCCAACACCCAGGGACTCTGCCAAGGTCATGCTTTTTATTGACCTGCTCCTGTGCTGTTCTTCCCTAGAGTGTAGGAATGTGTATGTGTGTGTGTGGGGGGGGGGGGGGGGTAAAGGGAGAACAGTTTTCTTATATTACATTTGAGATTATAAATTGGGATACTCTCTCTGGAGGGCAGGTTGGTCAGTGTCACAATCTTTGATGGTTGCCTGGTATTGACTATCATAAAGCACTAGGGTTTTAGAGGCATTTATTACTGTGGCGTCATTTAGCCTCATCTTGACTGAAACATGAGATAATTTGCACTCTACAATAGAACCCTAAAACAGTAATGTAAAATAAGGAGATCGCTTCACATTTTTTGATATGAAGGCTCTCTGAAATATATTTTTAAGTAGAAAACGCATGACTCCAAGTAGCATGCATGGCATGATGCCAGTTAGGTAAAGCTAGACATGTACACGGTAGGTGGCCACCAGTATCGAAACACTGGGCTAAGTCACCTTCCCTCTGTGGCATCTTTGACAGGTGTTGTCTCTACCTGTTGCCAGGCCCCTGATTCTTAGGTGGAAGCTTCTTGATTTCAGTTTCTCAGCAGCTCTTGAATTCGTACAAAGCCATAAACACTCAGGAAGCCAAAGCCTATAAGATCCTGGCCTTTGCGCTTGCCTCATGTCATACATCGTGTGCAGAGCTCCCAAGGCTGTAAAGATCTCACCAGGTGCTGAGAGGTGTGGAAAATGCTTTATGTTGATGCCTTTGGGAGGACAACTCCCCCCTCCCGCTGTGGCTTCTTTTCATCCTGCTATTCATCACTGTGTGTGGTTTCTTAGGATTTGTGAAAAGACATATTCATGTTCTACCTCCTCACACAGCTCTGTCTCACATTGGACCCTAATATCACTGCTGCCAGTTTAAGAACGAAAGCTTAGCTTAGCCTTTGGCACTCTCACTCTTTCCTGGTGGTATTGATCGCTGATGTGACTGGTGTGTGGCTTTTTCAGCTTTCTTGTCCTCACGTAGGCAGAATGTGTGGTGGCGAATATCAGCGCTTCCTCGTGTAGCCAAGCATCTATGTATGGGTAAAGGGGCTCTTTCTTGCCTTAGGAAGACCTGAATTCATGCTAAGTTAATATTTAAGCTGCTCCAACTCCCATGGTAATCACTGCAGATATTTATCATTTACTGAGTGCAGACTGGGCTGAATATGAAGATGGGGAGTCGATGAGCAGGGTCACTTAGCTTGGAAGGGTGATGCTGAGCTTGCAGCCCAGACCTCTTGGGCTCCAGGTTTTGAACTAGAATTGCTCACTCTTGGTCCATGGCTTGTGAACAGTGACACACCTGCTTCCAGGGCATATCCCTCACTCCCCACCATGATCTTGCACAGACTGGATAAGAGGCCTGGATGTGAGTCAGTAGAGGCAATGGGGAGAAGGGGTCAAGAACTCTACCACCAAGGTGCATGCATACCTCAGCATTACTTCCTCTTGGTACCTCCCCAAGCGAGACTGAGTGGGACCTGCCTGCCTGCTTGTGAACCACCACTCCAGTCATCAATCGATCCATCAATCAAATGTATCTTCAGGCCATTCCTACCGGATATTCCCTATTATGACACAAGAGGGCTTGCAATGGAGTGCTCAGGGATGTGTTCCTTCCCCTCGCATAAGCGCTTTCCTTTCTCCCACATGCTATCAACAATGAAACAGAGACAGACGTGCCCATAACCTATGAGCACAAGCCCTTTTCTCTTTGGCCTGAACTTTGCTCTCTTAAGAGCCCGTGTGGAAAGAATGAAGGAGACCATATTTTAGATAAGTCTCCCTTTCCTCTAGATTTGCAACCTCTTCTACAGGGCTGCTCATGCAGCCCCATGGGAACAACTCCTGTCTCTGTTCTTCCAGTGAAATCCGAAAGGTAATTTCCTTCTTAGAAATAAACACAGACCAGCCCCGAACACCTTCGGCTGCTGTCAGCCCTTTATAACCTGACTGTGTTTAGCTCTCACCATTGTTACTACCTCATCAACACCCTCCTCTCTGCTAAACTTCTCTCAGTTCCTTCAACAGGCCACATGCTGCCCAATCTCGGAGCCTTCAGCTGTATAATTTCCCTCCCACCTGGAACAGTTACTCCGCAACCACACCCCTCCCCACCCACTGGCAGGATAACACAGACTCATGCTTCAGGCCTGAGATGCACCCCCTCCCCATGGGGAGCCTTGGCTGCCTGTCACCCTCTCTCACATCCTCAGCCCCTCTTCCCCGGTCCTGATCACACTGTCTAGTGGGATGCTCCTTGACCTTTTCCTTCTTCCAAGTCCATCTGTGCACATTTGTTCGTGAAAACGACTCTCGACTGGAGAGAAACTCCTAGAACACCAGGACTCGTTACCTGGACTTCCCCGTGAGGCCCCTGACCGAGGGCAACCCAGTGGTGTCCACTGTAAGTGTGAACTGGAGGGAGGACTATTTTAAGATACAGGTTTATTTGGTGCAGACTGGTCGTGCAACAGGAGGTGTCACGCGGCTCCTGGGCTGTAACTTGCTTTAGTAAAGAGAGAGAGAGAGAGGAGGAAGACTGCAGATTACAGGTCTACCTTACTCAGAGCGTATCCCCCGCACCTTTCGTGACAGCGTGTGCAGGAGGGAGGGCTCAGCTGCACAGCTAACTCAGCCCCCTTCAGCAGCATCCAGACCTTGCAGTGCTGCGGCCTTATCTCTGCCCCTCCCCTCCCCCGCCTGGAATGCATCTAACAGCCACTGCAGAAACTCGCCAGCTGCTATCACCAGGCCGCTATGGGTTCCAGGCTGAGTCTCCCTCCCCATTCCTGCTCGTGGAAACTTTTGCTTTTCTCCCGTCTCTCTACTCCCACGCCACCTCTGCCCAGTGTGTCCCCCCCTCCCCCTAGAGCCTCCCCCCCTGGCTGCCTTTCCTGCTTTTATTTAAGCGCATCATTTTTGGCAAAAGCAATGCTCCTTTGGGCCATCCTCTCATCCCCATCACTCCGAAGCTTGCTTCGCATCTGTTTCCAGACACAGGGTCATCAATCGCGCCCCTGGTCCCTGCCCCAATCTTTCATAAGCCCAGACCACCGATGACCTGTGGGACCACCCCAGACCCCAGAACCCTCTGGGATGGTCTTGCCGTCACTGCGCCCTTGAGCAGCGTGACACAAAGGAGGCATTATGACAACCTTTGTCTGGGTAGGTCCCTCCCACCTCGTTGCTGCCATTGCCATAAGGGCCAGCGAAGAAGTGTTTATATTAATTCTAATGCTCATTGCAGGTGGGGGTGCGAAACCAAACAACACAGACTGTGGAAAAGTTGCAGGTGTGCTGCAAGATTAACTCCACTGTGTACAGCCTGGTTTCCATGGTGACCCCATGTGCTGCTCTCCTTGGAAACGCCTGGATCTGGTTTGATTTGCTGTGCTGGGTTTGTCAGAGTGTGGGCCCCTCCAGGATAGGTCGGTGTAGTGAGTGACCATTCTTTTGGCCTCTCTCGCTCTATGCACGCGCGCACCCCCCCCCCACAGACTTATTATTTATTTATTAAAAAAAAGATTTATTTTATTGATTTTTGACAGAAACAGAGACAGAGAGAAGGGGGAGGGCCCAGAGCAGTCTCCATAGTTGACATTAGTTTTCCATATAGTTTCACTCCACAGGTGGGCACAGGGCTGCGCAGGGCAGGAACTGGGCTGGGAGCCTCCTGCATAGGCCCCGGCAAGAACTGAACTGGGGGCACACCCCAGTTCAGCATGTGGGTCTGCCTGGACCAGAGCCGGGATTTGATCCCCGGTCCTGAGTGCTGCAAAGTGAGCGCCTAACCCGCTGAGCCATCCCGGTTTACCCCCACACAGACTTATTTTTAAGGACAGTTTCAACCTCTTCGGAGAGACATGAAGCACCCTATGCAGCGAGGAGGCTGCGTCTGAGACGAGAACTAATTGAGTCCAAGTGGTCAGCTGTTTGAGCTCAGTTACGGGCTGAGGCGTTTTGGCAGGGCGAGCTGGAGAGCTTGCGGGCTTCTCATTGGTTGGTGCCTGACAGCTGGAGTGTAGTTATCTGGGGGCTCATGGCATCTCTGGACAAAGCTGCTCACCCCTTAGGTCATTCCCCCGAAAGCCCAGACCAAGGTTTGGTCCCTGCTGAGTGACCTTACCCATGCGTCATCCCACCAGTGAGCATTCAATCTCACTCATGCGACTATTGGTCCTGCCTGCTTGTCTTGGGTGTCGCTGGTCTGGGTCACGCAGTGAGCCCCTGAGAGCACAGTGTGTGAGTGTAGTGTGCCCGGCTGCGTGCATGTCCACGTGTCCTGTGTCACTGAAGTGCTTCGGCTTGAACAGTTCTGTCATGCGGCACATTTTGCCCTAGCCAGGAGTACACATTTGTTTTGGGCTAAGCCTATAACATGTTCCTTCTTTAATCTGGGGTGTTCCTTCCGAACTCAGGGGGACTTGGAGAAGAGCAGGGCAGGGGCAGGGTCCGCAGGTTCTGCCTCCTCCTCTAGAGATGGGCCTCATCCTATCACCGCCTGCAGCCCTCCAACCTCCTGCCAAGGGGGTCTTCAAAGGGCTGTCGCCTGGGACTCTCTCCCCCCATCCGGAAGTGTTCATGGGCTACAGACAACAGTCCTGGTTTCTGGGGGCTGAGTGGGAGTGGCCCCTGCCTCACAGCGGCCCAAGTCTCCAGAAAGGCAAATGGGTGCAGCAAAAGGGCAGCCCCTTCCCAGGAAGATGAAAGCCCGGGCCCCCCCCGCCATTCACCCCTACTGCTCCTCCTGCCTTCCCACTCTGGTCTTGTGATCGAGGCCCAGTGCTTTGATGAAGCCAGTGGCACAAAGAACCTTGTCCAGGGCTGGCAGGGGCAGATGTAGGGCCAAGACCCCTGTCGCATCAGAGCCTGGGAATAAGACCGTGGGACGCTGGGAAGGCCCTGCTCGCGGCTTGCCCGTCTAAACCCGAAGAACCACAGAACACATTCGGGCCTCTTCCTGAGAAAGCTGTGTCATGTCCCCCACGCCACAGTGGGTTGAGCCCTCAGCAGCTAGAGGGGCGGATGAGACGAGCAGGGTTCACCTTTGGAGTCGTCCCCGCTGGGTCCCTGGGTCTGGTCCCAATGCCTGTATCTCCTGCTCCCTGAAGCTAAAGTCTGTTGAGTTTGGGACCTTGGTTCTGAGAAGTCTGTGGCTTGTGCCTTCATCATGTGTACACTCTTCCTTTACAACCTCCCTCCTGAGTTCCACTGTGGAAGCCAGATCCGGCGCAGGCAGAAGAGAGCCTTTGTTTACCCAAGTCACCTCCAGATACACAGACATTAGCGTCACTTCTCTTCCGAAGGGCTGGTGTCTTTTTTATTTGTTTGTTTGTTTGCTTTGTTTTAATGATCCTGCTGATCTCAACGTCCTGGATTCTCAGGAGCCATCGAACCTCCTCTGTCCCAATCAACCCAATCCACTCCCTGATGATTCTTATACCAGAGTGCGTTTAAAAAGCACCCAGGTAACTGTGGAAATGCAGATCTCCGGGCTCCACACACAGATCTGGGTTCCACAGGCCTGGCAGGGCCTGGGAATCTCTGACCCACGAGGCCCTCCACGATTCTCGCGTCTGTGGTCACTGGATCCCGCGCTGCCGCGTCCCTGCTGGGCTGTAACTCCAAAGCCAGGGGGCTGGGTTGGAGTGGTTTGTGCTGCTTAGTATCTGTGTGACCTTGGGGTCGTTACTAAGGTGACCAGATGTCCCGCTTTTGGCGGGACAGTCCCGATTTTTAACAATTTGTCCTGTGTCTCGTGGCATTTTAAAAAAGTCCCGATTTTTGGAAAGAATGCACGACAAGCTAGGGAACGGCGGGAGATAGACCAGATTTTTAATCAAGAACCCCCTTCCCCCCCGGTCAATGGTGTCCCGCTTTACCAATGTTAAAATCTGGTCACCTTAGTCATTACTCCAACTATCTGCAAGTCAGTTTCCCACCTACAAGAATCGTGAAGATCATTCTACCTCTCTTCAAAGATTGATCGACATGAGCATTAAGTGAGTTAATGTGTACTAACCCCTTAGCCTGGTATTTAGCATGCAGGACCTAGTAAAAGCTAAACAAATGTCACAGGCTGTCATTATTAATATCATTGTAACTATATCGATGAGCAGATCCTTTGATTACTGCCTCTCAGCCCTAGATCACCCCAATTTGTAGATCTACTCCCTCCTTTTTTTTTTTTTTTTAGCATTCTTCTATTTCCTTTGGCTTCTGTAGGTACTTTAGTGTTTCCCACTTCCTAAAATCACCTGGCTGCCCATTGCTTTTTCAGGGACTTCCTTGTAAATCTCTCTGTTGCATCTCTTAAAGGCTGATCACCACTATGTCTTCATTGAGTCTTTCCTACAACGCGGGTTGGCTTTTGTGATGAATTTTTCATTAGGGTCACAGAACTGTGAGCCTAACAACCTTTCAGCCTCCTTCACCCGAGGCCAGGCCTGTGCCCTTGACTCAAGTCAGAAATTCATTTTTGCATCTCCCAGGCATTTTCGGCTTTGCTCCAACCCCCACCCCCTGCAGTGCATGACTATATTTATAGTCACCTAAATTAGGATGCAAACTGGAATAGCTTGAGAGACTTGATAACAGCCCCGAATTCCAAAGCTCACCATATGCCAGCACCCTCCTACCGGGATCTGTCTATCTGTTGGCTTCTAGGGGGAGCTACTAGATTCTCTATGTTAGGAAAGTACCCAACAGCCTCTGCGGCGGGGCCCACAGCTAGCTGGGGAGGGCACGCTCTCACCCCCCACAGCGCCCGCTTGTGGGAGCCCAGCTGATGCAGATATTCATGCCCACACACCCTCCCTCATTTAGTTCCCTTGCCCTTTGTGACTGGCACCTGTATTCTCTCTTCCTTCTCACTGAAATGCCAACAGCAGTATCTGGGGGTTAGCCTTCCCAGTGGAACGTCCTTGGCCCATGAGACCAGCCCTGTTTAAGAAAAGGGATTTTTCTCAGAGCTCAGACCTATTACCTGGGACTCTGTCTTGGGTCTGAGACCACAGATTCCAGACAGTAGGGTTGACTCTCCTCACTTTGCTCTCTGGGATTATAAGTATACCTTCTCCATTCATTTTTATTTATTTTTATTTTTTTTATTTTATTGTTAAATTTAATGGGGTGATTTGATTCTTCTACCTCTGTCTCTCACTTGCAACTCCATTATTATCTCCATTGTCTTATTAGCATCATTAAGGATCATGTTTATTTGTTTGTGACCTTGTTCCTTGTACTTTATTTTATTTCTCCCTTCACTATACTGGAAACACCATGAGAATTTTTACTTCATCTTTCTTTCTTTTTTTTTTTTGCTGCTATTTTATTATACAGAACTGGGCACGATGCTTGGCAAGCACGCATTGATTTTGAATGAGTAAATGAATGAAGGGAGAAAGCAAGCAGGATTAGAAGCCTATGGATTCCCTGGACAAATGCCATGTTTAATAGCTTCACTAATTTCCCAATATCCTGCAGAAACTGTAAAAACAAAAATTTCACAGTGGACTGTGAGGATACCAGCAGTTTCTCAGGTAGATGCACCACCTTCACCCTGACAAAAAGAATGATGCATTCCCTCCAAAAAACTCCCTGAACTTTCTGAAAGGGAGAAACCTTTCAATTCAGAGTGAAAGAACCTTATCAAGAAACACAGACTTGGATTTCCACCTCAGGACAAGAGCCAGAGAGCAGGTTTGACGGTGGGATGTCTCGGGGAGGCAGATTTTTGGAGCCCACGAGTGGAAGAAGAGACGGCAGCATGTTACAGGCAGAGACTGGAAAGGTCTGTCCAGTGAGGGACGTCTCCCAGCAGTACGTGGCCTGTGGGGTCGAAATGTCCCTGCATTAGCTTGCTGACTAAAGTCCGAGTCACATTCCAGGGTGAGCAAGAGGCGCAGAATCAGACTCTGGCTTGGGTCCAGAGGCCCTTCGGTCGGGTCTGCCTATGGGAAGTGGGGTAAAGAGGAACCGTGAGCCTTGGCCTGAAGAGCCCATGGATCGTGCTGGGATCCACTTCAGGGATGGGTGAGGGTACAGGGACTGCCTAGACATAGAAGGGTTGGCGTGGAGGTGTGGGCTCCATCTTGCAGGGCCCCGGGGGTGGGGAAGGCAGGGAGGAGGTGCCCCCCGGGGCCTTGGGTGGAGGGCTCAGTTTATGGGGCGCCTGTGGCTTTCCCTGTGGGTGGAGACGGAGCTGTTAAAAGCCCTGAGCTGATTTGGGCAAATAAAGATTGCTTTCTGAGGCTCCTTGTGTGTTCGTCCTCCCCATGGTGACCAGTGCCTGGAGTGCACAAAGCCTGTGGCAGAGGCGTGGCACCCCTCGGGCTCGGGGGCTCTCCTTCCCAGATTTCTCCTCTGCCCCAGAGAACACCCTAGGACACTTCTGCACATGCTCAGATTAGTCACCTGAAAGCAGTTAGCTGGGCACAGTGGCTGAAGAACTCAGAGGCGGTCTCAGTATTCAGAAGTCGATCCGCTTGCTCAGGTAGCAGCCCAGAGACCAGGCTTTACAACCTAGCCAGGCAGCGCCCCGAGGGCCCCAGGCTTTTCATATTGCGCCTCTCCCACACTTGAGGCCTGGTGGGCGGCTTTCACTTTAAACTTAGAAAACATTCCAGCCCTTGCCCGTGAGTGGGACTCCTGATACGCCTCATAAACTATTCATAAAACAAAACGATTCCAGCCCGGGTTGCGTCCCCGTCTTCCTCCTCCTCGAGGTTTATTTTCCCCGGCCTGTCCTGCCCCCTCTGCCTTCCTGATTAACCCTTGGTGGCCTCGCGTAACGAGGCCTTGCAACCCGCTGTGGATCCTGCGGACACGGCGCCGCACGTCCCCACGGGAAACCTCAGAGCCCTCCCCCACCCCAGTCCCCTCCTCCTGTCCCTTCATACCGCCGCTGGCTCTTCCCTGTCCTCCTGTTCTTCAGCATCAAGGGCATTCACAATGCTTCTCAGCAAGGTTGTCCCTCTGCTGTGTCCCCTTGTCAAAAATATGTAGGTTTCGAGAAGTCCTGAGAAGGCAGTTGGCTGTGTTGACATGGGGCGTCCCGGGTTCCCCCTCTTCTGCCCGTAGACACAGGGTGTCAGTTTTAGACAAAGGTCACTCATGGGACCACAAATGAAGAATGAAGTTGCTACCGTCTCCCTTTAACCAACCAGGAGTTGGGTAAGTGGGCGGTCTTGCCACAGACCTGGGTACAAAGCCTGGCATGGTCACTGCCTGGCTGGGTAGCCTCCCTAAGCTTCACTTTACATCCAGCCATTAATTAGTGAGCACCTACTCTATACCAGGCCCTGTTGTCAGCCCCGAGGATGTGTCAGTGATGAAGATGATGAGTTTCTGTCCTTGTGACGCTGACGTCCTAAACGAACGAGGAATAGTAAGATAACCCACCTCACTGGTAGTAAGTGTCAAGTTTCCCTTAGGTTGAGCCGTATGAAATTGCAACTTTTGTCGGTCAAAGCTATTGACTAGAAATAATTTCATATGAACCAAGCCAAGCATGCACTGGGTTCTCAGTGACAAGGGAGGAAATGAACGTCTTATTCACAAAGGGTCTATGTACTCCTCAAGGAGAAAGAAACTGTCTTCCACGTGTCTAGCTTATTCCATGAACGATGCAGTTGAAATCAGGTATTGTTTACAGCTCATGTTTTCTTATAAAGTGCTATGAGCCCGTGAAGTCTTGCGAAGCAGCTGACAGGAAGTAGCTTGTTGAGTGTCACCCTGTGTTTTAATGCTCCCACCCACCAGACCTTACGACCAAGATTGCAAAATGGGCCGATCCTTTTCTTGAGTATATTAGTGGGACTTAAAAAACACTTTGCATTATTCACAGCATTCGCAGGGGAAGGGTGGGTAAGGAGGAAGACCCTCTGTTAAACATTTATGTCTCATCGCTGAATAGCTAGTGAAATCCATCTCTACTAAAACCTCTCCAAATGGTTGAAATAAATGTCATACAATGAGTCTATTTTTCCTGCTCCAGAAAATATACAAAAGCAGGTGTCTAGACTTCCTGGTGTGTGGAAAAAAAAAACCCACCCAAAAAAACGGCACATACGCATGCACACAAAAAACAACCCTCTGTTTTTAACATTTGTTGGTTTTCAGGTGCAGTTGGGGTTGTTAAGAAAACATTGACACTGCTTCCCAGGGATTGACATTGCTGAGGTCTTTGGGTTTTCAGGACTTGACAGCCGCTGTCACCAGCTGCGACTCTCACGACTAGAGTTTGAGAACACTGGGCCCTGCAGCCAGAAGACCTGACTTTGACTCTTGACTCTCATACTCTCTAGGAGTGTGACCATGGGCAAGCTCTTTTAGTCTCTGAGCTCCAGTTTCTTCCTTTGTAAATGGAACATAATGAGATGACCTAGTGTTGGGGTAGTTTTGAAGAAAACGGGAAAAGTTTGTAAAGCACATAAAAGTATACAGTTGAGAAATTAATTATTGTTACTCATAATAATGATAATATGATCAGTTGTTATTATGTGGGGGCCTTGTCAGCATCCACACTCTCATCAAGACTCAAGGGTGTGCAGTTCCTTTGTGACGATTATTCTTCTGTTTTGCCAAGATTCATTTTCCACCCTTCTGTGTTCAGCTCAACCCTGTTGCATTGAGTTACACAACTTCTCTTCCATTTGGGCTCCAGTTGACTTAGGACAATGAGAAACACCACAGTATAAAACGTAAGTCCAGAGGATTTTGGAAGCCTTATTAGGTGGGACTAGATTTGGTTAGAAAAGCATCTTGTGTTTGAAAATTCTCTTCATGCCTTCAAGGACTTTCGATATAGTCCCTCTAGTTTGTGTATATGCAGAAGACACAAAGAGGAGGAATCACTTAATATAAACAAACAAACAAACAAACAAATTCGACCTTCCACCTGCTGTCTTGAGAGACGACCATTGCTTACTATGAGGTCTTGAAAACAACACTAATTATTTTTAAAGCAATTACTCAAATATTTATTGGGCATCTATTTCATGTTGGGCATTTTCTTTTTAACCAAAACTTTGAATCAACAGAAAAGGATAAGCTTTTCTAAAGAAAACAATAACATCATTTGTCACAAAAAATGGGATCTATATGTGTCAACGCTCTACAGAGTCCTCTTTCTTTTGCTTGGCACAAACTAGGAATTGGGTTGCTTATGTGGCCTTTTGGCTACCTATGAAATTGAGAGCCCCATTTTAGAAACTTGACTCTCCTTTCTCCTTTCATGCAAGTCTCACTTCTACTACACACCTGAAATTGCTTGCTGCTGCCACACTTCCCAGAGACCTTTGCTTTAGAATTTCCATCACTGAAAAGGGTCAGGCAGGTGCCTTTCTGAGTGCCTCCGTTTATGGAGACATTTGAGCTGTCCTTAAGAACTTATCCCATTGATCTTCTCTCCTGCCCAGACCTCCTGAATCCAAACAGAACCAAAAAAGGATTTAGGGGGAAGCCGGGATGGTTCAGTGGGTCAAGTGCTCGCTTTGCAGCCCCAGGGATTGAAGATGGAATGAATCCCAGCCCCAGCCTGTGTGGACCCATATGCTGAACTAGGGTGCGCTTCCCATGCAGGAGCCCCCCATTTCAGTTTTCGCCAGGGAGAGCTTTCCAAGCGGGAGGCTCCTGGTTCGCCCCCGGCTCGAGGGGATGTGCCTCCTATGCAGGAGTACCCGCTATCCCCCAGCCGGGTTCCTGCCCTAGCGGCCCCCACCCACCTGTGTGGAATGAAACCATGTTGGAAACTGATGATGTACAACTATGGAGACTGCTCTGGGCCCTCCCCTTTCTCTCTGTCCATCTCTCTCTCTGTCTTTGTATCTCTCTGTCTCTGTCAGAAACAAACAAAAAAAAATAAATCTTAAAAAAAGAAAGGAGAGATTAGGACTTGCTAGGCAGTGAAGGGACACGCCTGTGGTAGGAATAACTGGACTTCTATATCTGCCCAGGATGCTCACAGAAAGCCCCCTTTTGCTCACTGGCCAATAGACGTGCTGAATGTTGGAGAGTTCAGGGTGTTGTAACTGGGAGAATTTTGTTCTCCAGACAGAATGTTTCTGCATGATGGCTTATGATGTTTATGAAAGTTGGCACAATCTGAGGTTGCTCACCCATTAGATCTGACTGGTCTGGTTACCAGGCAGAGATAAATTCCTAAGGGAGTCAGAAGAATTTATTATTTTATCATAAACAAATGTATTAATCACATTCTCTTGCACTGGATATATGATAACAAATAAAATGGAAACAATTTTACATTGAAAGAGTTTAGATATTAGAGCTACACTATCCAATACAGTAGCCACTAACCACAGGTGGCTATTTACATTTAAACTTAACTGTTCATCCATCCATCTAGTTATACCTTGGATGGTTCTTTAAATTATTTGTGGCTTAAGACATAAACACATACAAGGCAGTAATAATAGTAATAACATATAATAGAAGCAAAATAGGGAATAGGGTCCAGGAATAATATGAAGAGACACATAATGGTGATGATTAGTTGTATAGGCGACAGTGAACTCTTTCAGGACAAGGAGGTATCTTTTCATCTTAATTCCTTTGCAGAGCTGGGTGCCACATGGAAACAGAATTTATTTCTAAACAAAAAAGTTAAAATAACTACAATCTCCCAGATGCCTCTCCTCCATCCTAGGTATTTTGCATATATCATCTTTCTAATATTGCTTTCAATATTTTATTGAGGGAAATTTTCAAGTATGTGGAAATACTGAAAACATAGTGATGATCATATACTCCCTGACTAGGGTAAGAAACTTAAAAGTGGCCATTTTTAACTTTGTTTATGTCACATACTGGTATGCTATTTTCAGCTATTGCAATAATTCTTTGTGAGGTAGAGACTATTATTCCTATTTTACATATGGAGAAATAAGACTGAGTAAAAAGTTCACACTACTGTAAATTGCATCAAGGAGACTTGAACTCAAGTTTCTTCCGCTCCTAACCCTTGTATTCATATGCAATATTGTCTCGGACTGAATGAGCAAACACAAATTCTATCATTGGCCAGTGGTCACCACACCTGTCACCGGGTTCCAAGCCTGACTTCCTTTTCCCTTTCTTCCATGCCTATCTTCTCAGAAGAGAGAGCTGAGTTCTTGCATGTCCTGACATCTAGAAAAGGCCACCATACCAACCCTTTATCAGCAGTATCAGAATGCAGAAGGATCACAAACAGGCTTGAACCTACAGGCAAGCTCTCTCCCTCCCCGAGTGCCTATCACACCAGAAGTCCTCTTAAATGGTTGTATGGTGGAGCGAACAGATCCAGCCAGTGACTGGACCACTGGTACACCTCCAGTGCCTGCTTGTTGGCTTCCTGAAGTGTGTCAGTCCCCACAATATGTGTCCCGTCACAGGAACCTTCATTTAGAACTTAGCTCAATTGTCAGCTCCTTGAATAGCTCTCACTGCACCCTCAGCTCAATTCTTACACCTCTCCTTATTTTTGTCACAGCTTGAAATATTATAGATGCGGACTGTTTAGAAAGTATCTATCCATGTAATATGAAAAATACAGGTATTTATGGTTGTTTATTTTTCTGGACAGCATATACATATATATATATATATATATATATATATATATATATATATTGTACATATATTATACCTACTTGTTTATTTATTCCCCCCTCCCCCAACACACACACAGACATAAACTGCAAAGTGTCAGGCCTGAAACTTTATCTGTCTTTCTCAAATGCCTAGAGCAGTATCCTGAAATAATAGATGCTCATATAGATTTGGTGAATGATCAATTGGATTGGATTGTTTAGGTCTTCTTTATGTAAAACCAAGCATCTTTTAGTCAGTATTTATTATAGGCTAGCTCCTATGCATTTACAATATGCTATATACTAAGCCAATTTAGACAAGTTTGGTTATTTGATTTGTGTCACATACTAACTCCAGGGAGGGAGGAATTATTATGACTTGCATTTTGTAGTTGAGGAAAATGAGACACAGGAAGGATAAGTAATGTGGTCACAGTCACAAAGGTGGTGAGCTGCAGAGGAGGGGCTTTGGTGTGTATTCCTAAGGACTCTTGGTCATATGAGCCAAATATGGCCAGTTGAATGCCAACGGAAGTCCCCATTGCATGGTGTGTGGGCTGCCATCTTTCCTGATGTGTAGGGAGGAGAGGGTTAAAGAGGAGTTCTTATTAAAGACCATCCTAAGATTTTCTGGTGAGAGGCCAAAACCACAGGAATAGAAGGTGAAAAAGCAAAGGCAAGGACACTAAATAAGCCAAAGGAAGGACTTTGGGGACCTTCCCAAGTACCACTCAAAGAGAGAATCCTGAGAGGAGCTGAATAACTTGGGTTTGACTTGGCCATTTTCTTCCTGCGAACTTCCTCACACATATAAGCTTCAATTTCACATACACAAAGCAATATACTAATCCCTGGTACATAGTCATCACTCCATAGTAGTCCCTATTTTCAATGTTAATACATTACCTTAGTTATTAGTCCTATTAATATTATAGCTACCAATACTAATAATGTGAATTGGCTAAGAGACACAATTAACTTCTCATCTCTGCTCGGGGACTCTATGCCAACACACAACCTCTCCAACCCTTACTCTAAGTGAATCTGCATTTGCTGTGTAGGCCAGATTGGCAGGACTTGGCATTGGAAGGAGCCGAAGGTGCTTACGTAGATGAAGGAGGTACACATGGAAAAGTCTGACATTTTGACTGTAGTTGATGTATGAGAGGGTAGACAGCAAGGGAAGACAGGGCCTAACAAGGGTGGCAAAACTTTTGGCGATTGAGTGCCAAAGTTTATGAAATAAGAGTATACTCGCTCGACTCACGTGCCAACCCATTGAGTGAGATAGAGGTATCGATTATTTTTATGTCTATAAGAGGCATAGGATGGTTTTATAACAAAAAACAATAATTCCGCGTGCCGAAATAATTGCTCTGTGTGCCACTTTGGGCATGTGTGCCATAGGTTCGCCACCCCTGGCCTAGAAGGTCTTTGCCATGGCAGACATGAGATCTGTTGCGTCTAAAAGGATGTGTGTCATAGGGCATCCCGCGAGGGGAGGAGTGGCTTTAACTTTGCGATCCCCAGTAGAAGCAGCTGGGTCTGGCAGGCCCAGTCTGGTTTGATAAGGCAAACGACAGGTGAGCTTTGGACAAAGGAGCTTCTCCTTGGGAGGAAGCCACGGAGTTTCCTTTCATGTCTCGTGTACCTCATGCTCAAAATAATAATTGAAATCTATGCTGTTTATTACAGTCACATATGTTTGTAATCAAGGTACAACTCTAGTGGATGAGAAGCAAAAAGCTATAATTTGCTGCTTAGCATCATAGCTGTCGAACATTCATTTAAACAGCTTTATTTATCTTCTTCTCCATAAAGAACCTTCCATATTGCAAATTTATTGAATGGTTAATGGCCTAAAAGTATGGGGTTCATTATAGAGCGATGTATTTATTGCAGTGTTAATTAAATAAAAGCATTGTAATCTTTCCAAATTGAACAATTATGTTCATTTAAACATTTTAAACAGAAAAATCTTTTATACGCTAATTGAGTCGCATAATGAAAAGCATATGTAATGGAAATTTAAACAAAACAAATACTGAAATAATTTGAACAATTTTTTTTTTTGAACAATATAAAATGTCTACCTCCATCTTTATGAGAGAGACGCTAACGGCCAGCTTGCTTTCCGAACGAGTGACCTCTGCTCAGAGTGTATGGTTTCAGACCCATTGGCCACCCTCACATGCCATCTGGCCAACCCCAGACATCAAAGTCCTGCTTGGCTACCAGCCGCAGCCCCTGACACTCTGGCTGTTGGCCTGTGTCCTGACAGGCTGGCTTGAGGCCTGTGGGCCCAGCTGACAGCCTCGTCTGATGGATGGTTTCTGGCAGCAGACAGCTGTGTTCTGACTGCCTGCGTGAGTGGAACCCCGTCTAAAACACGGACACTGTCTCTCCAAGCCTGCCTGAGGTTGGGGCTTCAGAAGGACCTTCTGCTGCTGATTTTTCACACCCAAGAGGGGTCTTTATTTGTTCTGGGAATTCCCACTCCTTCCCCATCTCTGTCAGGCTGTGAGGGGTTGGAGCCATTGTCAGCTTGCAAGGGATTAGGTTCATCGGGGCGCTCCGGTGAAGATGGTTCGCTGCCTGTATTTTGTGGCTCTATCCCGTGCTTCAGTCATTTAAGGCTAAATCTTAATGTGACGCTGAGATGGGAGGAAGGGGTGTGGGGAGAGAAAAACAGGCGCATTTTTCAGCGAGATACTCATTTCCTGGTTCCACAGAGGATTTATGTGGGATCCTTGGTTTGCCCACGTCTCATTCTCCAATTCCCAGTTTTGAAATGGTCTTTAGTTTAGCTAGACTCTATTTACACTGTCTTGGATACATGGCAAAATGCAGGCGAGTTGCTTCCATTTTTTGACACCTAGAATTTGCTTGGATTATTGAGGCTTAAGGATAAATCACCATATTAAAACCTTCAATTATTTAGAGGTAGCAACAATAACTTACTTTGGAAGCAAATTCTTATTTGTCTTATCCTTAGGGTAAAGTTTTAGAAACATGAATATCTACTAATAATCCTCATATTGACTAAACATATTAATAAGAAAGGCTTACGGCAGGATAAATAAAAAAAATATTTCTGATTAGGCATGTAATTCAGGCACATTTTTTCGCTGACCCATTCATGAAAACTTGTCACTCAAGCTGAAGGGATTTAAGTAGATCCCAAAAGAATGGAGAAAAATTCATAAGGTCATTTTATTATACCCAAGATTCTAGTGGGGAGGTTAATTGGAGACAGGTGAATGCTCAATAGAGAAGGTCAATCTCTGGCTCAGTCAAAAGTTGGTTAAGAGAATTCGAGTCTGGACTGTGTTCTTCAAGAGAGTCCAGTCATTAGCTTCAATTTTACAGGTAGAAAGAATGAGGTCATTCCCAAACTGCCATGTTATCATGGCCCCTTATGTTCCCTTCCCCACTAAGGCTCAGCCATACGCCAACTTCCAGTATTATCTTGGGGGATGGAGTGGGTCTGGGCCAGTGGTGGGTGGAGGCATCAGTCACTGGCACTTTAAAAAAGGCTCTACCCCTTGACTACCTTCCTATGCCTCTCATAGGCCAATTGTTGATGCTTCAAGGTGATTTTTCACTTAACTTCTTTCCATATATTTTGGTCACAGTCCAAACAATTACTCAAAGGCGCCATTTTACAGAAGGTGGCAGGAAACTAGCTATAGGTTGAGATGGTTTAAAGAGAAAGTCCAGAGATATTGACTAGGGGTCTGACTCATATTTTATGCCCAGTAGCATCCCCATTTTAATTTTTTAAACTGTTTTTGACAGAGAGAGAGAGATACAGAGACACAGAGAGAACTGAACTGGGGAGTGCCCCCAGTTCAGCACATGGGTCCTCATAGGCCGGGGCCGGGACCCGATCTGCAAAGTGAGCACTTAACCCACTGAGCCATCCCGGCTTCCCCAGCATCCCCATTTTAGCTATGAGGTGATGCCTGACATTTGCTGAGAACATCCTCAGGGCCTTGAGGAATTTTTGAGGAGTAAAACTCCTCACATGATAACAATAACTTACCTAAGATCAGATAGCTATTAATAGTAAGTGGCAGAACTGGGGTTTGTGTTGAGGTAATTTAGATCCAGAGCTGACACTCTTAACTACTATTCTCTACTAGTTCTATATTATACTAGTTCTTTGAACACCAACTCTTTTCTAAATTTATCATTATTGATGATACTACTGATGATATGAACATTTCCTACATTTTGTATCATACTCCATAAATTCTGACACACATTATCTCAAAACAATCCAGGAAGGTTGATTTTGAGTCAGTATTTGGTGAATGGGCACACTGAGGCTTGGGGGAGTTATTGAATTTATTCCTAAGTCATATAACCAATAAATGGTAGATTCAAGTCTGGACCTGAGAGTCATACTATTTCTAACTTTCTTCCCAACCATGCCTCCCTCCTAGGAGAATTGACTGATTAGTGAAAATGAAATCCCCACTGGGATTGGCTCGTTGGTCACAGCTACACAAGGGGTTGTCTCATTTATCCAAATAGAATGGGTACCTGGACCATTTGTATTCAGGATTTCCAGGGTGAGCGCACCCCCATATTGACATGAATAACTGGGACATGAGCCCATAGTTTTAAGAAACATTACACAGGCTAGTTTCTTTTCACTATAGTCATGTTCAGCATTGCAACACACTATTTGTTCAGCTCTGGGAAAGAGTCAGAAACACCTCTTTTCTTATAGGACTAAGGATATCCATCGCATCTTTGCTCAGCTACTCAACACATTTATTGAGCTCTTACTAAGTGCCAGACACTGTTCAAGGTGCTGCCAACACCATGGTGAGCAAGATGGAAAAAAATGGCAGCTGGCTTCATGAAGCTCACATTCCAATTGGAGGACAGATTCTAAACCAACCAATATAGATAAGAGTCACAAAGGAAATGAAAGCAAAAGGAATAATAGGTCACCTCCAGTGAAGGCCCTCTAGTACAGATCCATTTCTTCTCATCACGTTCAACGTGTAACCCCTGGTGAGTTTTAGTGTTTCATGTAGTCATTGTGGCAAAATATGCTGGATGTCTGAGACAAGACTGACAGCATCCTGTGCACTTTAACATATAGGTTTGAGTGGAAATAAGAATGAATGAGCAGAGATCAAATAATTATAGAATGTGTTAACTCTATAGAATAAGGATCATCAACTTTTTCTATAAGGGACCAGGTAGTAAGTATTTTTGGCTTTGCAGGCCATATGGTCTCTGTCAAAACCACTCAGCTCTGTCATTGTAGTATAAAAGCAGCCACAAACTATGTGTAAATAAATGGCATGGCTGTGTTTTAGTAAGACTTTATTTACAAAAGCAGGTGAACTACTAGATTTGACCCTCAGGCCACACTTTGATGCCTCTGCTCTAGAAGATAACAAGATAGGGACTACTCAAATGAGTCTCCAGGGAAGTGGTCCTCATGTGGGTTGACTTTTAAATGTAGAGCTAAGAGAAGAGGGGTTGGTTATGAGAGGGAGCATTCCAAGCAGAGAAAAGGCAAACACAAGACACTGAATGGGCAGAGAATGAGGTCTAGAAAGTGGCTGAAGGCTGAATGACAGGTATACCAGACATGTGAGAAGAGGAGAAGTATGGCATAGACTGAAGAGATACATAAGGACCCAGGTGCAAAGCGCTCTGTAGACCCCAAATCAAAGACAGAGGACTCTCATTTGTCTACTTAGATGGGGAGATGGGATATAAGCCTTTCTTTCTAGAACATGGATCCAGCTCAAACCAAAGAAGCCAATTTATCCATTTGCATGTAGAAGGAATAGCTCCTTCTTCTCCTTCCTCCTCCTCCTCCTCCTCCTTCTTTTTGAGAGGGTGATGATGGGGAAGAATTTATCCAGGATCAACTGCATGAAACTGATTTCATCCATAAATTCTTGCAAAACCCCAATGGATATTTTGGTCCAGTTTCCTTTCAACGATGATTGTTATTTAGAGCTGATAATTGTGCAGAGCTATTATTATCCAGAATAGGGAAAACTCAGCAGTTCACAAGCTCAGCTCAGATAAGCAGTTTGATATTTGGTTGCTTAACTTTCCTCTATGAGCCAACGTGATCCTTCTGCCTTCCCATCTTCCTTAGAGGTCAAGTCCTGACCCTCAAATCCCCAGCATCTAGGCATTTATGTGGCCATTCTAGTTCCACTGAATAATGCAGTGTGTTTTCCAATGCATTGCTCACTTTGAATGTTTCTCCAAGACCCACATGGTTTGGTCTTCCCCTTGCCATCTGCACACACACCTTTCTCTCTCTGAGCTTGCTCTTCTGCAGATAGCTTCATACTGTGTGGAATTATTTCTAATCACTGAATCATTGAAAGGGAAATTGTCAGAGCAACCTGAAAGGTTTCAGAGCCTTTGAGAACCTGATTTTCTCTGTGGGCACCACTGAAATCTTGCTTTCCTGCTCTTTATGGGATTTCAGGGGGTGGTAAAGATGTGCTTGGCAAACATTTTTCAGCCTCATGTGTCCCAGGTTCATGACATCTGTCTTCTGTTGCCTAGGTATATTTTTTCTGGATTGGATAAAATTTTGAACAAAGATTCCTGCTTTTATTTCTGGAAATTTTGTGCATCATTGTAAAGCATATGTAATTATGTGTATAAGAACCAGAAAGAAAAAGAAATATTTGGGTTGGAGCTCTGAAGCTTTGATTTGGCTACTTGAACCAGTTAGGTCCAATTGAATTGAATCATTTTCCATATCCCCCTAAAGGTAGCTAAGTAATAGTGCTGGGGCTTTCCCAAGGGGATTGAGTGAGAGTGTCCAGTTCATTAAGGAAGCAGACTAATTATCTTTAGGGAATAGATTGGTCCATGACAACATGGTGCAAAAAACCTCATCTTTGCAAAAAAAGCAGAAGTAGCTGTTGTTGGGGTGTGTGTGTGTGTGTGTGGTCTTTTCATTTGTGTCAGCTTTTAAATTCTTGGCAAGGAGACACCCCCACGAAATAGGCAGGTGATTTTGAGGGACAATGAGATTCAGGCTGGCAGGAGGGCAGGTTCCTCTGGGAAGCACCATCCCTCACTTGCAGAAGTTGATTTTGTGCTACTGACAAGACTAGCTATCAGCTCGATGCACTTGTCTGCAATGGTTGAAACCTTCTCAGTGCACGTGGCGTCAGAGCATGTAAAAGACAAGCAACAATGTGAACTGATTCTGGCTAATTGAAGCCTTGTGGAATTTATTCGGAGGCTATTGGGGTGGGGTGGGGGGACTCACAGAGGAAAGAAGGGGAAAAGGTGGGCAGGTGCCAAGGGCTGGTGGGAGGGTCAGGAAAACATGAACAGGAAGGGAAGCAGAACCACAGCCAGATCAGCCTGATCAAGCAGGATTAACACTCCGGGACCTGACCTCTTGCCCTTGAGTTCTGAGACCAAGGTTCAAGGTCCCAGGAGAGAGCCTGCCTTGTCTATGCTGGATCTGTGCAGGGTGAGTCTGGCCCTTTGGCTTCTAGGGAGG
>PVKE010000111.1:0-209404 GCA_004027555.1 Craseonycteris thonglongyai | reverse complement strand
ACCAACCATTGCTGGTGCCCCATCGGTAGTTATCGCAGACAACTTATGCAAAGGCATGTTTATCAACCTGGCATATGTTCTGAAAGTTTTATAAATATCCTCACCTCTCGTCTGTCCTTTCATTGGTAATATTTGCAACAGCTCCTCTTTTACTGTGAAGTTACTAAATACCATTCTCACCATAACTGCCAACTGTGCGGTGTCTGATATATCTGTTGACTCATCAAATTGCAGAAAGAAGCAGTCACATCTTTCCAAGTCAGTCTTTAACTGAGTTTGCAAGTCTTTTGAAATTGCGTGTATTCTTCTTGTGACTGTGTTATTTGACAACTGTAGGTCTTGTATCGCTGACATAATCTCACGCTTGTTAGAATATTCCTCAAACAAATAATCGGCAGCAGTCAGAAATGCTTCTTTGAACAATCCACCATCCTGGAAAGGTTTTTTCTTCTTTGCGAGCATGTGAGAAATTTTGAAAGCAGCAATGGTTGCCTTTTTAGATTTTTCCACATGTCTAGTGAAAACAGTCTGTTGAGTAGTTCAACTTCATTTTAGTTGATTTATTTTTTTCTTTCTTACTTCAGATTTAAGTGGATAATTCGTATCAAAAGTGATGTGACTTGTCTGAAAGTGACGTTCAACATCATGTTTTTTCGGCACTGCAATACTACTGCCACACAACAGGCAAACACATTTACCTTTTAAATTAATGAAACAATATGATTCCTCCCAGTCTGTGTTAAAATTATAGGTTCGTTTTCTCTTATTGGGTCCACTCATTTTAGGACTAAAAAAATAAAAATAAAAATAGTTATAGAACTACAATATCATATCAAATTGCCACCATAATAATAGATGACCTACCTCGCTTTTAGTTCATTTAAAATCGAATCTATCAAAACACTGTGATCCTAGCTAACCGTCACGACCCGATCAGTCCAGCAACCGCAATCAAAACGGCAACGTGGCGCCTCCCGGTGGGGGGAGGAGAGTGTAAAGAGCGCAGCGGCTACACAAGACGCGACGTGTACAAAGGCGACAGCTAGGGACACACTTATACATGCGATATCGCACACATACCCACGAATAGAATAAACCTGTGTAGATACTCAAACAATATTTTAAAATTCTAACAAATGTATAAAAATAAATGATAGTTTTACTTAGTGTTTATGAAAAACTTCTGATGCCGTCAAATCATGGCGGGCGCACGCAAATCGGCCATGGCGCCCGCGGGCACGGGGTTGGGAATCCCTGCCGTGGAGACTCGTGGACTCGGTATGTTGGTCTCACTGTGTCGGGCTGCGATAACCATACTCCGTAGGCTGAGTGGCTTAAACGACGGAAACATATTTCCCCCGGTTCTGGAGGCTGGGGAGTCGAGGTCCAGTGGCCTGAATGGTGGCATTCTGAGAAGGCATTTCCTCCTGCCTTGTGGATGTGTCCTCACGTGGCAGAAGAGGAAGCTCTGGTGGGTCCTTTATTTTTCATTATTATAAAGGTCTTATTTTTCAACTTTTAATTTGGGGTCATTTCATACATAGATCACAGTAAAGAGGCTGGCATATGTGAACTGCCATATCACCCATCCTCTGCTTGCCTTCACCAATGATCAACTCCTGGTGACTCCCTCACCCCCATATTAGTTTCAGGTATACAACATCATGATTCAACATATGTATATGTTGTGAAACAATCACCACAATAAATCTAGTTAATGAGATCTCCTTTTTTAAAGTTACAGTTGACATTCAGTGTTATTTTATGTGAGTTTTAGATATACGGCATAATGGTTAGTTAGACATTTATATAAATTATGCAGTGATTCCCCCCAGATTAGTCTAGTACCCACATGGCACTATAGGAAGTTGCGACATTATTGGCTATATGCTCTGTGCTGTCCTTAATGGTGTATCTTCTTATAAGGGCATTAATATCATTTATAAGGGCTCTGCCCTCATGGCCTATTCACCTCCCAGTGGCCCCACTTGCTCATAGTATCATTGGGGATTAGGTTGCTACACATGAATTTGAGAGAGCACATTGAGTTCACAGTACCTTTCAAGTTTGTTCCCACCTCTTGTCCTTGCTGGCCCTTCCACCTGAGACATCTCCTCCTAGATCCCTGGGCAGCTTGTGCCTCTCCACCTCTCAGGCCTCAGGACAGCTGTCACCTTCTGGAGATGCTTTGTTCACATTCCAGAAAAAAACAATATCCCCGATTCCTGTGATCTCTGTCACATCGCTCCGTTTTTCTTGACACCATTTTCTGAAATCCTCTTGTTCACTCATTGGTTTACTATGTTATTTGTCTCCACTCACTGGGATGTAAAGTTCCCTGAAAGGACTCATCTGTCCTGTTCACTGTTATATCCCAACTCCCTAAAATGGGACTTGACACATAGTAGGCACTCAATAAATGTGGAATAAATGGAGAAACAACTCCCTTTACTGTCAGACACTAAGCATAATGAGTAAGCATCTTGTTATTTCTCTTCCCCTTATCAAGCATGGAAGATCTTACTCCCTCACAGGGACATAGCACTGTAGACTTTACAAAGGACTCCCATATCCATTTCTTACTGGAGGCTTTCAACCTTGCAGGCAGGTATTATTAGCCCCGTTTTTTGGGAAGACCTTCTCAGAGTCACATGTCTGACTGGTGGAGCTGAGGCCTCCTGACCCAAGGCCGGTCTCTGTCCATTACACTCCCTCGTTTACCAGGGACGGACCTCCCAGTCCATTACAGAGTCTCCGCTTTCTATCGTTGGACATGAGGAAATGTCTCTACGACTCGGTCAACCAGGCTCCAGGTCAGATATTGATTCAATTGATGGCCACTAAAGCCTTAAGTTGCACTTAAGAGTGACTGGAAAGCTCATATCCCGCTCCTGTCTTTCAGCTTTTCCCCAGTAAGTCCTTGGCTGGGTCCCAGCCTCTTTCATGGCTTCAGAAGCTCTCTCCTTCCCTTGCCCTTGAAAGACTGGTCCTGGCAGTTGGGTAGAGGCAGCTGCTTCCAAAGATCCTACAATCAGAAGGAGTTCTGATGAGAGGCAGGGAGCCGGCACAGGGAATGCCTCTCGTGCAATTAATTGTCATTTGCAAGTGGCTTTGGACGGGTCCTTCGTTAGACAATGAAATAGATAAGATGGATCCTTTTCTGGGGATTTCTCCTAAGCAAACCACCCAAAATACACAGCAATGCAGAGCTTGTTTTTGAAGAATTACACAGCCTAAATGTCCAACAAAATGGGATGGTTAAATAAAGGGTATGATAATTATAGATGCATGGAATGCTGTCCAACATGGTATGTTACCATTATGAATATTGAGTAGAAATATCTAATAAAGATCTGGGAAAAACACTATAAACCAACAAAATGTTAAGTGACAAAAACAGGATGCAAAATTGTATGTGTACTCCAATGGCACAACATAAAGGAAAAACAATAGCTAGAGAAAGCCTGCAAAGAAACATACCCATTTATATGAGGATGAGAATGACTATTATGGTGATGGGATTATGAATGGGGTCTTTCCTTTTGTTTTTCTGAATTTGTTGTAAAGCAATATTTGTTATTTTTCCTTAAAAAACTTTGTTTAAATATTATTTTGGGGGAAGCAGGGATGGCTCAGCGGGTTAAGTACTTGCTTTGCAGCCCCGGAGCCCAAGGATCAAATCCCAGCCCCAGCCCGTGCGGACCCACGTGCTGAACTGGGGTATGCCCCCAGTTCAGTTCTTGCCGGGGTCTATGTGGGAGGTTCCCGGCCCAGTTCCTGCCCTGTGCAGCCCTGTGCCCACCTGTGGAGTGAAACTATATGGAAAACTAATGCTGTCAACTATGGAGACTGCTCTGGGCCCTTCCCCTTCTCTCTGTCTCTCTCTGTCTGTCTCTCTGTCTGTCAAAAAACAATAAAAATAAATCTAAATATTATTTTTGTAATTAATAATGCTTAAAAGTGATTACAAAATAAATATCAAAAGGAAAAAGTTGAAAATTTACTGCTATTCCCACCACTGGCAATATATTTGGGTTACAGCCTCCCCATTCTGTCTACAAGCATTTAAGTCTATATTATTATAAGCAAAAATAAAATCATACTGTATCAATAATATATAGTATGTTTTTTACTCAATAATATTTTATGAGCATTTTAACATGTAAGTATTCTACAATTTTTTGATATTTAATATTACTTTATATGAATTTTAGGTATACAGCATAGTGTTTAGACATTTATATAATTTAAGAAGTGATTTCCCCCTGACTAGTCTAGTACCCACCTAACACTATACATAGTTATTACTATATTATTTATATTCTCTATGCTTTATTATGCATCTTCTTAACTATTTTGTAACTACCAATTTGTACTTCTTAATCCCTTTACCTTTTTCACTCTGCCTCCCAACTCCCCTTGCATCTATCACTCTCAATAAATATTGTGCCGTCTCACACCATACATAGTTATTGCAATATTATTAACTACATTCCCAATGTCATACCCCACATCCCCATGGCTACTGTGTGACAACCAATTTGTATTCCTTAATCTCTACCCCTTTTACACCCACTCCGCATCAACCTCCTCCCATCTGGCAACCATCAAAATGTTCTCTGTATCTATGAGTTTGTTTCTATTTCACTTGTTTACTTTGTTCTTTAGATTCCACTTGTAAGTGAAATCATATGACATTTGTCATTCTCTGTCTTACTACACTCGGCAGAATACCCTCTAAGTTCTTCTATGCTGTTGCAGATGTTAAGATTTTATTCGTTTTTATGGCTAAGTAATATTCCACTATATATACAAGTATGTACCACCTCTTCTTTATCTATTCATCCATTCAGGGACACGTAGTTGCCTTCATATCTTGGCCATTGTAGTTAATGCTGCAATGAACATATGAATGCACATGTCTCCTCAAAGTAGCATTTTAGGCTTCTTTGAATGAAGACCCCAAAGTGGAATTACTGGGTCCTTCTTTGTCTCTTTTAGCCTTTGTTTTGAAGTCTATTTTGACTGATGTTTAAGTATTGCTCCCCCAGCTGTTTTGTTTTGTTTCTGTTTTCATGAAATATCTTTTTCCATTCCTTTACTTTCAGTCTATGTGTATCTTTTGATCTGAAGTGAGTCTCTTATAGGCAGCCTGTGTGTGGGTTTTGTTTTCTTATTTATTCAGCCACTTTACATCTTTTGACTGAAGTATTTAATCCATTTACATTTAAAGTAATTGTTGATAGATATGTAGTTATTGCCATTTTATTATTCATATTTTTATCTTTTTTTCTTCTGTCTTAAAGAAATCCCTCTGACATTCCTTATAATACTAGATTGATGGCGATGAGTGGCCTTACGTAGTAGGTGTCCTGTGGGGTCCAGTGGGGATGAGGCTGAACAGAGAGGTTGGGGACAGTTCAAAAGACAGTTTAGAAATACCAGGTGAGGAAGTGTAACCATTAGGTCTTCAGTCAATGATTCCTGACCAAAGAGTGACTTAGCACTTAAGGAAAACACTATTTTCCTTTAAAAAAGACAAATTTCAGGGGAAGCCGGGATGGCTCAGTGGTTAAGCGCTCACTTTGCAGCCCCGGGGACCGAGGATCAAATCCCAGTCCTGGCCTGTGTGGACCCATATGCTGAACTGGGGAGTGCTCCCCATTCAGTTCTCATCGGGGTGAGACCCCAGCCCAGTCCCTGCCCTGTGCAGCCCCACGCCCACCTGTGGAATGAAACCATGTGGAAAAACCAATGATGTGCAACTATAGAGACTGTTCGGGGCCCTCCCCCTTCTCTCTGTCTCTGTATCTCTCTCTCTCTCTCTCTGTCAAAACAATAGAAAAAGAAAAACCTGGCATCAGTGTGGAGGATGCATTATAAAGGCGGAGACTGTAAGAACTTGAATGGAGGCCCCAGGGATTTCATTTTTGAACCAGTTGACACAGGGACATCTACAGGACTTGCCATGAGAGTGGAGCACAGGCGTTGGAGGCTCTGATTTGCCCTTTTAGAAGAGGAGAGTGACAGGAAATGAATTTATTCAGAATCAGGAGTAGGACCTGGCATGCCAGGGAAGGTGGCTAACGAGCTTGGGTTTTGGCAGAAAAGCAATTGAGAGAGAAATCCACAGAGAGAAATCTGGCAGGTCTCTGGGGAATGGGAGCCCAGAGCCCTGGAAGCAGGTCAAGGTCATGGGTTACTCAGGGTGAGCATCTCCAAGTCACTGTCCCTCTCGTCCGTGCACCTGTGTATCACCAAGCAGGAGCTCCAGCTTGTGGAAAAGCTAAGTAAAATCAACACCTCAACAGGAATTTCAATGGGGCTTGCATGAAAAACAAGCCCCCCACCCTACCCGCCAATGCTGGAGCTCATCACGCGGTGACAATGTGAAACGTACAGCTCAGGCATTTAACATGCTTCCAGGAGAACATTAGCATATGAAGACCCTGTAAAGAGAAACGTGTCTGTGCTAATAAGTGACACTATCTGCCTTTTGTAGAGACCCTCGTCATTTACATTTTCACTTTTGCTTCCTACCTTGTGTTAAATCATTCTGACATTTTCCTCACATGCAAAATGTACTTCTGAAAATCTCTCAAATGTAAGGTTGTATTTGTGTGTGTGTGTGTGTGTGTGTGTGTGTGAGAGAGAGAGAGAGAGAGAGAGAGAGAGAGAGAGAGAGAGAGAGATTGAGTTGTGACAACTCTGACCGTCTCCTGGGTCTCTAACTCCCACACAGTCTGGTTTTATCTTTTTTTAGAGAAAAGTTACTAAATTCTTCTGGTTTCTATGCCTGGCAATGTGACGTCTACCAGAGAATGGCTCCTTGAATATTAAATGACTAAAGGGTTAGCTGTTGAGATAAACATTCAGCGTATTCAATATTAATGTGAAACCTTAACCTTGAGGTGAGGAGTCACCAGACAATAGATGCTCCCTTCTGTCAAGGAATTCCCATTAAAACTCTCCACCAATTGGGTGTTCAGCCAGAGTTTGCATACCTCCAATAGTTGGCCGAGAAGAGATCCTTAAACTAAGATAATGAAATTATGTTTCAATTACACTTGAAAGCTTCCATCCATTGGTCCTACTTAGCCACTGTAGCCTTGAGGGAAGACAGGAAGTTTAGAGTTGTTCGTTATGCTTGGGCTTTACAGATATACACACTTGGCTACCCATGAATCATATTTTAAGCATCATCTGCATCACCTGAAAGCTTGCCAGAAATGTGAAATATTAGCCTCCCTAGAAAGCTATTGAATCATAATCTATACTTTCATAAGCTTCCAGGTGATTCCCATACACATTAAAGCTCGAGAAGCATAGCTCAGAGCTTAATTACCCTTAAATTCTGTTTCTTGTCTGAAAATTGAGATTGTTGAACTTGATAATCCCTAAAACTTCCTTTCACCTATAAAACACTACAATCATAAATACAGAGTTTATAAAAATCTAATGGGAGAATATTTTTAGTAAGGGAAAACAGGTAGCTTATCTTCATATAAAACGATAGGGAAATTTTAAAGTAAACTATTGTTTAGTCACTCAACTCGGCTTTTTAAAACTAAATTGGCCGAAATCATAATGAAATAAAAACTTCTTGAGAGAATGTCAAGAAAAGAATGGGATATAAAATTTAATGGATATATTTAATTTGCAGG
Source organism: Craseonycteris thonglongyai (assembly GCA_004027555.1). Taxonomy (NCBI): domain Eukaryota; kingdom Metazoa; phylum Chordata; class Mammalia; order Chiroptera; family Craseonycteridae; genus Craseonycteris; species Craseonycteris thonglongyai. The sequence continues at coordinate 201,740 of PVKE010000111.1, read as the reverse complement.
GGAAAAATTAGAAAAATAAACAAAATGTCTACAGTGTTTATATATAGATGATGTGACTAAGAATCACATCTACTGATGCTAATGACACACAGGTTATCTCCATGTTGTTTAGTCTTACTCCCCCATCCCTCCAAATTTCTTAAGTGTATGTGTTTATACCAGTAGAAGAAGAAAACAAACACCTTTATCTTTTGATCAACAAGAATCAAATAGAAGACTTGAAAAGTTCAAGTTTTACAGAGAACCAGAAAATTCATTTTAGAATGAATGTCAAATTTATTTTTCATCCCAAAGAACATATCCTTCAGTTACGTCTTTCAAGGACCAACTCGAGTCTCTTTCCTTCCAATCCAACTTCCATTCTTATATACTGAGGTGAGGGATCTTGTTTGAATCAACTATGTGTCCTCTTCCCAGCAAAGGAACAGACTCAGATTAGGTACAAAGTAAATGTGCAATGGACGGAAGGAAGGAAGGAAGGAAGGAAGGAAGGAAGGAAGGAAGGAAGGAAGGGGAAGGAAGGAGAGAAGGCGGGAGAAAGATACGACCATTTTGGAGAACAGTTTAGTCATTTCTATGAAAAGCTTAATGTGCACCTAATTTATATCCTCATTCTACTTCTAGGAATCTATATAAAAGCAGCATTTGGAAACTATAAAGCAGATATTTTAGGCTTTGTAAGCCAGGATGCTACATACTCTGCTATTGTAATGCCAGGGCAGCCATAGACAATGACCAGACAAGTAAAGGTGTAAATGTGTGTGGCTGTGTTTGTGGGACGTACAGAATAAGCCACAGTGTGCAGCGCCCTACAGATGTTCATATAAGGACCTGAGTGCTCAGAGCAGCTGAATTTGTAACAGTCCCAAACTGGAGACCACCCAATTTCTACCAGCAGATAAATGGAGAAACAGACTGTGGTACAATGTATACAATGGAATAAACTCGGACATAAAAATTAATGGATTATTGATTCACAAAACAACATGATGTATGGCCAGATAGTTTACAGTATGAAAGAAGCCTGACCCCCCTTCCCCCCTGCCCCACAAAGAAAACGTACTGTAAGATTCCATTTATATATATGATTCCAGAAAATACGAAGTGATCTGCTGTGATGGAAAGCAGGTTGTGGTTGCTGGCAGAAGGGAGTGGACGCAGACTGGAGAAAGTATCGTACAAGTGCGCAAGGAAGCTTGTGGAAGGGAGGAGTTGTTCATTGTCTTGTGTGTGATGTTGGCTTCGTGGATATGTCAGAACTTATTAAACTGCACACTTTAACTATGCTCGGTTTAGTGTGTGTCCACCATACCTCAATAAAGGTGGTAAAAAATAAAGCAAAGCATACACTTGGCTGTGGGGGCAGTGGCTTTGGCCTCAGAAAGCGCTGTTGCCAAGGCCTTGAATCCCCTTAGGACTTTCACCTGGATTTCTCTCTCCAGATCAGCTTCTCTCTCTGAGACTGTTTTGTTTGTGTGAAGGCTTGAGGCCTTGCCCTGTGGCATTTAAGTGATGTCCTAGAAGGGACGTAGGTGTACGAGATAGACAGACAGACTAGAAGGAATTCAAGATCCATCATTGACTTACTTCAGCATTCTGGGCAGGATCAACACCTCACTTTTCTAATCTGGAAAATGGGGGAATTGCTTGCATTGCAAGGTTGTTGTAAGAATTAGAGAGAGGAGTGGGGAACCATAAGAAATGCTTGCTGTACTCAGCAAACACTAGTTCTCTTTCTTGTTTCTTCTTCATATCCTGACTAGAGTAGCCAAGGTTCTCCTGAGAAATGAAACCAATAAGGTATATCAATATTTAGAGAGAGAGATTTCTTTAAAGGAACTGGCTCATGTGATCATGGAGGCTGGCAAGTCTGAAATCTGCAGGGCAGGGCTGGAGACCCAGGGGAGAGCTGATACTGTAGCCTCGGGTCTGAAGGTCTCTGCAGGCTACCTTCCTTTTTCCTCAGGGGATCTCAGCCTTTTCTCTTAAGGCCTTCAACTGTTTGGACAAGGCCCACCCACATCATGAAGGGTAATCTGCTCTACTGAGCTAAATGTTAATCATACAGTCTAAAAATTAACCTTGCAGCAATATTGAGATTGGTGTTTGATCAAATAACTGGGCACCATTGCCTAGCCAAGTTGACACATACAATCTATGGCCACACCAACCCTTCAGCTAGTTGAAGAGGAAACTTCTGATGGTTGGCACTCTTCTCTCTCCGAGCTAAATATTTTCAGATTCTCCTGCTCACTCCATGGCCAGTGAGTCTTCTCTGTCCTCAGCTGTCTCATGTCTTTCTCTCCAGTGACTTAGGAATTCCCCACCAGTGATATGAGATCCAAACGCCAGCATTTATTAACTGCATCTCCTTTTGGATTTTGAAGTGGCCTCATTCTAAGAGTTCAACTGCCTGCCCTGTTCAAACAACTTGGGATTGTAATGTAGTGCACACACATTTTTTAAGATGCAAAACTCTTGCCTTCCATGAGCCCTCGACAATTTTATGAGACCTTGGAAAACACAGGATGAGCCCTCGGGCCCCAGCTATGGACCATATGCCATAAGCCAGACTGCATCAGAGCAAAAGAATTTTAATTCCTTCCCAATGAGGTTTAGTCTTTGCTTGTCAGTAGGGCTGTGCCTGGGTTGGGAATGTAAATGTCTAAGGAGAGGTAAACAGGTTGCAATTTCATTGCCTCTAAACATGCGCCTGCCTCAGGGGCTTCTGATTTATTTATTTTTTTAATGGAGTGCGAGGCCGTAAACCCTTCCTGCTGGCAGGCTGGCAGGCCACGCACATTTTTAGAGGCGCCCAAAGCTGTAGCCAGGAGTGGTATCGGGAAGCTGACGGAGCCCTGTAATTAAAACCATGCCCAGCAAATGCTCCTGATTCCAGGGGTCACATCTGATTTCATCTAAAACATTCTTTTTGGTCCCCTCTTAACCCAGTCTTGACTTTGGAGCACTCACATCATTACCAGAGTGGAGGGTGGGAGGAAGTGGGGGTGGAGGGGCAGGCAGAGGAACGTAAGTTATACATTAAGGGTTCAGGTTTGTGCATTTTTTTTTAATTTGACTCCAGTTGAACAATTGCAATACAAGGAAGAGGCTATTGTTGTGTTGCATGTGTATATCACTAACAGGTTTTGTTTGTTTTTTTCTTTTTTGGGAGGAGACTTTGAAAAAGCTTAGACTGAAAATGAGCTCTTTAATATGGGTGAGTACCCCTTATCATTTTTTGCTTCATATCCAACTCCTATCTTTTTCTAATGGAAAACATACTTCTGTTATTATTCACTTTGGCCAACACACATTGCCAAATGTCAGCAGATTGTGTTTTTCACTTGCAGGTATCATCTGTTATAATTGAACATGGCCTTTACCTACATATTTGCCTGTACAAAGCATCAGTTTCACTTTGCACCGAGGTTTTGTTCAGTATCTAAAAAGTCTGGCTAATGAATGAAATCTTTTACTGTTCAAAATGGTAAGCCTTAGTCCAAAATGGCTTTGCAGAGCTGGGCCATACTTTGTAGATCTGGAAGGGATCATGTTCAAGTACCTAATTTGATGAGAAAAAAAAAAAGGTGTGTGGGTGTGTGGTGGGGAGGGGCGGTCCTCAAAGCTTGCTATTGTGGAATATGTTAGCGATTCATATTCTCTGGAACACCCAGTGTTACATTTTCTAAAGTTTGGTATGTATTTCTTCAACTATGTTTTAGTTCAGTGTAATTGCATAATCTTTTACACTTTCACAAACATTTATCAGCAACTCAGGGAGGAGGAGACAAAGACATTTGCATGTCCCCACATTAGTGAGTTAACTATTTATTGGGCATCTACCGTGTGCCGAAGAGTGCGCTGGGGTGCTAAACGAGACTGGGAATAACACACATCCTCTACCTGCCTCATCTGGAAAATGAGGCCCAGCCAGGGTGATGCTGGGGCACTGTTTCTCCAACAGGGTCAGGGAAGAAGCCATGGTTGTGACATTGGCCACATACCTGGTGCCAAGAATCTCACAATGGCCAGTTTCAGGCTATGAATAAAATGAGGCTAAACACAGAGCTGCAAAGGGAAGTAAGTGCCCGACTACCTTGCACGAGTATGCGCCGTCTCTAGCTCCCCAATGCACTGAGTCTACCTCGTGCACTGCCTTCTCCCCAGAGCCACCTCTGAGCCTCGTCTCCTCTCTGCCCTCTTCCCCCCACAAACAGCTGAGTGTCTGCACCCCTAGGGTGACTCAAGTCTTTTTGTGAATAAATGAATATTAAGTAGGAAATGAACACCCTGGATGTTTAACATTAGCTAAAGGCTACATGCAGACATACCCTTACCTATAAACACATTGGCTCTCTGACAAAGGAAGTCGCTGTTCCCCTCTCTTTGTGGTTCATATACTTTAGAAGAAATGGCACTCCATAATCACATTCTCTTCCCAGAATGCCCCCTGGGCAACCCCCACACAAGCATGGTTGGTGACTTTGAGTCTTGCCTTGCGGCTTCCTTAACTTCCAACCTTAAACCAAGTTACATGGAAAGTAATGATCCTCAAAAACGAATGCACTGTAGCAGCGAAGAAAAAAATTAATTAGCCACCATAATGGCATCATTTAGACTTCTTTCTTTTCTTCCTTTTAAACATCAGTGCAGTGACTAGAAATTGTGGATACTGCTGCCTTAGTCCCTTTTACTCAATGACTGGGACAAAGTTGGGAGGCAGGGATGAGTCTGCTCTATATCCTAGTTTTACAAACAGGCTTATGTGATTTGTTTTTTAATGGTAATAATAATAATAATGTATTTTTTAAATGGCTCCTTAGGCAGAGAGGGTGGGTTGTCATGATACAGTGAAATAGGGTAGACCTACAGGAGTGTGGGTCCCCCCTAACCTTCCAGGCTACCTACAGCCACTGTTCTACTAGTCTTGGATAGTAGTTTCTGCTCTGTATAATGGGACTTCCAGGGCGATGGGGGAAAGGCCACCTTAGTGGTGATGGAGAATTTTTAGATATGAACAAAGATGGTGTTTTTTCATGGGAGTCTATGTGATTTAGGGTGGCCTGGTGGACAGGCTGATAGACAGGGTTTAAAAGAACCCGGATCCTCACCACTCCCAGAAGCTGCCATTTTGATTGGCCACTCTGTCTTTCTCCTAATGTTCTTAGTCTGCCCTGGGGTAACTTCTTGTGCTTTGAGGCTGCCCTTTGAGGTCTGTCTGAGTTGGGCAGTATTGCTGGCATTTAGAAACACATGAGTATTAGCAGTTGTAACCTTGGGTAAATTATTTAACCTAATTGGGATGCATTGCTCATCTGTTAAATGGGGCATTGTACTCTTGCCCACAAAGGTTGTTTGAACTCTGAAATGGGATGAGGAAGCTGAAATGCTCTTTACAGAGGTGGACTCACATAGTTTTCCATTGAGAAACAACGAGAAAGACTCAAAGTCAAGTTTGTCCAATCCAACCCACGGCCAGCTTTGAATGCAGCCCAACACAAATTCATGAACTTTCTTAAAACATTCTGAGATTTTTTTTTATTTTTATTTTTTGCTCATCAGCTATTGTTAGTGTTAGTAGTGTATTGTATGCATGGCCTGAAACTATTCTTCTTCTTACAGTGTGGCCCAGGGAAGGCAGAAGGTTGGACACCCCTCTTCTAGGTGACAGCGCCAAACAGGACAGCGATGACCAGCAGGGCACTGGTGATCCTATTTGGGAGGAGTTTACAAAGACAGGGATGGAGGAGAGCAGCTGGATTTGGTAAGCACATGAGATTGGCAAGCGTGCGAGGGGTGCTGTGTGGTGTCCCTAGGTCTTCTTCAGGCCTGAAGGACTTTTGTTCCCATCTAGGGAAGGTTGTTGCAGATCTCAGCTGTCAGCCCCCAGCAGTGAAGAGCCACCTGACCCAAAGTGGCCTCTCTTCCCTGGGGTGCCCCCGCTCTGTGACTGACTGCTATGGGGAGACAAAGGCTCAGCTTCTTACCCAGTTAGGGACAACTAGGAAGGACCACTCCAGCTTCTGAGCTCCTGTTGGGTTGGCTGAGGCCTTGTCAGATGGAACCTGTGACATCATAAGAAGTATTCTTCTTATTATCTGCCCTCCTCCCCCTGCTTTCTGGCAGACAACTCCTAAAACCTTTGGAATCTCTGAAGTGAAAATGTCATTTACCATAATAATGTCTGTTGTATGCAGATGAGATGACTGTTGTCAGGGGCCTCCTGGATAGTCTCAGGGGACTATGTGAGTAGAGGTTTGGAACATTCAGCCCCACCGCCACCTCTGGGGAGGGGAGAGGGACCAGAGGTTGAATTAATCACCAATGGCCAATGATCTCATCAATTATGCCTGTCTCATCAAGCCTCCATTAAAAATCCTAAAGGAGGGGGAAGCTGGGATAGCTCAGTGGGTTAAAGCACTCACTTTGCAGCCCCGGGGACCAAGGATCAGATCCCGGCCCTGGCCCGTGCGGACCCATATGCTGAACTGGGTAGCTCCCCCAGTTCAGTTCTCACCGGGGTGAGACCCCAGCCCAGTTCCTGCCCTGTGCAGCCCCGTGCCCACCTGTGGAATGAAACTATGTGGAAAAACCAATGATGTACGACTATGGAGACTGTTCTGGGCCCTCCCCCTTCTCTCTGTCACTCTGTCTCTCTGTCTCTGTCTCTCTCTCTCTCTCTCTCTGTCAAAAACAATAAAAATAAATCTTTAAAAAATCCTAAAGGAGGAGATGTGGAGACTTTGTGGATTCATGGAGGAGCTGACTTACCCAGAGAAGGCATGGAGGCTCTGAACCACCTCTCACAGCCCTAGCCCTGTGCATTAATTCCATCTGGCTGTCCTGAGTTGTATCCTTTTACAAAAAGCCAGTAGTGTAAAAAGTAAACTGTTTTCTTAAGTTCAGTTGTTCTAGCAAATTACTGAGGGGGTGTTGTGGGAACCTCAACTTTATAGCTGGTTGATCAGAAGCACAGATGACAGCCTGGGATTGCAGATGGTGGCTGAAGTGGGGTAGAAGGGACAGTCTTGTGGGGGTCAATGTTAATCCCAAGTAATGCAGAACTGAATCAAATTGTAGGACCCCCAGCTATGTCAGTGAAGTGCTGTGAGTAGGAGAGTACAGTATGGAGAGTGGAGAGAGACATAAGTTTTTTCTTTTAGCTTCACGGCCCAATTGTCCCATTTGCCCACTCCTGCAATAATTCCCCTTCGTGAACTTGCCATTCATGAATCATCTTTTCAGAGCCCAATTCCTGGGAAGCCCAACTTGAGATGCATTCAAGCAGAGGAAACAATGAGATGGGGAGGATGGAAAAGGCAGGCAAGTTTCTGGTGATGGCTGGTTGCATTTGGTGTGAGGAAGAATGGTGTAAGAGGCTGGCTCTTGCTGTCGGTTTTGAAGTTGTTGCCACTGGGGAAGCTGATGGAAAAATGAAGTGGTGCCTGATTCTCCACTGGCTCCTCTCCAGAAGCCTCAGACCCAGATGGCCAAACTTCTTCAATGGCATGGAGAAAGGGGGACTCAAGCACAGGTCTCCCCTCCAGATCTCTTCTAGAGATGGCTGAGCTGCATGCGGTCATCAACCAGACTTCAGGGCACGTGGTCTGGAGACGGTCTTCAGCGTCCTGGGACCTGTAAGCCCAGAACCAGCTGCGCTTTCCTGAGGACACTTGACTAAGGAGGGACAGAGCATCTGATGACTCCCTGCCCCCACCCCAATGGCCATGATGTGACCTGAAGGAGGGCTTCTTCCCCTCCCCTACCCTCTCTGCCTTTTCTAACAAACAATTATTAAACAGACTTCAGTCATTCATTCCATTGTGCGGATATTGCTGCCTGAGCAGAACTAATGGTGCTATTTTAAAAGTAGGGTTATTAACGTAATATATGTAATTGATTAAAAAATTTCAAGTACAAAATAAATAAATAAGGAAATAGCTCCTTCTTGTCCCAGAACTTCCAAACCTACTCCTCAGAAATAGTCACAGCGAACAACAGTTCTATGGACTCTTCCCAACATGCTCTATGCATAGACAAGCACATTTGTATATATGTGTATTTTTAAACTTTTCTTTTTTAACACAAATGGGCAATATATTCTATACCTTTTCTTGCTCCTTGCTTTTTTTCTCCCACTGACTTATATGCTTCATTGCAAGTAAATGAAAACCAAACTCAAACTCTCTGGAGTAATAAACAGGATTTGCTGGCATATCACTGGAAGTTCAAGGTAAGAACGTGGGTCAAGGCTGATTTGACTCAGTGGCTGACCAGTGTCATCAGAGGTCTGGCCTCGCTTTCTGCTCTGCCTGTCATGGTGTGGTTGCTGAGGCTGGCTTCCCATCTTGGCCACAGTATGACTTGGTAACATCCCAAGGGCTGCATACTCACGTGTCCATATCGAGGCAGAGAGAAGAGCTATTTCTTGAAGTTCTCTCAGAAGAGCCAGAAAGCTTTAATTTGAATATTTCCCCCCTGGAGACCCAAGCCCACTCCTGTTCACATCTCTTTGGCATGAATTGGGTCACATGCCTTTATGAGACCCAGTCTCCCTAGAAAGGGATGGAGTTACATGAATTAGTTCAGCTTGATGACCCCCTAGAGCCAGGAGGAAGTTACTGTTCTCCAAGTAGATGGGCTGTGAGTGGTAGCTATGGTTACCTAAGCAAAAATTAAAATAGTTAGCAACATTATTATATTAATAATAACATGTTATATACTTCTTTCTGTAGCCACACAGCTAGATCTATGTCCTTTAAAGTAAAAATTTGTCAGCATAAGGTCCAACTGTGTGGATACAACGTAATTAACTTTTAAGCAATCCTTGCTAATGGTCAGTTAGGTTATTTCCAGTGATTCCTTGGCATGAAGCCATGCTTTAGTGAACACCCTATGTGTAGTTTTGCACACACATGGATTACAGGTAGAGCTGTGGCTAAATCCCCGGGAAGACAAGTTCAGGAATATAATTCACCTATGTTTAGTTGCAGACCATCCAGGAGGTAAAGACTCAGGTTAGAACCTTCAGAGCCAACTCCCCCAGGGAGCTGCTGCCTTCTTGAGAAGTCACCATACAGCTGTCAGGAATTCAGGACTGTGGAGCCGGAACCAGAAACACCCGGTCCGGATTCAGTGTGAATGAGGAAGCTCTGCTGCCGCTGCTTCAGGATTGACCAGCATGCAACAGTAAGTGAGGCTTTGCACCCCAACTTTTGACACCCACAAAGCTGATGGCCACAGAAACCATAGGAGCAGCTTCCTAAGTAGAAAGCAAACACAGAACCTTTTCCAAAGGCATGAGAAGACAGAGGAGAGCTCTTGACCTTGTTGGCCAACACTGAGCATCTTTGTGGGCCAGTTTCTGCCCCAGTTCATCCTCACATATCCACCAGGAGTAGGTTCATCATCTCCAGGGCAGATAGGCTAGCGGTGGACACAGGTACAACCCCAAAGGGCTGATTCCTCTTTTGATGTCTAGGTGCCTTATACACCAGTGGTTAAATATTTTAATTATCACTCTTAATCATCTCAGTTTTATAGATAAGAAAACTGAGGTTCTAGAACAGTAGGACATTTCCCCAAGCCCAGATAGGTGGAAAGGAACCAGGGTCTTAGTCTAGCAGCCTATGGCTCCAAAGGCTGTTTGTTTGTTTGTTTGTTTGTTTGTTTGTTTGTTTTTTCTGTCAAGTCCACTGCCTTTCTGCCTAACGCGATTACTCTACTAAAATTCTTCTATGGTATGGTGCAGTTTTAAAAGGCTCTGCTTTTAAAATATTTATACCATAAGACACATTTCTTGGCATTGGTGACCATATTTACTGGGAACAAAATTGGGACACCGTGGTGGTTAAATTTATGTGTTGACTGGGCCATGAGGTGCCCAGATATTTGGTTAAACAATATTCTGGGTGTGTCTGTGAGGGTGTTTCTGGATAATGTTAGCCCTGGAATTGGTAGTCTGAATAAAACAGATTGTCCTTCTCAGCATGGGTGAGCCTCATCTAACCTCTTTAAGGAATCCAGCAAAGAGGCTGAGAAAGGAGAAGTCCCTCTCTGACTGCCTGTGTCTGAGCTGGGACATCATCCATCTTCTCCTGTCGTCAGATGCAGACTTGGACTGAAACTGACACCATGGACTCTCCTGGTTCTTGGGCCTTTAGACTTGGACTAGAACTGCACCATCCACTCTCCTGGATCTCCTGATGCCAACTGCTGTTCTTGGGACTTCACAGCCTCTATAAATGTGTGAGCCAATTCCTTACAATAATTCTCTTTGTTAATGTAACATAAGGTAACATAACATAATAACATAACATACCATATAACATAGCAACATAACATGTAAATCCTATTGCTTCTATTTCTCTGGAGAACTCAGAATACTGAAACCCCCTTTATGACACACGGCCTGGCAGAGCTGAAGGGGAAACCGACATAAAAATACAGGGGAAGAGACACTCTTCATGATCTGATGCCAACCAACCTCTCCACAGCCCCACCCCTGCCCATCAGCCCCAGGCGCCTACGTGCCACGTGCTTGTGGTGCTGCAGGCTTGTGTTCTTGCCCAGACTTCGCCACGAAACATTCTTTTCCTGAAGTCATCTTTAAAGCCAGCTGCAGAAGGTGATTCTTTAGGGAGCTTTTCCTGACATCCTTATTATTTATGTCCTCTCGTCATGAAGTTGTATCTCTGTCGTAATTCCTGAAGAAAGGTATCACCTTCTGCTATTCTTGTTTCCCAAAAAATGGTGAATTCTTAAAAATTCTGTTTTAATTGTTTCTGTCATCTTGGTGCCTGAGATATAATAGATACATGTAGAAAGAATGTGTGTGTGTGTGTGTCTCCATCTAGAAGGCTAAAATGATAAGGGTCTCTGTATATTCATTTCCTGCACTGTCACCAAAACCTTGTATTCTGAAAACCAATATTTGGTCACTTATTCTAGAATCATAACTACTTTCTTTTCATGGAGCAGAGCCAACAGTAAAGAGTAGTAGGATAGGGAACAGGCTCTCGGGTGACAAACAATTGAATTTGAACCCTGCCTCTACCGCTCACTACTTTCACAACCTTGAGTGATTTAACCTTCTGATCCTCATGTCTGCATTGGTAAAGTGGGGGTGATAAAGGGTGCTTATTTTATAGGCCATTGTACAGCTTAATGAGATAATGCACACGACAGCCTAGCATGCTGCCTGGCATTCAGCACCATGTAGTAGTGATGTCAGAGCTACCAGAAGAGGAAAGTTAGTAGTATCTACGTTTGAACATGGCATCTCACACTTCTTCCCCAGAAAAAGAAAGCTTTGACGTTGCTTTTGGACTTGCATTTGTGTTAAAGTCCTAGAATTTAGGAATCTTGCTTCCTGGGTGAAGTGTATAACTCCTATGTTTGGAGTAATTATTAGGAGTCACCTTTCCAAGTGGCAGCAACCACCATCCAGCTATAGTAAGGAGAGCTAAGGCAGGAGACGTGAATGAGGATGCTTTTTCTTATCTCCCCAGCAGCTTGTTGCTAGGGAGAATCACTCTAGGAGGTGAATATCTTGATCCTTGGATAAATGAAAGATATAGTTCTTCTGAAACAAGACCACCCATGGAGGCACAGCTGGGTAGGGCGCAAGGAAAGAAAAGTTTGCAAAGCAGAGAATATTTGCAAACTAGAAACTTACAAATGTCATGGCACTTCGCAGGCTCTGACCCTGGGACCTGGGGCACAATGCTAGCAACCCCACCAACTAGCTGTGCGTCTTTGAGGAAGCCATTTTTTTTTCAAACCCATGTGCCTCATCTATAGGATGAGCAGAAAAATTCCTTGCATCTCCCAGGAGTTTCCAAAGCACCATTCAGGTGCAAGGAGTCTGATATTCATGAGGTGCATCTTGACCCGAGTAGCCCATCCTGGACGTAGCACCAGACAGGTGATAGCTCAGCTTCCCATCTGGGGACAGGAAGTCATGGGAATGGGAAAGGTGATTGAAAAACTCCCATTTTGTGTTGTCTTCAATCTGGACATCTACCCTAACTTTTAAAACAATGGTTTCTAAATTATCAACATGTTTTAAAACCTCAAATTTAAAAATGAGTCTATGTCATTGTATATATGGTGTTTACTAAAAAACACATTTTATGAACTCTTTGGTACTCTTCATTTTAATTCTTCTTTTTTTTTAGAATTACTTTTATTGTTTTTTGACAGAGAGAGACAGACAGAGAGGGATAGAGAGAAGGGGGAGGGCCCAGAGCAGTCTCCACAGTTGACAGCATCAATTTTCCATATAGTTTCACTCCACAGGTGGGCACGGGGCTGCGCAGGGCAGGAACTGGACCAGAAGCCTCCCGCATAGGCCCCGGCAAGAACTGAACTTGGGGCACACCCCAGCTTAGCATATGGGTCCGCCTGGGGCCGGGGCCGGGATTTGATCCTCGGGCTCCGGGGCTGTAAAGCAAGCGCTCAACCCGCTGAGCCATCCCAGCTTTCCCTTAATTCTTTTCTTTTTGTATTTTAATGTTTGTGCATTGGGGTGTGGGGTGGATAGCCCTGCAAATCCTTTATAGAACTAGGCTGGATACATGTACACATACTTACATACTATCGCATTGAATTCTCACCACAGATTTATGAAATGGGCACAATAACCGCTTATATAGATGAAGTAGCCAAGAACCAAAGAATGTAAGTAAGCTGCCTACTTCTCTAAGCCAGGAGGTAGCAGAGCCGGGATTCAAACCCAGTTCCAACCCTGTTACTTTCAAATTCAGATTGGGGCAGAATGTAACAGTAGCCTTTTTCCATTGCCTCATTGGGCCCAGGAGAAGGAAGGTCCCCGAGGCTGAGCTGGACAGATGAGCCCAACAGATTTGCCACATGACCCTTTTAGTTGTAAGAAGAGCAGGTGGAGCTAGATATAGAAATCGGATTCAGGTAACTTCCAACCACGAAGGAAAGCAATGGATTAAAGGAAGGAATCCAGGAAGCTTGACAAGAAATTCTGGAAGGAAACAAGCCCCCCTGGCTGGTTATCTCTTATCTGAGTGCTTTAGCTAAAAATCAGGGACTTGAACTCTAAATTTCTGTTCTATCTGAAACAGCTAGCTAGACCTCTCTGTTGCGGACAAGTGGGCCAGAGGAAGTGCAAATTTGCACATCAATTGGTGAAATGTGTAGGAAACCCTTCTATCCTTGGCTTTAATTCATGAATCCTCTCTGAGCCCCAAACTTGCTAATTTCTTCTTTCCCCCAAAAACCATCACCAGGAAGTGAGGTCTCATTCCGGGGCAGGTGTCAGTGACATTGTGTCTGCGGTAAACAAACGTACCTAAGCTTCTCTGAGATTGGGGCAGTTTTCAATATCACAGGGCTTTTCAGAAGGTCTCCTCGATTTCTGTGTTTCAAGGCTGACCGTTGAAATGCAGGCTCTTATTGTTGGAAGGCCGCTCTCAGGGTCCCTCAGACTTCCTTTAATCACCTCCACCTCCCAGCCTCCTTCTCAAGCTCACTCTTCCTAGAAGTAAGGCTCTTTTTCATCACTTGCCTAAAACTGTTTTCCTTCCTGATTTTCAATAAGGCTGGGAACTAGGTGTTGGGTGTCAGGGTTTCTAACATGATTTGTTTAGCTCTGGTAGGGGGTATTTACAAAGGATTTAGTTAACACTGTTGTTGACACTGTTGTTGACACTGACACAGAATAGTCTTCCCTAGTCTCTACACATCAGCTCACTAAAAGTATGTCATTAAATGAGACTGAGAAGGAGAAAAAAAAAAAAGTTTCTAAGGTCATTGCAAATGGCTGTGACCAGTAAGCACATTATTTCATTTAATAACTTTAAAGAGAAACATATTCATTTAACTTTTTAAAATATTCCTGACTCCCAATCTGAAAAGGGCAATTTCACTTCTAAATTTTACTTTCAAACCAGTGAAACCAAAATTTTCTTGACTGAATCAATTACCGGTAGTTCTCCCAAAACCCCCAAAAGGGGATCCTTGTAAAGCTGGCTGCTTCCAAACAATTCTCGGAGCTGAGTCTTAAATTGGGCTTCAGAGGAGGCTCCGCAAAGTCATGCAAATCTTAGAAATTTCCTCAGAATGAGGTCAGTAACTTTCATCTAATTTTATGAGAGACTCATGGTCCCAAACATTTTGTATTAAATGGCCTAATGTAGCATGGAAAATAACTTCAGCCCAGAATGAACTTGGCCGATGCCTTATTGATTAGACCTGAGGAAGGGGGTGTGGGCTGAGGAAAGGCCTTGTTTAGTGATCTGCCATCAGTCTGATTCAGTTAGTCAATCAACAAACACCTAGCCTGGGACTCACTCAGGGAAAGGCATGTGATTTCATTGTCCCTCTTTTAGGAAGTGCAAAATCAGAACTGCAATCATGAACCATAAATTGCCCAGCGCCTTTGAAGTCTGGCCATAGGATTGAAGTTCAGAACCATCCAATGAGGGAGGGGAAGAAATACACACTATGTGATGAAGTGTTTATTAGTTGATTTATGTAAATTATGTTGAAGACCTGAAGAACCAAAGGGCTAGAAAGTATCATCAACCTCCTTAAACGTTCTTTGTCTCTCTTTTCCCTAAAGGCAACTTATAGTACCCAAAAGACAACCTTGCCCCCAAATTCTCATTTTCAATAAATAGGCCACTTGAATAAGGGCTTTCCTTTTTCTCATATGAGGCTAGTTTAGACAAGTGCTTCCTTCCCTCGGTTGAACACAATAGCAACTTTAAGGGAAGATGCGCAAAACAAGGTAAAGTCTCTAGTGTTGGTGACAAATTAAATGAGAGGATGGGCAGGCTGGGTGCCCTGGTACCTTTGGGAGGCCAGCTCCTAGCAGTGTGTCTGCAGGAAGCTCACAAAGCCTCCACGGGGGACAGAAGGATCAGAATTTATACGTATTTTCCGGCGTATAAGACGACCGGGCATATAAGACGACCCCCTAATTTTACAGTTAAAACATAGGTTTAGGCCTATATTCGCTGTATAAGACTACCCCCCACTTCCGAGGCTGTAGTCTTATACAGCGAATATAGGCCTAAACCTATTTTTAACTGTAAAATTAGGGGGTTGTCTTATACGCCGGAAAATACGGTAATCCAGTAGGGATGATAAGATAAAGAAGCACACAGATAGCTACAATGTAAATCAAGATGAGTTCCAAGCAATCTGAGACATTTGAAGAGTAGGACAGGGTTGGAAATTGGGACTATCACACTTCCTGGACTGAATCAAGAGAACTTTCAAGAAGAGAGTGGCCCTTTGCAAAGAGTAACGCAAATTACCAACCACGTTCATTGAGTCCTCCCTATGTGCTCATTGGGTTACATCCTCTCCATGTATCATCTCATTTTAGGGACCTTGACTGATAGGCGGGGCCGTGCTGGTGGGTAGGGCTGGGGATGGCATTGCTCAAGGGCAAAGCAAGGACAAGAGCCACTGTCCCAAGCTCTTTCCTCCAAAAGTTTCTGCCTGCCTTTCATCACTCTGTTCTTGATTCCTTACATACAAATGTGGAACTTGTGTTTTCCATGAGCTTCTACTTATTCTACCAGCATGTGTCAAGACCAGGAGACTTATTATCTCCATGTTTATCCAATTTTTTTGATTATAAGGATCATGTGGTCTGTCCCAGCAGCTCAAGAATGTCCCTGTGAGTTGAGATGAGGCACCCATCTGTTTGGAAGAGCTGTTGGGGACTTGGTTATTGTTGTTAGTCTCTTTCTGTGCCTAGTTTGTACGTTTAACTTTATCATAGGTATGTAAGTCTAGGAAAAAACATAGAATGCATAGGGTTCAGGCATCTACTGTGGATCTTAGATTTCCAGTGGAAAAGGGCAGACAACTGTCTTTGTATACTTGCCATTTCCTGAAACTCCTGGTGGGCACTCCATCCTCTGCCTCCCCATCCTCCCAGCACCCAGCCTGATCCTAAGACCATGATAGGACTGCTCTTTATATCCTGATGGGCCTCTAGTTAACATGAAGTGGTTCTCATCTCATCAGTTGTCCTGTATATGAGTCCCACCTAGTGGATACAAATTGAGTTACTGGTTTTTGTTTGTTTGTTTGTTTTTAAGATTTATTTTATTGTGTGAAAGAGAGAGAGAGAGAGAGAAGGGGGAGGGCCCAGAGCAGTCTCCATAGTTGTACCTCATTAGTTTCAACATAGTTTCATTCTGCACTGGTGGATGTGGAGCTACTTGGGGAAGGAAAGGAACTGGGGACTTCCACATGGGAGGCTCACCCCAGTTCAGCATGGGTTTGCACAGGTTGGGGCCGGGATTTGATCCCCAGACTTCGTGGTTACAAGGCAAGCGCTCAACCTGTTGAACTATCCCAGCATCCCCTGAATCGCTGTTTCGGATTGGAAAAACGCTTGGATTTACAGCCTTTTCTGTTCATTTCATTTGAGGCATGTAAAACACAGAGACGTATGTGGAATGTGCCTTCTCCTCTAATGTCCAAAATTAACTTAAAGTATAGGAATATAACTTTGACTAAGTGATTTGGAAGCCGAGGGGAGGCTTTTCTTTAAAATGATGTCCAGTCCCGGAGCCATTCATTGCCAGGCAGTTTCTCTCTCTGGTTGGAGCAGCCTTGGGATTGGGTGTGCGGGTCCTGGGAAGGAGTGAGGCACCGCACTTGCCGCCTCACTGGGACATTCATGACTGCGGGGACCAAGCAGGACCTAACGGTCTTAGCCCCTGCACTCCCCGGCACTGTCAACCCAGGAACACGAGGGGAAAGCAGAGCTGTGTGAACCTTAGTGGAAGGGAGCAAGAAGAGAAAGAATCCATGTCATCCCTGGAAATGGTGTTACATAATTAACTGCCACTTTTGTTTTCCTGCCAGAGAGTGCCAATGTTATCCTTTCCCTAATGTTTCAGAATATATTCATAGGCATTGTTTTTGTCTTATGTTCCAAGAATGTGAAAATGATAAAACATGAGGTTTAGAGACAAGCAGACCTGAGTGTAGGTCTTAGCGGCTGTGAGATTGAGGCAAGTCACAGGCCACCTTTCATCTCAATTTCCTTGCTGATAAAGCAGAGTCCATAGGGCTAGTCCCACCCCAGAGTCACGGTCAGCTTTAATCCAGATGGTGGCTGTCAAAGCACCTGGCACCCTCGGTGTGACTCATAAGAGCCACATACCTCTACAGGTGCCATCAGCAATAAGGACTCCCCTCCACACTCCACAGTCCTCCTTCCTTTCATCTAAACTCCAAACACCCAACATGCTCCCGCGTTCTCTGGCTCATGGAGGACGCCCTGATTCCTTCTGTTCTCAGGGGTCCCAAGACACCCATATCTCTCTTCTGATCCCATCTAAACTTGCTAGTCCTGTGTCCCCTTCCCTGCGGGCACTGCCCTGTGCTCAGCCCTAGCTCTGAACAGTGAGTCCATCTAAGGCGTTCATGGTCACGATGACTAGCTGGGTCATCTCTGATGATGAGACTTGGTCACAGTCCTGCAGTGAGGTGGTAATAAGGAGAAGGGCTAGAGCTCAGGACTTCCCATTTCTACAGCCAGCCTGGGTAGACGGTTCTGCACGCTCCTTCCATTCCACCCGGGCCCCCAGAATGCAGCGCTTCAGCCGCTGTATTTGTCTGGGCTGCTGTGGCTGTACCCCAGGACACTACGAACATACTCTGGGTTTGGGTTTCAGCTCAGAGCCTTCCAGAACTGACGGTGCCCTACTTTTGGGGGTCTCGTTCTGTTGTTTCGCTTTTTGCTTTGCTTTGTCCTTAAACCAGAATGCTTTGAAAGGGACGGATGTAAGCCCGTAGCCTGGACCTCATACCTTTACATTTCTTTGGCTCTTAGCTCTGCTTTGAGGAATTGGAGAAAATGCCAATTCCTGCTTTGCAATGCAACATATTGTGATAGATGCTGCTTCTGAGATCCCGTATGCTTCATATTGCCGTGGAAAAGCACTGGCATAGCAAGATTTTTTTCTATAAATTTCCCCAGCGATTGAATTGGATTTCTGTGGGTTGCTTTTACAGCAACATTGTCTCAGCAAGAGTGAGAGAGCGAAAGAGGGAGGGAGGGAGAGAGAGAGAGAGAGAGAGGGAGATTGCAGATTAACAAATAGAGTGGTTTTTAAGGCATACTTGCTTTAAGACGGCAGCTTGGAGGGCATGGTCCCAGAATGTTCCTGGTTCTGATTCTACGCGCTAAGATTTGAACGTACTAGTCTTGGAATAATGGAGATGTGGTGTCAATAAGAAAAGAAAGCCACAATTCCCGACTTGGCCCCTCACCAGCTCTGAATCTGGGGCAAGTGGATCAGTTAAGTTTTGCTGAAATGATTTAGTGATTCAAACACTTCTTTCTTTCTGGTCTGCACAGGCTCTGATAGGGGTGGATGGTTCAAGGTCATGTCACTCGTGTGTCTGGTGATTGGAGCAATGTCAGCAGGGGTGGGGGTGGGGTGATTGGGCCAGGTGTCTCATCTTCCAACAGGGTAACCCCGGTTTATCCCCCTGGCAATGGGCATGGATGCCATTGGCATGGCGACCCTCCAAACTGCTGCTTGCATCACATTTGCTAATACTCGACTTGGCCGAAACAAGTCACACATCTGAGCTTTCTTATCTTCAGGGGCAGAGAAATTGACTCCCCCTCTTGACAGGAGGTGTTTCAGTCTCATTGCACTGGGGCAGCCTAGACAATCTACTGCAGCAAATAAATGATGCGCTGTGAGCCTCAGTGACCTCAATGTCCAAATGGCTGACCACCACATAGTACCGGACAGTTCAGATTTGCCATGTCAACGTGACCTCTTGACTCGGTGTTGTGCTTTCTCACTCCTCTCACCTTTCTAAGCAGCACCATTGTTCACAGGTTAGCTGAAGACAGAAACCTGGGAGTCATCCTTTATTCCTTCTTTTCCTCGTTCCTGCTACCTCTCACATCAATCTACCCTCAAGAAACACCTATGGACTCTGACTTGTAAATGACCTTGAATCTGTCCACTTCTCTTCCTGCTCCCGTCCTTGCTCCCTCAGCAAGGATCATCTTTCCTTCTCTTGAAACAATTTTCCTGCAGACACTCACGTGGCTCCTTGTGGTCTTGGCTCAAGGTCACATTCTGAGGGAAGCCCTCCGTGATCACCATCAACCCTACTCCCATCTTACATTTCATGTCCTCTCTTGCTTTACTTTTTTCCTTTATATGTATTACCGTGTCATTTGTTTTTTAATTGTCTGTCTGTCCCACCGGAATTCAGTGTCAAGAGGGAAGGGTGATGTTTGGTTCTTTGCTTCAGCATTAAATCCCCATTGCCTACAAAGTACTCAGAACATAATTAACAATACCAATTTCTTAAATAAATAATGAAAGAAGATTTAAAAGACTGTGTTTAACCCTGTTGTCTAAATTGTTGTGTTGATACCTAAGCTCAACTTGAATTTAAATGTCCTGTTTCCTTGTGCAAAAAACTCTGTTTTTATAAATAAATAACTATGACTAAACTTAGAAAGATTCCTGCAAAAAAAAAAAAAAGAACCAAACTAACTTGTATTGAAGACAATACTATTAAAACAAGCATAAAAGAAGACAGAGCTGATATTTCATGTCCTCCTAAAAACAACGACAATATAATCAGAGCAGACAAGATGATTTGGAGGTGGGAAGATAAAATTGCAATAGTTAAGACAATTTGAAAAATAGATTTTTTAAATTATTGTTAACAGTTTAAAACAGATTATGGTGAAGCTGTTAGCAGACCAATGTTGTGAAACATCATGTTGAAGGAGATATAAAATAATACTATTCTTTGAAATTTTTCATATTTTTAATTTATTTTTATTGAGATATCATTTATAGACAATAAACTGCACAGATCTTACATATTTGCTTCAGTTTGTTTTGAACCATTTTGTATAATCATGTAACAATCACCCCAAACAAAATATAGGGTATTTTCATCAATCCAAAAAATGTCCTTATGGACTTTTTTGAGCCAAGCCCCTCTATCTTGATTCAATCATTTTCTAACTTCTATTACCATAGATTAATTTTGCTTTTTCTTGTACTTCATATAAATGTAGTCATATAGTCTCTCTGTAGCTTATGTCATTCAACATGTCTATAAAATGTGTTTGTTTGTTTTTTCTATTAAGTAACTTTTTTATTTTTAAACATTACTTCACTGGCATAATTGTATAAACTGACCACAAATTTTAAGTTTATTTTCCTATTGATGAACATTTAAGGTGTTTCAAGTTTCTAGCAATTGTGAGTATGGCAGCTATGAACAATCTTATACAAGTTTTACTGGACATTTGATTTTATATCTTTTGTATAAATCCCTGGGGGAGGAATTGCTGGATCAATAGGTGCATTTTAAAACATTATAAGTGGTGGTAGCATTTTGCATTGACACCAGGAATGTGTGTGAGTGTTTAGTTGCTCTGCGTCCTTGCCAACATTTCCTGTTATCAGTCTATCTCATTTTAGTCTTTCTCGTGTAGTGGCATCTCATTATAATTTTCATTTTATTTATGTTTCCTAATATAAGTTAAGCACTTTCCCACATACTTATTAGTCATTCCTATATCTTCTTTTAGTAAAGTGTTTGTTTACAACTTTTACCAATTTTATTTTACTATTTTTTTCATTATTGAGTTTATATATTCTGAAAGTTATTTCCTTCTCGCTTTCTCTTGCTCTCTCTCTATATTCTTTTTTTTTTTTTTTCTTTTCTTCTTTTCTTTTCTTTTCCCTGTCTCTCATTTTCTTAATAACATCTTCTGGTAAATAGAAAATCTTAATTTTAAAGTATAATTTATCTTTTTTTCTCTTTGTTGAAAAGGAAAGACTTCCTCTCTAGGAAGTCTTTACTTATTGAATGGTTGTGAAGATTTTCTTTTGTTTTCTTTCTAGCTTCTCTGTCCTCAAGAGTATATGTGTGGAGTTATTTATAACATTCCCTTATTTTAGTTTTGATGACTGCAAAGTCAAAGAAACTTGCTGTTTTCATTTGCACTAACCTGCCAGGAGTCTAGGTCAGCAGGGATCTAATGCTCTAGTTGATGATTTAACTCTCTGTCTCCCCAATCTTTGCAGACGAAGCCGGAGCACTGACCCATCCTAGAGATCCCAAAAGAGCTAGAGTTAAAATAATGCACAAGCATCAGCATTAAGAGGGAAAGGAAAAAAGAATAGAGATGTGATTTTTATCTTTAGAAAAATGATCACCAGCTTATTGCATTTTGGTAACAGATGGGTAGATGCCTATTAAGATAATAATCAAAAAGCTGAATGAAATTGCAGACAAAGGTCAAGAACAGACTGTGGGAGACAGATAAAGGATGACACCTACTCCCACCTTCCCTCTATGATTCCCATTTAATTTTTTAGGATGAGGTCCTTGCTTGTTGTCCTTGTTAGGGGAGCCCTGTCTGCTAGCCTTTAGAGAAAATTGGAAGGTATGCTGCTGTTTGACAGTCACAACCAAAGAAAAGGCCCTTTTTAGGTCCATGAAAGTGTGAGGAACAAAAATGAGAGATGAGCTGGTGATGAGGATACCTGGGACCCCGGCCTGTCCCTGTTGTCACAGGTTGGTAAATACGGGCCTCTCTTGTGAAGGCCTCCCGAACTCCCCTCCCTGGGCTCAGGGCACTTACCCCACACCACCACCACCAAAGCACACAGCCACTGGCCTACACTATTCTCTCCTCATCAACAAAGGCATTACAGTTTTATAACATGCCTACACATGCATAGTATAAGTGCATGTGCACATACATTTTTATAAGCATTGTATCAAATTTATAATAACCACGGATTTTGTCAAGACCGCTTGAAAAAGATCAAGTAACTACAGTAGACTCTCTGCTAACTGGCACCGTGTCAGATAAATCTAGTAGTATTTCTTCAGGTTCTTTCTCGGTTGCTTGCGTGTGTTGGTTGCTTGAGTTCTGGTTAACTGAGTCTACTGTAGGTTGACCAGATGTACAGTTTCTGTCTCATTTCAAACAGGACATCTGGTCAGTCTACTGACACTTTGAATTTAGCCCCAGTGAGACTAGGTTGACCATATGTGCCATTTGACACAGGACAGTACTGTTGTTTTTCATCCCATTTCAAACGGGACATCTGGTCAGCCTAGTAGTCTATACAATAAAAACCAAAAAAACCAGAAAAACACAAAGTTGTACAGTTCTTCCTTAATGCAACAGGTCTTAATATTAATTTACTTACACATTTAAAATAGGATTGGGAAAGCCGGGATGGCTCAGTGGGTTAAGTGCTCGCTTTGCAGCGCCGGAGCCCGAGGATCGAATCCCGGCCCTGGCCCATGCGGACCCATATGCTGAGCTGGGGAGTGCCCCCAGTTCAGTTCTTGCCGGGGCCTATGCGGGAGGCTCCGGGCCCAGTTCCTGCCCTGTGCAGCCCCGTGCCCGCCTGTGGAGTGAAACTATATGGAAACTAATGCTGTCAACTATGGAGACTGCTCTGGGCCCTCCCCCTTCTCTCTGTCTCTCTCTGTCTGTCTCTTGGTCAAAAAACAATAAAAATAAATCTTTAAAAATAAAATAAGAATCACTGCAAAAAAGAAAAAAGCCAAGGGGATTCATCCATTACTAGTAAGTGCTGATGAACACTGAAAGGGTTAAGGTTTTAATCGTATTTATTTTCCTTTTCAAATTTACTGAGGACTAATTTCTCACAAGAAACGACGTGTATTTAAAGTGTACAATTTGATGAGTTTTGACAGGGGGTATGCCCATGAAGCCAGCCGCAGAGGCCTGATTCAGAACAGTCCCTCATTTCCAACGGGCTCCTCAAGTTCCTTAGAGTTCATCTCTGCCTCCACCCGCAGCCCCGGGCAGCCCCAGAACTGCTTTCTGTCACAGTGGACTGGGTTGCTCTCGTGGAAGTGACTCAGACAGGCATCTGGTGTCTCTCACGCAGGGCAATGCTTTTGCGGTCCGTTCACCTGTGGCCCGGATCAGTGGGACATCCCTTTTCGTTGCTGAGTAGTGTTCCACGGCATGGGTTACACTGCAGGCAGCTCCCCCATTCACCTGTCAGCGGACCCCTTTTTCCTGCTTCGGTTTTTGGCATTGTGAATGAAGCTGTTATAAATATTTACAAACAACTTACTGCGTGGACATAGGTTTTCATATTTAGGAGAATGACTGTCGTGTCCTTTTGAAAGTTGAGAAGACTATGGCTTAGAGAGATGGTGTAACTAGGCCAAGGTCACAAATAAGTGACAGGGCTGGGGTGTGAACTCACCTTGATTTAACTGTAAACTCAAAATCTTTGCTGGGATTAGACACGGGACGGTGTTATTGGTTAAAAGCACAGCCTCAGTGTGTTAGCCCTCTCAGTTCAGTTTATTTGTAAAATAACACATAGTAAGTTTTACCCTGTGCTCAGCACTGGCTCACCCTAACTGGTGTCCCTGCCTGTCATTGGGTGTCGCTGCCTGTCACAGGGTGTGGCATTACTCTCCAGTGGGGTCAAGAGGCAAAGTGTTACACATAACAAGTGTTATGACTGAGCACAGGTCAGATTCGGGCTGAAAGGCGTCTGGGGGAACCCAAGCTATTCAGCGGCGCTCAAACCCGTGAGATGAGAAGCGGAGAGAGTGGGGGCTGGGGATAGAGGGGGAGCACTCCTGCCCTTCAGACATCTCTGAAGGGAGCTGACAGGAGGGGTGCTGTGGGCGGGGAGAGACAGGGGAGCACTCCTGCCCCTCCCACACCACCCACTTCTCAGCTGACAAGGGGCTTGGTAGTGTTGGCTGTCGGAATCCCACGGGCATCCCATTCACATTACTTATTTTCTGTTATCACCGAGGAAAATGTTTACTGAGGGAAAAACGAAGTCATGAGGAGTAGCGTCTCTTACGAGAAGCTGGACACGTGCACTGCTAATCCGAGGCACTCGGATGGCTGAAGGCAGTTCGTGTGTGAGCTGGGTGCTGTGGGCTCCTGCGTGGCCTCGTGCACTCAGCAAAGGAAGCGGGACTCTATCCTGGGGCACAGGGGAGGTGACAGGGTGTAAGCTTGGGCAGGGATCTAAATTCTGGAAAGATCATTGGGAATGTAGAATGGAGAATGGCCTTAAAGGCAAGAGTCTGTGACAACAAGGCATGAGACGCCTGAGGCACAAAACTGAAGAAGGCGCTCACTCTCAGGGTTGTGCGTGGCTCAGCTGCAGAAGACCTAACCCAGCTAAAGGGAGGGACCCACACAGCCACAGCAGGATAATCAGGACCCCAGGACAGGGCAGGAGGGGGATGATGCGCACAAACGGAAGCAGGGAAGCTGGGATGGCTCAGCGGGGTAAGCGCTTGCTTTGCAGCCCTGGGGCCCGAGGATCGAATCCCGGGCCTGGCCCGTGCGGACCCACATGCTGAGCTGGGGTGTA
This sequence comes from Craseonycteris thonglongyai, assembly GCA_004027555.1. Classification (NCBI taxonomy): domain Eukaryota; kingdom Metazoa; phylum Chordata; class Mammalia; order Chiroptera; family Craseonycteridae; genus Craseonycteris; species Craseonycteris thonglongyai. Next base: position 177,330 of record PVKE010000111.1, on the reverse strand, counting down.
GCCCCCAGTTCAGTTCTTGCCGGGGCCTATGTGGGAGCTCCCGGCCCAGTTCCTGCCCTGCGCAGCTCCGTGCCCACCTGTGGAGTGAAACTATATGGAAAACTAATGCTGTCAACTGTGGAGACTGCTCTGGGCCCTCCCCCTTCTCTCTGTCTCTCTCTCTCTGTCAAAAAACAATAAAAATAAATCTTAAAAAGAAAAAAGAAAAGGAAAGAAACAGAGTCATTCCTGGCTTCAGGTGACGTAGTGGCTTCAACCTGGGTTGGGACTGAGTCGACCTGGCTCTGACACCTGGCTTCTTCACTCCCCCTCCCAGAGACCTGGTCCAGGTAGGTGTTTTGAACAATCTGAGCCTCAGTCTTAACTGTTAGCCAAGGTGAGAATTTGCTCTGAGGTTGGTATAGGCACCAAAGAGAACAGAATCTTGTGATCTGGAAGGAGGGACTATTTATAATGACCCCATTGGGGGAGAGAGCTACTCTTTCTAGGAAGCTGAGTCTGGAAGTTCCCAGTTGCTGAGAGAACAAGGTCCAGTCAGGATACCATGGTCTTGGTCCTGCCCCTTTCCTGACTGTGTGGCTCCAAGTAAGTCACTTTACCTCTCTGGGCTATTGTGCAAAATATGATTATTGCTTTATATTGCTAAGGTCCTTTCTAACAGTGAAAGAAAATTGTTTACACACACACACACACACACACACACACACACACACACACACACACACACAATTCCATACAAACAGAGAAAAAAGTTAGACTAGACTAAAAGACTAAAAATGACCAAGGACCTTCTAGTCTGAGATCATCCCAGTGTGTGGTACAAGCAGGGTTTTCCTTGTCTGTCTCAGACATTTCTCTCCAGTCTTGACTGTGCTCCGTTGTAAGAGGCTGAGCTGAGTCTTGGTGACTTGGTGGTGTGGTTGTAAGAGTTCTGGCCGAGCCCTTGTTCCATAGACCTCTGCCGGCCACGCCGCCCCCTTGTCTTTGCTGCCCATTGTTCTGGGGGAAGAGGGGCGTCCATGGAGACCCCTCTACAATGCAAACATCTGGCTGAAATTTCCCCGAGGGCACCTCTGGCTTTTCTGTCTCCAGCTCTGGCTCTGCCCCAGCCTCCACTTCTTTCCCAGGTCCCCCTGCTCGGCTGGCGGCAATTTGGCTCCTCTGAGAAATGGTCTGGCTGGGCTTCCAGATTCAGGCCAGGCTTCTTCTGCATTTCCAGAAAAGGAGGGAATGAGTCCAACCAGATTCCCAAGATTAAGAGGCTTTATCTTTCTTCTGAGAGTTCAAGCTGAAGCCAAACCTTACCTAACAAAGCGGATACGTTCATGCAAAAACAATCGCGGTGGTAAGAATGCTTATGGAGTGCCATGGACAAAAGCTTTAGCAGCATTAGAATTTATCTTAGAAGAGACTCAATTTATTTAGGAAGCTCCTTGAGGATAAAACCCAGGGGGCATGGATTAGCAGGAGAAAACAAGAGACAGAGTAAAAATACCCCACATTCAAACATAGAAGGAGAATCTGGGCAGTGGTATGTAGACAGGGGACATAAACATGGCAGGAGTTTCGAGGCGACATGAGGGTCTTGAGGTATGTTTTGAGCCATTAACAGCCGTGATAGGCACGTTTCCCGTGGAGCTCCTCAATAGTTCAGTCTTCTGTGCTGCGGACATCCGAGTTCTTCCTTCCCTGACGCGGCTTCTGCTTGAGGACTACGCCTCACTGTCCCCTCTCTCTTCTGCGTCTCACTCAGCAAAGGCCACGAGTCTCCTCTAGATCTTGTGCCCAGTTTTCTGCGTGCTGGTTCGTCCCCTTGTCTGTTTTTTTCCAGAAAGCCTCCTTCAGATCCTGCGATGTGCCCCCCGGGTCCCCTTTCCTATTCCACTAGTGACACCTTGCAGTGGAGGGGCAAGCAGAGACGGGATTATGGAGGATGGTGTGCTGCGGCAGCGGGCTCTCCCCTGCAGGGCTCTGAGGTCACACACTTTACGCTTAAGAGCCCTTGGACCTCGGTTCAAATCCCAGCTCCATCCATATCCTGCTGTGTGACCTTGGCAAGCCATTTAGCCTTAGTGCCTCAGTTTTTCTTTCTGTAAAGTGAGGATAAAGTAGTGTCTCCCTCATAGCCCTACCGTTCTTGCTGTTGCAGGAACCAGGGCGGTGGCAGGCACAGGGCTAACGCTGTGAATGAGTGAGCTCTTTCTGTCCTACCCCCGGGGAGGAAAGCCAGAGACCACAAAATCATGAGGACTCCCACTGTGCCACCTTTCCACGCAGTTCACTCTATACTCATGACTTAAGTACTGATTCAAGTTTAAATGTGTAAACGATATAAATAGAGATCTGAAACCAGACTTTGTGTTAAACCAGATGTTCCAGCAGGGGTTGTTTTGGGGAAGGTGTCTCCTTTTTTGGAAAGATATTCTTTTCTGCCGGCACTGACAGGGACAGAGCCTAGGGAAGTGATGAGGATTTAGAGTTAGATCGGGACATGGTGGGTGTTGTACAGGAAGTGACTTCGATGCCACGCTGGCCTTGTGTAATGCCAGGCAGGCTATCCCAAAGGTCCTGGAACAGGAAGGCTCAGACTCGTAGACCAAATTAAGATACTCAGATCCATTTATCTGATCAGTTTAGAAAACTCCACAAGAAGTAGTGGGAAAGAGATGGCCCAGATTAGCACACACTTGGTGCCAGGTGCAAGTGAGGCATCAGGGTCATGATCCCCACGCTCTGGGTTGGTCAGTTTTCATAAGCCCTCCCTTCCCCACTCATCCCTCCATCCCTTCCCCAGCCTTCTCCACAGATGGTGTGGCTTTGAGGACCAGATCTGAGGTTTAGCCAAGGGCATGGCAGATGAAGCCCCTCACTCCAGGGGAGAGAAGTGAGGAGGAGGGGTGGCAGGAAGCATGGCAAGTATGCCCCGACAAGTGTGTAGCTGAGCAGCTACAGGTTTTCCCTGTATTTGTTGGGCAGAGCACACCCAGAACCAGAATGGACGTTACCAATCGGGGCATGTGTGTATGTGAGGGAGGGTGATTCAATTTAAGGAGACAGGGAAGCTGGGATGGCTCAGCGGGTTGAGCACTTGCTTCGTAGCCCTGGGGACCAAGGGTGGAATCCTAGTCCCGGCCTGTGTGCACGCATGTTGCTGAACTGGGGAGTGTCTCCTATGCAGGAGGCCCCTGCTGGGTTCCAGCCCTGCGCTGGAACAAAACGATGTTGAAAACGGATAACACACAACTATGGAGACTGCTCTGGGCCCTCCCCCTTCTCTCTCTCTCTCTCTCTCTCTCTCTCTCTCTCTCTCTCTCTCTCTCTGTTTCTGTCTCTGTCTCGGTCAAAAACAATAAAATAAATCTTAAAAAAAGAATTTAGGGAGACAGGAACTACCTGCCAGCCCATCATCACACTTCATGATGTGATTGGATCATTCCACCACTTAACACCCAGAAACACGCTGGTTTGTTACATTCATTTTTATATGTGACACACCTATATTCTATCTATGCCTGACGTGCTCTTGTAACCTACATGCTTCTATACTTTGTCTTCATTTTCAATAGCAGCATTGATTTGTTTTAATAAATTAAGCAAGGATACATTTCACTTAGGCTTTCTGAATCACAGAATTGCTGAGAGGAACCAATGAGATCACAGATATCAAAGTATTCTATGAAGACAAAAGTCACCAAAACTCACTTAGCCTCAGTTTCACCATCTGTAAAATGGGGATATTGAAACCTGTTTTGTAGATTGTGGTGAGGATTAAACTAAGGAGTTGCTGGAAAGCTCCTAATCCAATGAGTGACCTACGGGAGGTGATTAGTAAACTTCTGTGCCCCCCTACCCACCGTTTTTTGGCCACCTGTAATTAAATTATGGGGTTAAAACTGAACAAAACTTTTCACCTTTTCAAAAGAAGCGAATCAGATAAATCTGAAATGAATGAACGTTAATTACACTCATATACGTTTATTGAGCACCTTCTACATATGTATCATTGACTAAGTTAGCAACCTGCCTAGTCGCCACTGTTTGGTTGCAGAGGAAGTGTATATATCTAATCCATCTCTCTCTCTCTCTCTCTCTCTGTCTCTTTCCCTCCCTCTCCCTCTTGCCCATATCTCTGTCTTATCTAGATACTTCTCAGTTACAGTGCAAACAATATTTATTGATTCATTCAGCAACTATATTTTGAGCATTGTATTAGTTTGCTAGGACTGCCATAACAAAGTACCACAAGCTGGGCAGTGTAAACAACAGAAATGCATTTTTTCACAATTTCGGAGGCTGGAAGTCTGCGATCCAGGTGTCTGCAGGTCACTTCCTCCTGAGGCCTGTCACCTTGGCTTGCAGGTGGCTTTCTTCTCCTTGTGTCCTCACACTGTGATCCCTCTGCACCTGTCTGTGTCCTAATCTCCTCTTCTCATAAGGGCACCAGTCATAATGTTTTAGGGCCTATCCTCATGAGCTTATTTTTTCTTAATTGCCTCTTTAAAGACCCCATCTGCTGAGATCCTGGGGGTTAGAACCTCAACCTGTGAATTTGGCAGAGACACAGTTCAGCCTGTAACAAGCATCTACTTATGTGCCAGACGCCATTCTAAGGTACAAGAGATACAGCAGTGAACGAAAAAGGGGCGGGGAGGTGATTACTGCTAATCATAAACGATAATAAGGAGAGAGAAAGAGGGTTGTAGTCTCAGACCTGCAGCTTCCTACTCATTGCCTGCCCCCTGCATCCTCTTGAGGGGCTAGGGGGTCCTTCCTCTGCTTTGCCCTTCCTGACAATCCTCGATCATTGTACTTTCTTCATTGTGTTCTAATTATATTTTGATGCGCCTGACTCCCCTCCAGTCTCAGAGCGTTCTGAGAACAGAAACACTGTCTTATTCACCACTGGTCCAGAGACTGGCGCAGTGCCTGACATGTAGAAGCTGCTCAATAAATGTTTGATGAATAAATGAATGAAAAGACTGGGAGCAGGTCTGCTCAGCAGTCAGGGGCCTGTGGGATCGAGCTCTGGGGGAGACAGAATTTTAATGAGCAGTGGAGCATTCAGGACTCTAAGACATCTAAAGGCTGCATGTCTGACTTCCCTGCCATCAGCGGCAGGGTTTCTGAAAGGCGAAGACGGATAAAAAATTTTGTGGGCTGGTTCAAATACAATCTGAAGGGGGAATGCTTTATTTTAGTTTTTAATTGTGAGGCTTTCTGCGAGAATCATGGGGTGCTAGCTCTGCTTACCCACAAACGTGAGCTAGAAACTGTGCTTGGCCATTTCTTTCATCTTAAAAGTGCCAGGCAGGAGGCACTGGGGAGTAGGTAAGGTTGGGATATTAGGGACACTAATAAATCTACTGTTATTGAGTCCTTACTTACATACCTGGCACTGTGCTTCACTCATGACATACACGGTTCTATTTCATCCTCACATCAGCCTGTAATTCTGAATGCTTTTATTCCAAAGATGAGAAAGCTACTCAGAGGGTGTGAAGAAGAAGCTCCAGGACACGCAGTGTTAGGATCTCAGAGCCAGGCTCGCCCGCCAGCCTCAACCCCACCCCGGTGTTACCCTCCCTCCTTAGCTATTCTTCCTCTGAAGCTGCCTCAGTTGCCTTCTCTCTTTCTTGTGTTCTCTCTTCACCACAATTCTGCTCCTGCACAAATGAACCCTGAGCTGTACACAGAAGACCACTTCTTTGTAGCCAGGCTCTGGGCTCATGGATTCCAAGTCAAAAGCAAATGAACAAATCTACAGACATAGCAGCAGAGCTAAGAGGTCATTTTCATTGGTTTGTTTTCCACTTTTTACCTTGGCCGAACCTGTTTTTCAGTATTGGAGGAAAAACACCAGAGCAATCAGCTCTCACAAAATTGCCTCACCAAATTTCGCGCAGTGGGAAGGTCAGCGTGTGAACCAGTGTCTGAAGGCAGGTTCCTTATCGTAGGTCTCAGTCAGCTTGGGTCGCTATAACAAAGTGCACCGGGCCGCGTGGCTTAAACACCAGATGCTTTTCTTTCCTCATGATTTCTGGAGGCTGAGAAGTTCAAGATCTGTTCCTGGGGAGGCCTCTCTTGCAGAGGCCGCCTTCTTGCTGGGTCCCCACATGATGGAAGAAGCCTGGGGCCTCACCTCCTCTTCTTACAAGGGCACTGATCCTGTTTCACCAGCCCCACCCTCATGGCCTCATCGGAAGGTTATTACCTCCCAAAGGCCCCCCCTCCCAACAGTATCACGAAGAGGGTCAGGGTGTCAATGTATGCGTTCAGGGGAGGCACAAACATGCCGTCCATCACAGTCCCCGTGGCTGAGTTCATTCACTCAAACTGGAGCCTGGCTTAGTGCAGCCAGAAATGCAGCCTCATCCACAGAGAGCTCGTCTGGGTGAGCAGGCCGCCCAGCCTGGCTGGATCGCTGCCTGAGATTAAAAATCATTTTGATGGGTTTGTGCTGTGATCAGATAGATGATAAGATAGAATGGCCCAACATGTGGTAACTCCGTTTCATTAAAGGTGCTGACTACACGGCGAATGCCTACCTCTCCTTGAACAGCCTGTCCTATATTGATGCCAACATGGAAACATCCTTCTTCTACCACATTATCTGTGTTGCAAGGTGAAAAAATAAATATTTGCTAGAAGAGGCTCATTTACCCAAGTTAGGATGCCTAAAGTGATTTCTCTTCTTGATATGTCCCTGGCGTCCGAGTGAATGTAATCACCTGGAAAGTTCATGAAGGTTAGGGCACCTATCTATAAAAATCTGCCCAACTCTGTCATTCTCTTTCTGTATCCTATCCATGTACAAAATTATCAATAAAAGAAAAGCATATTGGAGATAAGAGCATGCAAGGACAGTTCTGATTTGAAATGCAGGGATGGAAAAAAAGGGGGTTTGTTCGGCAAGTACATTTCACTTGTCTTAAAATTGTACTTTGTCCAAAATGGTTTTGTACTGAGTCCCGTCCTCCCAAGATTGTACCCCACACTCTTTCAACCAATCCAGTGTGACATGTGTCAGAAGGGATAACAGCGCGGAAATGGAAGGACAAAGCTGTGTGTACAGGACAGGGGTTCCTCCCTTGGAAGGTTTTAATAGCATCATATGTTGAGTTGGGTAGCAAGGCAGTAAACCCTCAGCCAAGTCACTAGGATCAGCTGTGTTTTGGGAATACAGCATTTAAGTTTTGGAAAGGAAGCTCAGTGTCCATGTTAGAAATACTGTGTGATGCCCACAGCAGAAGCTTTTGGGAGGTGTTCCAGCCTTATTCTTTCCGCAGGAGAAATGTTAATAATCCCAAAGTAGGGTAGAGACTGTTGGGGACGGGTAGGGTTTGCAGCCAAATTTTTAAAGAAAGCTTCCAATTTTGAGAGCATTTTGCATTTCAGAATTCCAGAGAGGAGAGTGCGAAGCTCCAGTGTATAATTAAAAGGAGGCCCAGGCTCTAGCATCTCATTTTCAGGCAATCAGCTGCCCTGGAGGAAAACGTCCTCTGTAGAAATCCTGGGGGAAAGTCTCTCTGAGATTCTCTGTCCCCATCACAACACTCCTCAATTAAATATGTTGAGAATTCGTGCAATTTAGATTCAGTATCAGCCTGCTCCCCAACCTGCATTTCCTTCCTCAGTTAGAAATTATAGGGATTTTAGATGGAGGGGAGTAAGGTGTTTTGTTTTGTTTAGCTTTTTAGTTTATCATTCTGTAGTCTTCATATATATACATACATACATATACATATACATACATATATATTTATATACATATGACTCATATAAATTCATAGAAAAATCAGATACAACAGCAACAACAAAAAGGGTTTTAAGCACCTGACCCCCCGCTGATAATGTCAACAACTTGCTATAGGTCTTTCCTAAGTGTTTGAGATTTTTTCTTTTTTCAACAAAATGAATAAATACTACACATAATTCTGTAATGGGGGACACTTAGAAACAATAACATTTTACAAACTTGGTATATATTTTCAGCAGGCAGAGATGAAGGACAAAAGCATCCATAATCCCACTGCTAATGTTTTCACTTGGGCGTAGGGCGTTTATTATGCCTACCTTTGTTTAGAGTTTGTGTTCACTGCTAGTGCTAGAGAATAAATATATAAATCCACGGAGATGCCCATTGCAGAACCGGGCACAGAGATACTTTCTCCGAAGGAAGACAAGGCCTTTGGCTTTCCCTTTGAAATTGGACGTGCAAATTGGAGACATGGAGAGTGTCCTAAAATGTTAGAGCAGAAAGAAATGTAAAAATGAGTTTGAATGGGCAACTGTATCATTGAACAGAGACACAGGGGTGGGTGGGTGCTCCCTTCCATGTTAGCAGCTTGGGGCCCTGTGCTTGGCTTCAGATCCCAGCTACTCCAGTGGACCAATCATTGTAGCTTCTCTGAGCCCCCGTCTCACGATATGAAGTAGGGTTAGCGCTTGCGCCTACTTCACAGGGCGTCCTAAGGAGGAAATGAGCTAACACGCGTGGGGGTCCAAGCATGAGGACAGCTGCCGGCGTGAGCCCAGGAGGGTTATCTGCCTGCTGATGACAGGGCTGGAAGTGGGACTCGGGGTTCTGCCCTGCTGTCATCCAGAGAGGGATGGACTTCAGAATGCTCATGTGGTGGGAGAGGGGCCAGGGGAAGTCTAGAGCATTCCAATTATACTCACCCCTCACTGCCTTGAAAATAATCGAGGACAGGGTGAACAGTTGGAGGGACAATCCTTTCATCACTGAAACTGGAACCCCAAGCACCAGGTCATTATCCTCATGACCTTCTCAACAGAAGAATAGGGAGCCATGGTCTGGGATGCAGGAGAATAGAGTGAAGATGATTCTGGAAGGGAGGCATTGCTGAGGGTAGGAGCACATCCATGAAGTAGGCACTGGCCTTGAGAAAACCCTCTTTCCACATAAACACAGCTGAATTTTTTATGAAATTAAGATGAAATATAAGAAGCGTAGTCACTGTACCAGGCAGCAATGTATAGATTTCCTCAGTAATACAGGAACACTGGAGTTGAACATCAACTTACTACTGTACTTGAAAGATGTGCAAAACACAATAAAATTCAGCTTACACCTGATCACCGAAGAAATAGACATGAAACATAAACATATCTGAATAAAGGAAATATTAACTTTTTATTTATGTTGAAACATGAATGCATGCATGCTCACACCTGCACACACACATACTTGCACATACCCATACACACCCATGCATACACCAATGCACACAAGCACACTTGCATATGCACACTTCCATACACTTGTACAGAAATGTGCACACATGCACACGTACACACATACACATACATCAGCATCTTCTCCTAAATTTCCTGGTGACCTGATAGATTAAAGAATTGGTGGTGAGCTCAGTATGTATGATTTGCTAACCATGTGATCCTTTCTCTTTGCTGAAAATTCCTCAGTTATAAGATTCATCATCTCATTTCTATTATATTTTTGAAAATGAGGCTGCCAGAAAAGAGAAGTCGTGTTTCTAATGACCAGCTATGTCTTCTAATCATATTTATTATTAGATTTCGGAAATCTTAAAGGTTCTCTTAATCTAGAGGATTCAAAGCACCCAAGCCTCTTGGAGACTGTGATATAGAACCTTGATTTACTTAAAATAAAACCCCAATAGGCCCAGTAAACTATGGCCTGATCCTAATTTTTAGGCAACATTGAGTTGACCCTTCTTTCCCCAGGGAAGTTCTGGGGGCGGGGGTGCCATGCCCCTCTAAATCACAAATAGAAAGTTTCCAGGCTGGAATGGTATTTCTGAAAGAAAGAAAAAAAAAATTCCACACCATTTCTCTTCAATGCATTCACTGTTGTTCAAAGGAGCCTGCTTGGTAATCCCTGGGGAGCAAAGAAAAGAGTTTGGGGTTTAAATATATTTTCGGATCAGGTTAAAAAAGAAAAGAGATCTAGGACTCAACTTCTTTCCATTAAAGAATTTGAGAGAAGCGATAAACAGAGAAAAAAAAGGTGGAGACTGAGCTTATCGATTTAAAGAAATGCCATCCACAGCTAAACAATTAAACCTATTGCAGTCATACCAGGGCTGTCTGAAAAGAATCCAGCCCTAAATGCTCTATTTTGCACATTACGTGGCTGGATACTTTCCAAACTGTCCTCATAGACTCTACAGGAATGAATCCATTAGGGCCTTCAGAAATTTCTTTCTTGGGTGTGTTTTCTTGAAATTTTGAGAGTGAGTGCAAATGTAAAATTTATGAGAAACCCCACAATGAGGGAGGAGGGGGAACATGCAGCATTAACTGTTTCAAACCTCTGTGAATCAAATCCGAAATGGATATAGGAAAATGTTTTCTTCCCTCTTTGCAAGAATGGACCATCAGGCAAATACCCTCTTCTACAGGAAGGGAAGAAGGCCCATTAGCACCGCATTTCAGATCCTTTCAAAAGGGTGCTAGGAGCCCCGACCCTGCCCGTGAACATCTGTGCTGTTGTTTTAAAGGCCCTCCTGTGCTTTGAGGGCCCAGTCCCTGTCTGCCTCCTGCCTTTTGGAGCCGTGCACACACATCTAATCCGGCAGTACAAAGCTGCCTGAGCCCTAGCTCCGGGAGGCGCTGAACTCCTGGCAGAATCTCAGCTCTCTGAGTAAGATGGAAATTTATTAGGAGGAAATTATTTTGGTGCCTTCAGAAATACAACATTCCTGATAAAAATCTTGCTCCTGACAGCAGACTAACAAGATACATTTGTTAGCGGTTTCTGTTCCCGGGAAGCCACGCGGTGAAGGCTCTGCCCTTTTGTTGCACTCTTTGAGGGAGACGCTCGAAGAGACAGGATTCAAGTTTTCCATTTCACAAACATTTGAGTTGAATATGACATGCCATGCACTCTATGAAAACAGGCCCTGCCTTTTAAGGAAAAAGAGGGGGTGGGGAGCACATTCATCGGCTCAACACCATTAGCTTAGCACCTACTAAGTGCCAGGAATCATATCGTTCACTGGTGATACTAACCTAGTGTCTAGAACAAGGTGTAATTTCGTTCTCAGTTCTGGGCAAATCACTTCATCTCTTGATCTTAATTTTCATTTCTGTAAAACTAGAAACAGAATAATGACTGTGTGTGTGCCTGTCTGTATATGTATGTGTGTGTACTAACTGAGATTTGTAAAGCATTTTTACATAGTACTTGGCACATAGTAGGTCCACATTAAACAATTATTATTTTATTGTTAAGATATAACTCTGGCCTTCAGAGAGCTCAGAGCCTGATGGGCAAATGGATCATTTCAGATCCTGGTAATCAGCCCACCGGGACTTTGCAAAACCAAACAGGTCTCCAATGCCTAGGAGCGGGCTTGTGCAGCCTCTTCAAAAGCTGAGCTCTTACTTATTTCAGAAACTATGGTTACAAGCTGTTTTCTGATTTCCCATGCAGTTGTACATTAGAAGCAATGTGTAAAAGGCTGGTGCTTGCAAAGAGCAAGCACAGAAGTGGCAGCATGGAGGTATACCAGGTATCTGTGGGCAAGGAGCACACAGAACAACAACAGGAATCTGGCCAAAGAATTCAGGTATCATGGAAATTCTGGGAGAATTTAAAATAGAAGTCAACAGCCCTCTTAGTACACAGATCCAAGCGTATACACTCACACTTAATGACTCTGTTACAAACAAAATGAAGACTCAGATCTGTTCAGGGTGGTGTATTAAAGACTTGGAAAATATTGATTCCTTAAGAAAAATGTAGAGCAAAATGATAAAATGTTGAACTTTTGGCACTTTACCAGGAAGTTTTGATATGTGGACAATTGACTGATATCCTTTCCCCATTATCTATGTTGCCAGGTAAATAAGATCTCATCGTCTTTGAGAAAGAAGTCAATCACTGATTTAAGTAAATTGTCTCATTGTAAGGAAGAGAAAGAATGTGGGTTTCTACTAACTTATAGTTAATGAAACTCTCTCAATACTTTTTGTACATATGCAAATATAGTTATTAAAGGTTTTAGGATTATGTATTAGTTCCTGTTGCTGTTATAACAAATTAACACAATCTTAGTGGTTGAAAACACAAATTTCCTTCACAATTAGTGTAGGACTAAGTAAAGAAGAGTGATGTTTTACCAGAAGTAACCCCACACATAGTAACACATACTTTTTTTAATTAAAATAATATGCATTTTATATAGTAAACTTCATAATCTTTCTCCTTAAAGATAACTGCTGTGAATACCCTCAAGTACATAACTGAATGCTTATGTATATCTAAACAATTATATATACAATATGTGTAGCCTCTTTTTTTTTTACTCAGCAATGTATTAATGTATTCTGGTTAACTCTTCATATGTCTGTCCGTCTTTCTGTCTATCTATCAATCTATTATCTATTTTATTCTTTTCAACAGAGGCATCCTGTTGTGTAAATGTAGCATTATTTGTGAAACTAATTGCCTAAGTGTTCAATTGTTTCCAAGTTTTTGCTATTATAAAAATGGTACAATGAGTTTGCTTTCATAGTCTCCAAGAAAATTTGTTAAATTGCTTAACTTTTCTATGAAACAATTTTTTTAACTATTAAATGGGGTTAATAACAGTATCTACCTCAAACTTTTTTTTTTTTTTTTTTTTTTTAGGAACTAGAATAATGAATGTAAAATGCTTATCACAATGACTGGTAGATATTTTGATAAATATTAGCTATTGTTTCATAATTATTTTCACCATTACTACTAAGTATCTTTTTTACACGATTCTTATTGATTCATTTGGATAACTTCTTAGAAGTGAAATTACTGGATCAAAGAGTATGCACATTGAAAATTTTGATACATATCACCAGATCTCCCTTGGCTATGTGAGATTGTGTTTCCATACCCCTTCATCAATCCTGACCTATTTGTAATCTTTGAAAATCTCATTAGACAAAAAATATATCTCAGTGATTTAATATCCATTTATTTGATTAATTCTGAAATGATGCTTCTTTGATGATCATAACATTTTTATTTCTTCATTTAGGATTAGCATGTTTAAAAAAAATCCTTTATTAAATTGGTTTATAGAAGCTCTTTATATATTAAAATTTCCTTATCCTTTGTAGTGAATCTATTTCATAAATATTTTCTCACTTTGTCTTTAGCCCTCAAACCTTATTTATTTCAATACCTTTAAAGCTTCAAAGCTTTATAATGGCATATCCCTAGAAATTCTATAGTAATAAGAAAATTCTGGGAGAAGCTGGGATGGCTCAGTGGGTTGAGAGCTCATCTTGCAGCCTCGAGGTCCAAGGGTAGAATCCCAGCCAGTGAGGACCCATATGCTGAAGTGGGGTGTGCCCACAGTTCAGTTCGCACCCAGTGTGCTTCGCATGCAGGAGGCCCCCCAGCCAGTTCCTGCCCTGCACAACCCCACACCCACCTGTGAAATGAAACCACATAGAAAATTAATGCTGTCAACTATGGAGACTGCTCTGGGCCCTCCCCCTTCTCTCTGTCTCTCCCTGTCTCTCTCTTTCTCTCTGTCAAAAACAATAAAAATATCTTTAAAAAAAGAATATTCTGCATAGTAAACACCTATTAATAGTAAGTAATCATAATTCAAGTAAATATTGAGTTACTATACCTTCAAAAGTAAATGAATACAGTTTTTTTCTCATTCATAAAGGATAAGAAATGAGTTAGTGGATAGATTTCCTTAATTTTTAGTTATTCTCCTTTAACTTACTAACTTATTGGCTGGTGAAAACTAGCAAAGAACACAAATGAAGAATAGCAAACACATACTAAAGAGAAATTTGGAAAAAGTCATGCTTAGTTTGATGATTATTCGTTTTTATGGGTATATATGCTCGCTGGAGTGCTTATATTTTGGATATTTATCTTGGAGTTTGTGTATACATCCTAATAGCTTATATCCTTTTCAATGTTCATTTGCTAATATTCAGTTAGCATTCGTTGAACACTTATTATGAGCTTGGCTTCTCTCTGTAGTCTGTAGTTTCTCTCAGTGTGGTGGGTTGAGCATTGGGCTTCCCACTGTTTCCAATCACAGTTAGCCTCTTTCCCTCTGTTCTCTCATTGTATGTCATTTCCCCCCACGTTGTGTGATTGTATTATCTTCTGCTAAGCATCGCAGATATTTTGAGTATGTACAGGAGTCCCCCCCCATTATCTGTGGTTTCACTTTCATTGGTTTCAGTTACCTGTGGTCAACTGCGGTCTGAAAATCCTACATGGAAATCACCAGAAATAAGCAATTCACACGTTTGAAATTGCCCACCATTCTGAGTAATGGGGTGGAACCTCACGTTGCCTAACGCCACTCTGCCCAGGACATGAATCATCACTTTGTCCAGAGTCTTCATGCAGAAGGAGCTCTTGCCTCTTAGTCATTTAGTAGCCGTCTTGGTTATCAGATTCACTGTCCTGGGCTTTATCTCAGTGCCTGTGTTCAAATTGCCCTTATTTGACTTACTACTGGCTCATTCAGCTCACTTCACCTCATCACATAGGCATTTTATCATCTCACATCATCCCAAGAGAAAGGGTGACTACAGTACAAAAAGATATTTTGAGAGACCGCATTCACATATGTTTTATTACAGCTTATTGTTATAATGATTCCATTTTGTTATTAGCCATTGTTGCTAATCTCTCCTAATATCTAATTTACATTAAACTTTATCATAGATATATATGTGCAGGAAAAAACATAGTAAGTTGACCTTTGAACCACACAGGTTTGAACTACATGGGTCCACTTAGACACGAATAGTTTTTCAGCAAATACCATTGGCTGTTGGCATCCATGGGTTTAACATGCACAGTTTCAAAGGGCCAACTGCAGAGTCAAAAGTTATATGTGGTGTTCCTAACCCTCACGCGGTCTAGGGGTCAACTGTATGTATAGCGTTTGGTCCTTTCCGAGGTTTCAGGCATCCTTTGGGGTCCTTGGAATGAATCCCTTATAGATAGGAGGCGACTACAATACATTGTAAACTTTTGCAGGCCAGGTGAATGTCCTATTCATCTAAGTATGTAGTTCTACAAGACCCAAGACAGTGATTAACTCATGCAAAGAGCTCCAAAATGGCTTTTTTTTTGGGTGAACTGAAGATTGGGTGATCGATTCTGTCCTTAGCCACGTGAATTTTAAGTCACTTAACTACTCCATGTCTCGGGCTCCTCATCTGTGAAGTAAACGATTCAGTTAGAGGAGAGATGGGCCAATAGTGTCATGTGTCCTCTCAAAGCTACACTTTTGCATGTTCTGTTTATTAGTCACTCTCTATCTCTTGCCTTTTATTTGAAACGTACTGAGAATATAGCATTATTCAAATTTTGAAGTAGCTTTTTTTCCTCCTTGCTATTCTGAAACTTGAAGGGACTTACAGCCTGTGGAAACTTGCCCATTTAAAGTCAGTGACACCAGATGGTCCCCAACCAAATATACAATTACTTCTGACTTGAGCTAACAAACCAAGTAGTGAACTCATGAAAAGGTAATTGAGAGACATTTGTGCTTTTGACAATTTTGAAAATGACTTTTATTTCTTCGCAAGTAAATAACTTTGGCATTTTTTATCAATAAAATAAGAATATACTTTTGTCATAGACTTTTAAAATGCATGTAATCTAAAAGAATTATATTTTAAAAGCACCCATCATTCTACTATTCCCAGATAAGTGCTATGGCAGGTTCATTCTGCCGTTTCAGACTTCTGTTAAGTGTTACATATAAGCAAGTATATGCATTTTAAACAAAAACAGAATCACTGCATACATTTTATTGCATAGTCTTCTAGCATGATATTCCATGGTATTATGCTAGAACTTTGGCAACACCTGCGGACTAGCTGCCTTCTTTCCTACCTCAGTTCTGAATGATTTGAGAAATAAGTATCATTTCCTTGAAGAAGCTGATGTTGGACACATTAGCTAGCAGCTGAAGACCCATGGACTTCTTAATATGGAACCTCAGAATGACAGAGTCTCCTCCCCCGCCCCAGCCAGCCCCAAGGCAGCAGCTCCAGGACCCCTGCTGACATTTTATTCCAAGAGCTAAAAGGGAGGCACTGGATAAGCCTGTTTAGTCCTCCCAAGCTCACCAATTAGCAAAGTCACTCCTTCTATCCTATGGAAGAGCAACAAAGGGATAGAGAAACAGAGAGAGAGAGAGAGAGAGAGAGAGAGAGAGAGAGAGAGAGAGAGAGAGAGATGATGCTGGTGGAATGGGGAAGAACCTCTCCCAGGTATGGGTGTGCCATAATTTACATCACCAGCCTTGTGGGACAGTTGGCTTATTTCCAGCTATTCCATTACACCAAAAATTATTTTGTGCAGACAAGATTATTATTCTCCATAAGTACAGAAAGGGATGCACAATGAGATTCCGTGTGTTATCTGGGGTCACGTGGTTTGTGCCGTACCTGCCCTTTGAATTCAAGATCCCAACTCCAGAGTCGAAATCCTACATTGACAAGGCCACTCAGAGGTCACCCAAGCCAGTATTTCAGGCGGCTACAGGAAAGGCTTGGTGGAGGAGGTGAGGCTTGCTGGGTCTTAACTATAGACACAGAACAATCAGACCCAAGGGTCAGTGAAACAAGTGTGTGATGGTCTGGTACAGACCCAGTGTGTAAATGTGACAGGTGAATGACCCCAGCAGGATGGAGCAAGGTCAGCTAGATTCTCTAAAGAGGGGGCTTGTTCTTGGCCCTGCCAGCCAGCCTATAAACACCGATGTCTGCCCTTGAAGTATCTCTTTAAAGAACTGCTCTGCTTCAGTTCCACTGACAGTGGTCACGCCTTAGCTTCACTTCCTGGAAGATGACAAGAGAAATGATAGACATGTGTCTTCAGAGCCCAAGTCCCAGAGGCTTTTGATTGGAGACTTTGTCATAGACTATAAAGTAGAGACAGCAGCATACAGGTGTCAGCAATGAGACTCAGAGGGCAGGGGTTGGCTGCCTTCCTCATACACTACGAGCTTGATCTAAAGATGGATTTTTCATTGACAGCAGGCACTTACTTCTGCTGCGTCACATCCCATGCTAACGGATCACTCCTGTTTCCTAGTTTCTGGCCTAATGGTCTACAGGACGTGAGTCTTTTATTTTTTCCTCTTCTTTTCTTCATATCTCAAAGCCCTGCTTGTCACCCTGCCTTGAAATATAGTCACAATCTTGCTTTTCTGTCAAATGTATGATGTGCTTTATTTAGCTGGGATCTGCTGAGATGCTGTAGATAATTCTTCACCCAAGTATTGCTTGGCTAGATTGTTGTGTAGCAAGTTTTGATTCAATGCTGATGGCTTGATTCCGGGAGAAAAACAACACTGCCCGATAGAAGATGAAAGCAGATGGATATGGAAGGGCAGGTAGGAGCTCTAGTTCCTAAGGGACCACAGGCAAACACAGAGGGGAACTGGGGCAGGGCCAGAGAGCGGATTGGCCTTGGCACTCGCTCATTCATTCGTCTATTTATTCCCTCTTCTACCCTGTAGGCAATAAGTGCTTAGCATATGGAGGCTCTGTATTAAGAACTGCTTTATGGAATGTGCTTGGATGATACAAAAGGAATAAAACATATTCCCTGTTCTCAAAGGACTTAAAAATAAGATATGGATACAGCTACAAAGTGAAACAATATGTGATACACATGTAATGGGACAGCTTGTTGAGATGTTAATTTGTGTCTTGTTTTCACTCTATTTTACCACCTCTTCCCAGAGTTGCCTAAAATCTGTCTTCTCTCTTGCCTCAGGGAAAGGTTCTGTTGAAGAGAGAAAAACCTGCAGATTGTGTATTGGTCAGTCTTGTCATAGGGGATGAGGTTAAACCTAGTGCATTTGTTAAATAGCTGATGAATGTTTTTTGTTTTAACAATATTTATTGAGCCAGATATTTCATTTCTGCATCATCATCATCATCATCATCATCATCATCATCATTCTTGTTAGTGTTGCCCCCATTTAAGAGATGAATAAACCGAGGCCCAAAGAGTTTAAGAAATTTGTCCCAATTCTCACTGCTAGTTAGTGGCAGAGATAGGATATAAATCCTTGCTTGTCTCCATTCCAGCCACTTTCCACGGATCCAAGTTTTAGATGTTGAAACTGAAAGCAATTCCCTACATTTTATCAAGAATCAGTGAAGCTAATATTCAAAGCATATGGATTTTGTAACCTAAGGTTGAGTAATTCATTGGCGGTTCAGAACTGAGCCAAGAGAAGGCTGGCTGGTGTCATGAAAATAAGGTGACTGAGTAGGCTTGAGTTTGGTCTCACCTCCATCTTTAACAGCTCTGTCATTGTGGACCAGTTGTTTCTTCCCGTGTCTCACGTCTTCTCATTTACAACGAGGACACTGATCTGACATAGACTCTCCGATCTCTGCCTGAGTGGAAAGTGCATTGAAAAGAGGGTTCAGTTTAATAATACTACTAGGAGGAAGAAGAAGTCTTGGATGTAGAATTCACAAAGAGGACTGAGCAGACGACTTTCATGGGAGAAAGGGCACATTCTTTTATGGACATATCTGATAACTGGTATGTCTTCAGAAGATGGACAGTGCCCAGTATATAGTAGATTCTCAATAAATACTTTTTGACTGAATACAGTTCGCATGTAGGAGCTGAAATTCAAGTCATATATGTATATAAATTAAGTGTGGTTGATATTAAAGTTAAATTTAGAAAAGATATATTGAAAGAAACCCAAGAATCTGAGTCTATTTGGTTTCAGAATTAGGCAAGTGTTCATCCATTTTGATTACTTACATAATTTTTTCTCTATTATATTTTATGATATGCTGGTCTTCAGGATCTTAAGTGATGAAAAGTCTTTATGACCAAGTAAGTTTAGCCAATATTTATCTATGACATACTGAAGGCTCAATAACAAAGTTCTGACTTTATTTTCACTTGTCTACATTTAATTGGCACCTACTGTGTGCCTGGCTCTATGACAGACACTGGACATACAGATATCGTTCACACTGGGCACTGGTCTCAGCAGCTCACATCTGGGAGGGGAGACTGTCAAGTCAATACAAATATTGTCCTTCAGAGGGACTAATACAATCATGGATTGATCGCCAAGGTAAAGAGGCGGTCCTGGGAGGGCTGGATTCATTCAGTCTAAAAAAAGGAGCAGCTTCTGGCTACTGAGTTCTGAAAAGATAAAAGGACGTTTACCAGTGTGGAAGGACTAAGGTTTATGAAATAGTACAGTGTTTTCTTTTTCTTTTGTTATTGAATTCTAAGCAGTCTGTAGTAATATCAAAACAAAACAGGAGGGCAGAGAACAGCCGGAAAACTGGGATAATGATATCATTCTACGCAACTTGGATTTTATTGTGGGGGGTGATGTAACTGAAGGAGTTAATAGAGAGAAGCGACATGGAGACTTCTGCTTTAAAAAGATCAAGTAGGAAGCCTTTGTACATTATAAAAAGTATGTTATGTTTATATGACATGTCCATGTATGTATTTTTTGTGTGCATACATTTTCATGTGACTATGTATACAAGTATGCATACACTTCCATGATTTAGTTGAATTGTATGATATTGCCATTTAAAAAAAAATTATTTTATTGATTTTGACAGAGACAGAGACAGAGAGAAGGAGGAGGGCCTAGAGCAGTCTCCATAGTTCTTCATCATCAGCTTTCGACATTGACGTGGTTTTGTTCCACACAGGCGGGTGTGGGGCCCGTCTGCATGGGAAGCAAGCACCAGTTCAGCAATTGGGTCCACACTGGGCAGGGCCAGCACTCGATTCCCAGGCCCTGGGACTGCAAAGAGAGCACTTAACCCGCTGAACCATCTCGGCTTCCCCAATATTGCCATTTTTATAGGTCGAAAAATGGTCACATATCACCATTTCAAATAGTTTGACCTATAATTTAGAGAGGAGTAGAACAGATTGATAAGTCAAAGACCTTAGGTTTGAATCTCATTGTCTTAGTTTGAGTTCCCTAGACCCGGACTCTGACACAAAGACTCAAGGTCAAGAAGTTTACTTGGCAAGTGAAGGACAATGTTAATTGGGGAAGTGACACAGAGAACGGAAGGCAGCCAACAAAAGGGTATGTTATCAAGTTGGCTACTACAGAGGGCAGCAGAAGCTTAATCTTGCTGGGTAAATGTGGCCATCAGTGCAGATATGCATTTAAAAGTTTTCCCACCGAAGGGCAAGGGGCCTGGGGAATTTATACACCTACTTCCATTAGAAGTTAGTTCAGAGCTGCTCTGTAGGATTGTTCACTCGAGGCATCTTTTGCTGAGAGGCAGGCAAAGTAGCCTTCCAAGCGTCAGAGAGCATCCTCTGGCAGATAGAAGTCAGCCAGGCTGCATCCACACGGTGAGAGCCAAGGGACATGTTCCACCACACCCATCGTTACTACTTACCAGCTAAACGGCCTTGATTTAGACCCTTAACGTCTTGAAGCTCATTTTTCTTATCAGCAAAATGGGGATAATACCTGCTTCACCTGGTTTTATAGACTGCATTGTGCCCCACCCCCCACAAATTGATCTATCGAATTCCTAGCAGCTAGTACAGTAGTTCCCAAACTTTCCCCACTTGTATACATACCTCTTCTAAACCCTTTTCTATAAATTGTAGTCCTTGTTTTTAAAACAGCTGTTTTTAAACACTGACACTTGTGTTCAGTACCTATCTTAATGTAACATAGTGGAAATGAGGTAACCAGTTAGGAAAGAAAAATTACTACACTAAAAGTACAAACCACGGATTTAATTTTACAGTATTTGTAACGCAGTTAAATATTGTTACTGATTAATTGTCATGTACCCATGAAAGGTCCAGCATGTACCTCTGGGGATATGGGTGCCATCACTTGGGAACTGATGCCCTAGTACATCAAAATATGACTATATAGAGATATGGAGTCTTTAAAGAGCTAAGTAAATAAATGAGGTCATATGGGTGGGCCTTAATCCAATGAGGGATCTCCTTATAAGAAGAGATTAGGACGCAGATACACACACAGGCCATGTGAAGACACAGGGAGAAGATGAACTTCTACAAGCCAAGGAGAGAGGCCTCCGATAGAGACCAGTTCCACTAACACCTTGATCTTGGACTTCTGGCCTCCAGAACTGTGAGACAATACATGTCAGTTGTTTGAGACACAACAGTCTATGGTACTTTGTTATGGCAGCCCTAGAAAACTAACCTACCTGGGGAGGATGAACATATTTTATTGCTCATTAAACCAATATTACTAATGTAGTCTATTTCTCATGCATAAACACCAAAATAAACAGCCATCTCAACATTTAAGTAGCAATTCCACTTTTCACCTCGCCCTTCTGGTTATTGGGCTTTCATTTCTAAGTTATATGAACTGAGAACCTTGAACTCCATGGGGTAAACTCTTAGAACTGAACAGTAGCATATACCTCTCTCCACTGTGTTCCTTGCAGTCAAATGCAGCCCACTTATCACTAATAATATTTCTGCTTCTTCATCCAAGGAGGATGTCAGAAGGGTCATTTTTGTGGCCTATAGAGAAAGCGAGTACAGTTTCCATGGTGTCACACTAAGAATTCTCGGTTGTGACTGCGGTTAAGAGGGGTTCAGAGCTCAGGGGTGACCAGCTGCTCGGCTCTGATGCCTAAGCAAAGGAGAATTCAGATTTCTCAGGGTCAACACAGAGAGTCCTGAATCATAGACTCACACCTCTCAGAAAGACCAGAAGGCATGCCCTTCCACTTTAACTACATCCCTTGCTAATGTCTGAAATTCCACTACCAACAGCACATTTCTCTGTGTTAGGTATTTTTCCTTCTCTCTCTTTACATTGAAGTATAATTATATGGGACAAAATGCACAGATATTAAGTGTACAATTTGAGGAGTTTTGACATGTGTATACAAGGGCTGTCTGGAAAAATCCAGCCATTGTTAGTATAACAAGAATGGTTACATGGCTGGATACTTTCTGGAACACCCTCATATACTTGTGTCACCAATAGCCCACTCAAGATAGAATATTTCTGGGATGCTGGAATAGCTCAGCAGGTTGAGCACTGGCATTGCAACCATGAGGTCAAGGGATCAAGCCCCGGACCCAGCCCGTGCAAACCCTTGTGCTGAACTGCAGTGCAACTGGTAACAGCCAGGATGGTGGTGAAGGTTCTCACCTCCCATGCGGGAGGCTCCCAGTACTGTTCCTGCCCAGCGTGGCCCCACGTCCACCTGTGTAGAATAAAACTATGTCACAACTAATGGTGTGCAACTATGGAGACTGCTCTGGGACCTCCCCCCTTCTCTCTCTCTCCTCTCTCTCTCCCCCCCCTTCTCTCAAACAATAAAACAAATCTTAAAAAAGTTAAAAAAGAATACTTCTTTCATCCAGAAAGCTTCCTCGTACCCTTTTCAATCCATCTTCCTCTGACAACCATTGTTTTCATTTCTATACCTACAGATCAATTTTACCTGGCTTTGAAATTTTTAACAAAATCAGGCAATTTGCATCTGTGTGTGTGTGTGTGTGTGTGATTTTGCCAGTATGTCTACCATTTGCAATTTTTCTCTTTTTTTAAAGATTTATTTTTATTGTTTTTGACAGAGAGCTAGAGACAGAGACAGAGAGAAGGGGGAGGGCCCAGAAGAGTCTCCACAGTTGCACACCATTGGGTTTTTCACATAGTTTCATTCCACAGGTGGGTGCGGGGCTGCACAGGGCAGGAACTGGGTTGGGATCTCATCCCAGTGAGAACCAAACTGGGGGCACTCCCCAGTTCAGCATATGGATCCACACGGGCCAGGGCCAGGATTCGATCCCTGGTCCCTAGGGTTGCAAAGTGAGCGTTTAACCCACTGAGCCATCCCGGCTTCCCCTGCAAGTATTGTCTTTAACCAGGCAACTAAATCTGGAAAGTGTGTTCTTTAACGATTTTAAAGTTCTTGTTATAAAAGTGTTGAAACACACAAAAGTATAATAGAAAAAATAATGAACTACCGTATACCCATCCCACAGATACAACAATTACCTACATTTTGCTATAATTCTGTGTCATTTTTCTATAACAACCAATTCTCCAACACCAACTGAGTGTCCTACAATCCGACTCTATTATGACACCAACTATCTGGAGTGAACACAGACCCCACAAATCAAGGGCTCAGTCCCACAAGACTGGCCCTGCTTCAGATGCCCAGCTACAAGTGGAGTCCCCAGATTATTTGAACTTCTGCCTGGTCAACTAAAAATCTGGAGGTTCCCAGGCTAGCCCCCTTCAGGTTTGGTAGTTCATTAGAATTACACAAACAGAATTCAGAAAATCGCCTTACTTACAATAACCATATTATTATAATAGCTACGGCTCTGGAGTAGCCAAAAGGAAGGGATATATAGTATAAAACATGTGTGGGGGTGAGGGCAGCAGAGCTTCCAAGCCTTCTGCAGGGACCACTCTTCAGCTCTGACGTGAGCTCACCAACCTAGAAGTGTTGCTGAACTCCGTTGTTTAGGGTTCATGTGATATCGTTTAGGGTTTCATTATGAAGACATGATTTGATTAGGTTGTTGGCCATGGGTGACTGAACTCAATTTCTAGTCCCTTTTCTCTCCCCAAGTGTTGGGTATGGGGCTGAAAGGTCTCACCCTCTCATCACAAGGTTGGTTCTTTTGGTGACTAGCAGCAGCCCACCCTAGAGGAACCACCAAGAGTCACCTCTGTAGTGTAAACTCAGGTGTGGTTGAGAGGGACTCAGGAATAACAAAAGACACTCCTGTTACTCAAGAAATTCCAAGAGTTTTAGGAGCTTGGTGTCAGCAACAGGGGACAAAAACCAAATGTGTATTTTTTATTATACCACACACCCCAAGAATGACTCCGTTTCATGTGTATCAATTCTATTTATTTTACTGTAGTGTTTTAAAGAAAATCCTTTAGATCATATCATTGTACCCTTAAATAAGAACATTTCAAGTGTAACCAAAAATACAATTCTCATGTCTAATGAATAATAACTTAATATCCTCTAATCCTCTCTTCATTCTCAGGTTTCCCTAATCATCTAAAAAAATATTTTGGATAGATTTACGCTTTGTATTTGGTTGTAATATATTTTTAAGTGTCTTTTATTCTAGAAGCGTCCCCTTCCTACCCTTTCCCTTCTTTTCCATGCCTTGACTTATTCAAGAAGCCAGGTCAAATACCCACACAATGCACATTGCAGTTGTTTCCTGATAGTATGATTTTGCTTGTTCCTTCATCGTCTTTTCTTTGAACAAGATGTTAGGTCCAAAAGGCTCTGGTTTATGTTCAACATGTTTAAAGCAAGAACACTTCATATGTGGTGTCTTTTATTTTGAAAAACATTTTTTTTTAATTTTTTAGTGTTGACCCTGTTTTTAATCCTGGGGGTTGATAAAGTAAGTAACACATGTCATCATCTTACCATTAAAGATCTCACAGCCTCACCGGAGAGAAAGGCATGCAACCCTATCAATATAATAGTATAAGGGCCAGGGAGGGTGTGGGTGGGAATATAAATTCTGATCGTGGCAGCAAGGCTGCAAGGAAGTGATACATGAGGGAAAGGTAGGCTTTGCCAATCAAAGGAGAGAGAGTGAACAAGGGCATGCTGAGTCCAGGAGCTGCACGTCTAAAGGGAGACACATAAATATCCAGAAACAGGTTGTGCAGAACTTACCAGGCCAGATGAAGGACTTGAGACTTTATCTGTTGAGCAATGGGAAGCCTGGGAAAGATTTTAATTGAGGGAGATTTTCAGCCTTGTGTGTAGTTCTTAGCACCTTTGTGTGAAAATTTTTTCCAAAAATTGTCCTCTCAGCCTAAAGTGAAATGCACAAATCCCATTTCGATTCCTTAGCATGTGGCCCCAGACAAAAGCCTGCCATTAGCTATGTTAGATGCCCAATGCCATGTTTGTGCCACTCTTTGCCCCATTCAGTGGCCTTTGCCACCATGGAAACAGTTCAGGTTCTCAATCCAGCAGAATGTAAAGAACTGAGAAAGAGTATGCTGTGGATTATGCAGATAGTAATAGCATTTCCCTTTCCTTGGGAGGCTTATGATGCTCATCAAACTATGGTGTTATGGAACCCCAATATTTGAGTCTGTTTTCCTGTGTGCCCAAAGAAATACATGAGCAGCAATCTTCAGTGTAGAAAGGAAAATAAATATCGAGTTGGCCAAGCTGCAGTGGGGGAGTGAATGTTCTAAAGACCCACCTTCATGGTGATGGGGACGTTACAGATTCGATGGGACAAAATCACAAGATGCTGGGGCTTAGGGGTTCAGGGTCATGCTGGGAGCTTATTGGGTGGAGGTCAAAAATCATGTCTTCAGGTTTTGAGGACGGTTCTAAGGTCTTTTCCAGCGTCCCTCTGGCTAGACTCATGGGAAAGTAGCCTGGGGTTCATTCCACCTTAGGGCTCAGGAGCTGAAACATAATGTAGGTCAAGATGTTGGGGAAGCCGGGACGGCTCAGCAGGTTAAGCAAGCACTTGCAGTCCTGGGGACTGAGGATTGAATCCTGGCCATGGCCCATGTGGACCCATATGCTGAACTGGGGTGTGCTTCCTGTGCGGGAGGCCCCCAGTTTGGTTCTTGCCCCCGGGTTCAGCCTCTGGACGTACAACTATGGAGACTGCTCTGGGTCCTCCCCCTTTTCTCTATCTCTGTCAAAAATAATAAAATAAATTTTTTTTTTAATTGCATACAATTCACAATTTTCTTACCTTGCTTTTTTCACAGTATATGTCCTGGGTGTCACTCAATGATAGTAGACAGAGCTCTTCCTTACTCTTCAATAAAGCCATCAGTTACTGCATTGCATTACTACAGGATTTATGTGACCGATCTCCTATTGATGGACATTTGGGTAATGTTCATGTTGTTGCTATTATAATTATTCCTGCAATAAATACTGGTAACCTTGAAATTCTAGTCTTGTCTTTCCTTCATTTCTTTATTTTGTCAAAGTATCTTTGGACTACATTCCTAGAAGTGGGATTTGTTAAATCAAAATTTAAATGCACATATAATTTTGTTAGCTATTGCCAAATTCCCTTCTTTAAGAATTGTACCATTTTGCATTTCCATAAGTTATATATGAAAGTGCCTACTTGTTTTTAAAAATCCTTCTCTATAGGATTTTTGCCAAATCAGTAAGACAATTTGGATTTGCTTTGTAATAAATGAGAAGTGATATCTCAATCCGAAGCAGACTTTTTTTATTATGAGTAAAAGTAAGCAAATATTCATGCAATTGAGTCATTTAATTTCATTTTTCTGTGAACCATTTGTTTATTTTCTAGTCTGACTATACAATTAAAGGTGTTGAAAATTTTTTTTGACGCTGTAAATGTGTTAGGAATATTTGCTGACACACTTTGTTATATAAGGTGCTAATATTTTTCCCAGTTTGATATGGTTTCCCCCTTTGCTTATGGCATATGATTTCACCTGGGAAAAAAAATTTTTTTTATACTCTATTTTTCCATATAGTTCTTTTGGATTTTGAGTAATAGGACAATTTTAGTAATAAGACAATTTTTTTTCTAATCTTAAGTTATAATTGCAATTCACTCATATTTTTATCTAGTACTTAACTTTTCACACTTAAATCTCTTATCTATTTGGAATTTATCCTGATGCATGCTGTAAGAAACAGATACATTTTGTCTTTTTTATATGACCATCCAGTTACCCCAATGTTACTTAACAAAAAGTTGATCTTTTCTCCACCTAATTGAGAAAACACCTTTATCATATTCTAAATTTGAAGCTGTAATTACATCTATTTCTTCGTTCTTCAGTTTCATTGGTTTGCCTGTTTATTCATGCACCAATACCACATTTTATACTTACAAAGTTTGGCAGCGTGTTGTTTTAATATCTGATGAGTCTCGCTTCCCTTCTAGTTCCTCTCTTCCAGGGATTTTTCTGGTTATTCTTGCTTGTAAAATCTACTTCCAAATGAATTTTGTAATCCACTTGTCTAGCTTGAGGAAAAAACATCTGGTGGTATTTTAACTGGGCTTGCATTACATTTGTAAGTTAACTTAGGAAAAATTGGCATCTGTATGAGGTTGAGTCATTCTACCCAGGAAGATGGTACAACTTCCTTTTCTTTGTCTACTTTGGGGTCTTGTAGGAATTTTCTTAATAAATATTAATTACAGAAAATTCTGTTATATTTATTATGTTAGCTAATATTCTGTTTTATTATATGAATATAAAAATGGCACAAAGCCAGAGATTTTTCCACTAACATCAGTAATAAGAAGAGTGAAATCCAATTGCTATGTAACATTTTGTTGAAAGTGTTAGTCATTGCAAATGTTACATAACAATGGATTTCATGAGCATCTTTGTATAAGGATGATGGACTTCACTCTGCTTATAACTAATTTTAGTAGAAAAATCTCTGGCTTAGTTATTAAGGTTATATATGTAATTTTTATATATGTCAAGGAAATGTCCATCAATTCTTACTTTGTTTTCATTTTACACAAGTGTGTGAAAATCCATAAATGAAATTTGGCAAATGCCTTTTCTGCATTGCTGGAAATAATCATATGATTTTTCTCTTTAGGTCTGTTAAAATGATGAATTATATAACAACGTCTAATATTGAACCAGTTTTGCAGTCCTCAAAAAATGAACACATGGTTTTAATATATATTTGAATGGGCTATTTGCTAATATTTTATTGAAGATTTTTGCATAAATATACATTAGTGTGAATTGTCTCTCTCTATTTTTTGGGGGGTGAAATTTTATCAACCTTTAGTATTGTTATATTCAGTTTATAAAAGGTATTTAGAACTTCTACTTACTTTTTAAGTATTTAATCCTTAGAATCACTGGGACTGAAAAATGTATGTTCGTTGAGAAGCACTTTTAGCATTCCAATTAACTAGGGGTGTCTGTCTATTAAGGAGGCCAGGTGATACCCCAATTAGCTGTGGGAGAGGCTTTGGCTAAGAAGGAGGCATGAAGCTGCAGACGGCCACTTGTCAGACCCTCAGAGCTACTTTTCTCATTTCAGAAGATTGGAGAGCCCAGAGTCAGTGCTCAGAACCGTTAGGTGTTATGAAAAGATGACCAAAGGCACATGCGTCTGATGAAAATCACATATCTGAAATCAAAACTAGTACGTGTGGTCAGACAATAGGATGAACTACTTGCATCTGGGATTATTCTGACAACTCCTGGGTGTGTAGTTATGGCTTTTACAGGCTCCCTAATATTTAATTGACTTTAACATTTGCCCATATAAGAAGGGAAGAAAAACTAATGAACTAACATGAGCAGTATTTACTAAGCATGAAGCTCTGTGCTGAGGGTTTTCCTTACTTAATATCATTTAATTCAAACCAAGAACCTGGGGGTGGAGGTGGAGGGGTGGGAGGAAGTGGCTAGTTATTACTTGTTCTCAGTATTTCCAGGTGATAAAAAAGCGCTTAGAGTAGCTAGAGCAATTTTTAAAACTAACTTTCTAGTTCATAACTTTAGGAAGTGACAGAAAAAAAAAAATGGAAAGGAAACTGGATATTTGGTTGCAAAGCTTACTTTTAACTATCTCATTTCTGTATTTAACTATTAACTTTATTCTGTATTTAACTAGTTTCTATTTAAATATTAACTGTATTCTGTATTTAACTAGTTTCTATTTAACTAGTAACTGTACTCTGTATTTAACTAGTTTCTACTTCTGAGATAATTGGGGTAGTATATATTGGTGGTAAAAAATTTAGAAAAAAAAATCTGAAATTTTACCATTTAAGAAAATAAATTTTAAGAATATACTTTCAGGATTTTTCATATAAATGTGCATATGTAAATTTGCATAAAAGTATACATAATTTTTTTTAGCAAAAGTGGGAATATTGTTAAGTTTTTTTTGACATAACAATACATGGAAAATTTCAAAGTCTTTGAGATTCAGGCTCTTCCAGTGTTAACAACAGAATTTTCCGTCTGGCTCTGATGCGATTGTGCATCTTTGCTGGAGACCCTGCTAGCTGGCCTTGATTCGGCTGCCGCTGCTTCTTAAGGGGTTGTACATATTTTATAAGTAAGAGCAAATGGTTTAGGAAGGACGGCTAAAGCAGTACCTGGCAAATGCAGGTAGTCAATAAATGTTTGCTAACTGAATTAAAGAATGCATAATAAATTACACTGAAAAAATATAAATGCACTGATTACGTCCTTTTAGCAAATGACAAGAGATGCCAGTTTCTGGGGGTGGGACCACCCCCTGAGAAACAAGTGTAGTTATACTATCGTTTCAGAACAACAGGCTCCTCTGTGGAAAGTGAAATGATAAAGGAGCTCAGTAGTCCTTGAGGGATGAAGTCAATACGAGTACCTTCTTTGTGCTTTTCCGCATCTCCAAGTCTGGCCAGCTAACAAACGCATAGTGGAAAAGCAGGCAAAGGCTGTAAACTGGCAAGTTCTGAACAGAGAAATGTAGAGACAAGCAATTAACATGAAAAGTACTTCATCTCACTTGTATCAAAGAAATGTCAATTATTTTAAATACATAAGTATGAAATTATTGTACATGTGCTATATATAGATAGATATAGCATATCTATCATCTATCTATCACCTCTATCTATCATCTATGTATGTATGTATCTATCTATCTATATACATGTACAACATAAATTCTGGTAGATAACTGACAAATAATGGCCATTTCTCCACATCCATGACAGCTTTGGATCTTTTTTGTGTCATTAATATAATAGGAAAAAGAAATCTATGTTGAGTTTCATTTTCTTGATTATAAGTAAAGTTGAATGCCTTTGCACATCTCTTCTGTACCATGTGAATTGTTCATGGATGTCTAATGTTTATTTTGTATAGCATTGTTTGCTATTTCTTATTGATTTCTAAAATAAAAAAAAATACTATGGCTATTAATCCTTAATTATTTATTTTGCAAATATTTTACTAAATGTTTCACTTATGTTAACTTGGCTTCCTGTATCAAACACTTAGCCTTTTTTTTTTATTGCCAGATTTACTTTTTTTGGCTTCTGGGTCTTATGCTCAGTTTTGGAACATTGTTTCCATTGAGATTGTTTCCCCCCCATTACAATATTCTGTTTCTCCTTTAAACATCATCTCTGTATTTCTTTATATGTTCTGCTTCAAATCAGGTTTTACATGTGGGGTAAACTGAGGACCTCCAGCAAATTGTCCTCTCAGTACCACAAGGAGCATGGCAAGTTCACCATGAGTGACTCAGTCTGTCTGCCACGGCCATGGAATTCATAAGAAACACATACTGAGTCCTCCCTACTCTGTGCCAGGCACTTACCTAAACCCTGGGAATATACAGCTGAACAAAACAAGCCCTGTTCCGGCACGGAGCTTCCACGTACATTGCAAAACACCGCTTGGAAATAGTAAACTATGGCAATGGGATAGAGAACAAGTTTTTCTGGAGATTGCGTGGTTAGGAAAGACTTCTCCGAAGAGGTGGTGTTTAAGCTGTGACCCAAATGATGAGCGGAAGCTAGGCTTGAAGAGTCTGGAGGAAGAGAACTCCATAGAGTCAAAAACAAGTGCAAACAGATTCAAAGGGTCATGCTAATGTGGCATATTGGAAGTCAGAATGAAGGTATAAGTATTATGATAAGGAAAGAAATGGAAGTGGTCAGCAAGGTAAGCTGGATTCAAATAGTGTTGGCCTCACAGAGCCTGGGAAATAATTGGGTTTTATTCTAAGTGATGAGACACTGGAAGGTTTTAAGAGAGGGCACCAGATGGTGATTGATTAACCATTTACATCTGTGTACATGCCATCCCTGAAGTTGCCACTAGAGGGAGGCAGGAGGCAATGGGGCAATCACAGCACAAGCCCCCCCCCCCCCAGTTCATATCCTTCCCCATGGAAATTACTTTCAATTAGGACCTGCTTACAATGAAGAAAATGTCCAGAAGGGGCGCAGACCATGTCTGCTAAGGGGGGGGGGGGGGGGGGCAGAAGCTTTGCCTAATTTTACAAAGGTGGGTCTTAAATGGCTTTTTTTTTTAAATTTTTATAATAGATACATTTCTGAGATTACTTCTAGTAGCAACAGAAGAAAAATGTGTCCTCGGAACTCATCCGCTGGCTGGCTCCAGGGTGGCAGGGTCTCTGGTGACTTTTCCAGCAAGTCTGGGATTTGGGTGTTTGATCAGTGCTCCAAGGCCACGGAATGAGAGAGGTGACCCAAATCAGCCACACCCAGGGAGGGTGGCACCTGTAAGCCGGGCTGGCCATGTAGCAGGTTACAGTAAGAACCACACCTGGCAGAGGGTATGCCTGGTCCATCTTTCCCCTCATTAAGCAAAACTAGAAGTCAAATCTTTCCCAACCATGTGCTTGGTGAGTTGAGCTTAATTAAAAGGAAGGTGAGTGAAGAAAATTGAAAATGCTCAATGGCTTTAGGTGCTGATTTTCATAGTTAACACAGCTACCCAGTCAACATGAATTTTTGGGGAGGTGGGGTTGGGGAGTCTTCTCTTCTGGCTGTTGAATGGGCACAACCAGTGTTTGCTTTAGTGACTGTCCTGGCTGCAGGTGGCACTTAGTATACTGCTTAAGAGAGCAGGTGTTGGAATAACACCGTGTATTCAAAAGGTGGCTCCATTACCCTCTAACTCTATTTTTCCTTATGTATCCACCAATCTGTTGGATGGTTAAGTGTTTGTTTTCATTATTTAATTTCAAATAGGAAATCATATTCTAGATATGGGGGCGGGTAACTTCCTGTTTACTACATACTGACCACCCCAACCATTAGGTCCCTCCCCGCTGAATCATCATCTAGTTTTCAAAGCAAGAACCCCAGGCCACTACCTAAAACCCCACGAGCCAGGTCTTGGGTACTTACTCAGTTTCACCATTACCTTAAGCAGAATTCTATAAGTAGCAAAAATGTGTGGCTCAAATTCCTTTATAGAAAACACACTGAGAAGAAAACAGTCAGTTAGATGACAAGCTTATTTTTAAAACGACTGAGTCTGATACATCCAAGTTCACATATAGCTAAGTAATTGGGATTATGTCTCAGATTTTAACATGGCAGAAGTTAAAACAAAGGAGTGGGTGTGAAGACTTTAACAGCATAAGAGAAGTGTCTTCAACATTTTAGGCCCTGGAAAAAATATATTCGTCTCCAGGGAACGCAATCTAAGATCTGGGTCACTGACCACGTTGACTACTGAAGCTTGACATGTGGAATTCTAAGATAACACTGTTGCCATTTACAGGAAGACTAAACGGGATGCTGAAATTTGTAACTTGTCTTTGGAAATTCTCTGCTTTAATACTCCAAAGGCAAAAAGTTACTCAATGACTGAGCGAAAGGTGGTAACCCATACACATCCTGGAAATGGAAGAGTAAATGACAACCACAAGTTTTCTTCTTAAAAAATGCAAAGAACTAAGTATATTTCTGTCATGGCTAGCAATACACATGGATATAGCCAATATATTTCCAAAAGTGCAAGAGGAGTTTGTATTTAAAGTACTTCAGTCCATATTCCAGCTATTTCCCTGCATGCTGAAATGTATTTTATAATTTTAAGTTGAAGCTTCAAAGTTAATCAATAGAGTACTGAGAGATAATTATAATCAGACTTGAAAATACCCCAACTATGCTCATCTCTGACCTCTCCCCCAAATGACTATTGAGAGCAAAAGAGAACCCAGTTATATTAGGAATACATAGGATAACTATATTAGAGTTTTCCAGAGAATCAGAACCAATAAGAGACATAGATCTCTTATATAGATATAGATGAGATATAGCTAGAGATGATGATAGAGGTAGAGATAGAGATCCCCTTAGTTCTGTTTCTCTGGAGAACCCTGACTGATACATAGATTTATATCCTTGTCAGGGAAGAAGTGTTGAGGTTACAGATCAAGTTCAAAGGCAGTCTACTTGAGAATATCCGGGAGGCCAGTCTTTTGTTCTATTCAGGCTTTCATATGGATAAGGCCAGCCCACATTATGGAGAGCAACCTGCTTTACTGGAAGTCCGCCAATTTAAACATGAATATCATCCAAAATCAGCCTCACCAAAACACCCAGAATAATGTTTGATCAAATATTCGGGTTTCTCATGGCCCAATGAAACCGGCTCATAAAATTAACCATCAGAACAACCCATTTACAGAGAGCGTCCTTAGGTGAGACCACATTCAGCCCAGCCTTCTCTGCAGACGTCAGCCCTAAGGCGGAGACAGACCAGCACAGTGTGGGCAACATGGTGAATTCATCAAAGAAAGTTGATTTAATTTAGTTGATTTAAGTTGTATCTAATAAATCTAGGAATGTGGCCAAAGACAAGGGCAAACATACCTGAGCCCACTTCCTCCAAGTTTGCAAATTATTTGAAACTCTGCACATCACCTGTTCTCATCCGACCTTTGCCCACAAAGTATAGTATCCACCACTGGCCCCTTCCTGCAATAATAATCACTGTGGTATTTGCCTAGTGGTGATTTTCTAATTGCATATTAAAAATAATAATAGTAAGAGAGACATTTAGCTTTACTAATATTTAATTGGATTTATAGTCGTGCCTTCATTGGCTCTATAAATCAAGATAGATACATAGGGTTTAAAAGTAATAAAAATGCTGATCTGTCTAACTCCAAATTGGACATGACCGAGAAAGGTATTTAAAATATAAATTTATACTCCATTATCAATAACCATAAATGTCTTCCTAAGTACATAACTTTTTAGTCCTGACAACTATGATAATCAAGTATGGGAATAAATTAAACTTAGAATCTGGTTTTCAGATACTATATCCCTGTGTTAATCTATGAGTTACAAAAATATTAATGATGATCAGACCCATGGTTATCATTAAGCATTATGTATGATAATTTTAGTAAGATTTCTCCAAAATTATATTATTGAGAAATAAATAAAGTGTTATTTGTTTTATCTTTATCTAATTCTTTAAAACTTCTATTTTAGAAATAGTTAATGTTCAAGTATAAATAATCATGTAAAGCACATTTTTTAAAAGCACTAATTCAATTTGCTTTCCTAATAAGGATGTTCAGGTAAAAGACTTTGAAGTGCACTTTTTTGAGTAAATAAAATTTCAAAAATGTTTCCAAAAGTTGCCACCTTTTCATTTTCTCCTAAGGCATCTCTAAAGGAACTGGTATGAAACAGTGCTGAAGATTTGCAATGGATATTCATTGTAGCATTGGTCCCAGGGGCCAAAAAATTGAAAATTGCCTAAAAATTCAACAATAAGAAAATGGTTAAATCCATTTTGGTATCCCCATAAACTAGAGTATCATGCAGTTATTTAAAATTATGTTTTTAAGCTTAATGATATCAGGAAATGGTCATATAAATAACAGTAAGTGGAAAGATATAAAATTTCATATGCAATCTTACCACAATCATATTTAAAAGTCATCTATGTGTGCTGAAACAATTCCTTGGAAGAAATATGCCAAAATGTTAGTGATCATTTTCCTGGGTGGTAGAATTACTGGTTTCCCATTTCCTCTTTACTGTCTTTTAAACTCTTTAACTCTTACAATTTTCTCGAATGATCATTATTACAATAACAGGACAACTAGCAGCTTTATTTAAATAGGGTATATAAAATATATGATGTGTCTATGGGATTAATCTGTTTTATTGTCTATAGTTTCTCACTTGATTCATTGTTGCAGCTCTTGATGAGTGCTTGTGGAACTTTCAGGAAAGGAAGTTGACATTTTAGTGGAGGAACCTAGTTAATAAAAGAGAGTGGTATGATGACCTGTATGAACAGGCCCCAGGGCCATGCTCACTGTGAGGGAAGATTTCCTCGCTCCCAGGGATTGGCTACTCAGTCTCTGGATGCCCTCCCCTTCTATTCTGAATGCTCAGCAGTGCTCATGATGAATCGCGTGATGGGTGCACAGACCAGGCATTCATTTTATGTGACTCTCAGTACTTGGTGCTCAGCTCTCACCGTGGCAGGCATTGGAGGATTGCCTAGATCACTCCAATGGATCATCTGTCACCAATCAGCCATCCTGTGCTGATTGCTGCGTTGACTCTGCTGTCCACTGTGGTCTCTATGGTGCCTTTGGCAGTTGAGGGGCCCCCACTTGGCCCCTGCCAGGCCGGGATCCAGTTGCTACCATTGCATTTAGGTTTCCCAATCGAGTGACCACAGTTCCCACTGCCAGGCGTGACCTATAGAGAGCAGTGACCACAGAGCTTTGCAAGGCTGTGGGTGCTACCCTCCCAGTTTAGTTCTTATAATCATTGTGAGAGATGTGTCTTCTGGACCCGCTGGTTGTGGGTAGGTCTTAAACGATAAATCCTCTCACACTGCAGTTTAAACCATCAAATCCCTCCAACTCCATTCAACCAGGGGAGGTCCAGTGTTTTATGTCCATGTTTCAGCCAACCAGCCCGACGGGGAGAGCCCTGGCTAACTCCCCAAGCAGCGGCACTCACTGCAGAACCGCCGCTTTGTGAGCCCCTGCCAGGAAGTTCAGCCAAACCCAACGTCTCAACTTTATGTTCCTTCCACCAGTATCCCTTCCCTTAACATCCATTCCCACACATCTTCCCCAGATTTCTGTCTGTACAGATTAGAAAGAAATACTCAAGTGGTTCTTTGGTAGCTCAGAGCATGTCCTCTCAGGTCACACTTCATACCTCACCTTTCAGAATCTGCTGCGACCTTAGTCTCGTTATTGGTCTAGAAAGAAGGGTGATGGTGGTGTATTCAAGGAGAATCAGTTGTCCTGTTCAGTAAACTGCCTCAGGGGAGGCCATACTGTCCCCTCAGACAATGCAGGGTTAATTCCCTCAGACGAGGGTGGAGAGGCAGCGCCCCCTGGGGGTGGAGAGACAGACGTCTTTGCTGATAAAGAAGGCTCATCGGAACCTCAGGGTCTTCCCACATATCTCTGTCCTGACATGCAGCATCCAAGTCCTTCCCAATGTCCTCACTGGAACAGTAAACACCTTACAAGGCTGGGAGGTCACCTCGCGTTGTCCTTCAGCCAAGTCACGGGATGAGCTGCTTGGTTTGGTTTTCTGCCATCTCAGCCCTGTGGCTATAGGAGGTGAGGTTGTCCTTCAGAACTCACACAGAAGCTTTTGGGCCATTTGCCCGGTGCTTGAGCTGAGGATTCACATCTCTGAACTCATGCCTTTCTTTCTCTACTTTGTCCAGTGGCATTAGGAGCAACCAGTCAATCTCATTATATTTGACATTTTGACAAAAATGTTTAGAAGTATTGTATACACAGTCAGTCACCCAGATCCTTGCTTCTTATACATGGGTTAGTAGTAGTATCCAACGGTACTATTTTGTGTTCTCTATTGCCAGATCATACCTTGGACTATCAGTGGTCTCTTTATAACTAAAACTACAGTCACTAGCATCTTTAAATCTGGACAGATTCGAGAACCAATTCCAGAAACCACAGGATCAACTCCGAACATTCATCCTTAAAACTGTTCCTCTAGAATCACACTCAACACCCAAATCGGTGTTACTCAGGGTTCTCCAGAGAAACAGAATCAAGAGAATGTATTTCTGTATCTCTATCTCTACCTCTATCTGAAGAGACTTACTACAAGGAATTGGCTCTCATGGTTGCGGTGCCAACAAGCCCCAAGGTCTGCAGGGTGGGCCCGCAAGCCGGGGACCCAGAAGAGCTGATGGACGACTTTCAGCCTCGTGGCTGGCAGGTTTGAGACCCAAGCCCAGCCAATTCGTTTTCAATTCAAAAGCAGGAAAAACTATCTCCTGTTTTTGTGAGAGGGTCAGCCTTTTGTTCTTTTCAGGCCTTCAGCTGATTGGATGAAGCCACCCACAAGGGGGAGGGCAATCTACTTCACTCAATTTGCCCCTTCAAGTGTTAATCTCATCCAGAAACTCCTGCTCACACACAGCCTGAATGATGTTTCACCAAATATCCAGGCACCATGTGGACCAATCAAGCAGATGCATAAAATGAACCATCATCGTCCCCAACTATTGCATGATGCATTATGTGGCAACAAATATTTGTTCAATTGAACTGAGCATCCAAGTCGTTATGTATATAAAATATTGATTTATTTTGAAATTAGAGTGTCATTAATACTCTTACAACATGCTGTGTGTTTTGAAGTGTTTGGTACAGATCAGTACATGCATGCAGACCTACTTTGTCATGATGTGCTCAGTACACAACACCAGGTAGGTGTTTGTTTCTATGCAGAGGGCTCCGGGCCTCTTAGTCTAGCTAAGAAATCCAAGAAAAACTTGAAATATAGATTGAGAAGTTGAGAAAGCCCCATAAGAAAGTGACATTTATTTTACATCTAGACCTGAAAGATGAATGCCAGATCTTCTTTGACTACTTTTTTTTTTTTAAGATTTATTTTATTGTTTGAGAGAAGGAGACAGACAGAGAGAGAGAGAGAGAGAGAGAGAGAGAAGGGGGGAGGGCCCAGAGCAGTCTCTATAGGTGTACATCATTAGCTGAGACATGGCTTCATTCCACACAGGTGGATGTGGGGCTGCGTGGGGGCGGGAACCAAATTGGGGGCCTCCCGCATAGGAGGCGAGAACCTTCACTGCCATCTGACAGTTACCACTTGCACCGCAGTTCATATGGGTCTGCAGGCGCGGGGGGCAGGGAATCAAACCCCAGACTTCCTGATTATGAGGCAAGAGCTCAACTGCTGAGCTATCCCAGCACCCCCCCACCACCACCACCACCATTTTTTACCATTGGGAACAATTAGGAAAGAGGGCTTTGTCACCCAGTACTACACATCACACAGTGGGTGCTCTGTGGTGCAGATGGGGCCTGGCGCATGTGCTCATGGGTGAACTGCTGGTCCTTCTCCACAGCATATGCAGTAGAGAAAAACAGGTGCCCTTTGCGTTTTTCTTTATACGCTGAAGTATTGTGTGAATTCCTGCCACAAGTGTGCATCATGCTTACCAACCCAAAAACGAAGTCAAGACTAAGAACTGCCGGTGGGACTACCTTCATCTAACTCCCTGGTAACGTAATCTGATTGCATGTGACTAAAGGTTTACAAAGCACAAACCCTTTGCCTTAAGGCTTAAGATAATTTTACTTCTGGAATTTTGTTGTGCAAAAATGTGGGTGTACAAACGTGTATGAGATCACCGCACACACACACACACACACTCAGAGGTAACTGCATGAAGTTAATTAACTTGATTATGGTAATCATCTCACAATGTATACAGATATCAAATCATCCCGCTATAGACCCTAAATAGATACAATTTTTTTAAATCTCTTATACCTCAGTGAAGTGGGAAAAAAAGATACCAATATTTGTATTCAAGGATGGTAGCATTAAAGAGAAACTGGAAACAATGCACATCTCAACTCTAGGGGACAGGTTAGGTCAGTTAAGGCCCATTCACACAAGGAAATCCTCCACAGCCCTTTTAAGAACTATGTGCAGACAACAGGTAATGACAATGCACTTGGGAAACAAAGCAGATAAAAGCAGAAAGTGGACAGATAACATCAGTGGGGAAACACCACGCCTCTAGCAAACAGTGGAGGCCCTGAACGCGGTTTCCGAGAGAGCGAGCCGTACTTTCTCCAAGTTCTCTGCTCTTAAATACTTCAAAGGCAATGGCAAATGACAGGGGAAACTGGCCCAGTTCTGCAAAATGTACTATTATGTACAGTTATTTTCCAAAATAAATTGTTTGATCTTGGATTAGGGTAAGGCTTTTATGAAAGAAACACACACAAGCACACTTAGGATGTCAGTCCCAGTAATAGAGGGACTCGGAAGTCATTTCCGTGCCAGCACAGGCATTGGGGGTGGGGGTGGGGGTGGGGGGGACTTCGTTGTTCCCGAGTGATTGTCCGGGTCCTGTAGTGCTGTGGAATTCATCCTGGGCAGGCTCTGGAGAATTTGGTGCAGCCACGCTGTCTGTCCTCCCACCTTCGGAGGTGTGTGTCAGAGTCCGGGTCTCAGCAACCAATCTACAAGTGAGGCAGGAGGTCCCGGGAGCAGGTTATGGTGGCTGTTTAAAAGTAAGATTGATAAAACAACAGCCCAAGGAGCCTGCTATCATGGCTAATCATTTTAGTATGTTAGAGAAAAATCTGTGCAGTTGCCAGAGATTTAGCTTGCATGGGCTGCCACTTATTCATTTGTGAAATATTTGTCACATACTTCATTTGGTGCCAGCACAGTTTAGCGATGTGACACCGTGTGTGTGTGTGTGCATGCATGTATGCACACACTCACACAGGTGTGTGTGATTTGAGGGGAGGGTGTCATAGAAGATTAGTAAGATATAGAACCTGCCTTCAAGGGTCTTATCCATAATTTAAGAAGGAGAACCAATGCTGTGTATGGGAGCTTCTTTGTGCAGAGAGCAAAAGATATCTAACTCGGCCAGCAGGCCATTGGGAAAGATACAATTTTGCATAAGGCACCCAACTCTACGTTTGCATGGCACTTAAGCAGGAAATCAATAAAGGACACTATTATTTTCTTTATCGCTATTATGAGTATTGGAAGAGACAACAGATAGGGCAAGTTTGTACAGCACACAGCCTATGGGGTGCATGTGGCCCAGGACAGCTTTGAATGAAGCCCAACACAAATTCATAAACTTTCTTAAAACACCGTGAACTTTTTTTGCAACTTTTTTTTAAGCTCATCATCTATCGTTAGTGTTGGTGTATTTTATGTGTGGCCCAAGACAATGCTTCTTCTTCCAGTGTGGCCCAGGGAAGCCAAAAGGTAGGACACCCCGGATGTAGGGTTTGCTTTTAACGCATGTTGCTTTGAACTAAGCCAGCATCTCTGGCTGGGCTGGAAGGCTTTGCATACAAGGTCCATTTCCCATCTCTATCAGAGTGGAAGGGCTGCTGTAACAAACCAGGTGGCAGAAATCCTCAGAAGCGTGTTCTCGCCCAGCTCCAGAGGCCCTGAGTCTGAGATCAAGGTGCCAGCAGAGTCATGCTCACTCCAAAGGCTCTGGAAGGATCCATTTTTGCCTCTTCTTGTCTCCTAGTGGTTTCTGTCAATCCTTGGCATTTCTTGGCTTGTAGCAGCATCTCTCCAGTTTCTGCCTCCCTGTCCACAGGGCCATCTTTCTTCTACGTGTGTCTGTGTCCCTATGTCTCGGCCTTTGGATTTAGGCCCATCCAATAAGACCTCATTGTAACTTGACTGTATCCACAAAGACCCTTTTAACAAATAAAGTCAGGGAAGCCGGGATGGCTCAGTCGGTTAAGCCCTTGGCAGCCCCAG
Organism: Craseonycteris thonglongyai; assembly: GCA_004027555.1. Taxonomy (NCBI): domain Eukaryota; kingdom Metazoa; phylum Chordata; class Mammalia; order Chiroptera; family Craseonycteridae; genus Craseonycteris; species Craseonycteris thonglongyai. The sequence goes on along the minus strand of PVKE010000111.1, from coordinate 137,009 downwards.
TGACCAAGGATCGATCGAATCCTGGCCCTGGCCCATGCAAACCCATATGCTGAACTGGGGTGTGCTTCCCATGTGGGAGGCCCCCAATTTAGTTCTTGCCCCCCGGTTTGGTTCCTGGTTGGAGGGGATGTGCCTCCCATGCCGGAGGCCCCCACTCACCTGTGTGGAATGAAACCATGTCGAAAACTGATGACGTTCAACTATGGAGACAGCTCTGGGCCCTCCCCCTTCTCTCTGTCTCTGTATGTCTCTGTCAAAAACAATAAAATAAATCTTTAAAAAATAAAGTCACATTCACAGGTACTGGGGGTTAGAGCTGGAACTGATCTGATGCCAGGACAACCCACTACATGTACCTTCTGGTGAGAACCTCTCTGCCACCGAGTCAGGTCCTTGGATTCAGGAGGACAGTTGGCCCAGGAATGGCCACTCTTTTGGTCCAGAGTGATCGGTTTAGATGTGGGTATTGATGTCCAAACCAGACAATGAGGTTCAACGCTGGCACTTTTATTGAAACTCCTATGGAGAAAACTTCCTTTGCTGCTGGGCAGGGTTGGACAGATATAAGCCAGTTCTACCCACAGTCACCACACAGACAAAGCCAGCCTGTGAGGGAAGGCTTGATTTGGGCCCCTGGATCCTCCTGTCCCTGAATCCAGATACTTTTGACTATTTCAATGACACCATTTTATTTCTTTTCTGCTCTGACATTGGGAGTAAGTTTTCCTTTACTTGCATATAAGAGTCCCAGATGGTGCACTGCATCTTCTCATTGACATACTTTTTTCTTCATGGCAAAGCGTGTCATATGTCAATGTGACCACGTGGTAGAAAAGGCCTGGTCTCTGTTCTCAAGCATCACAGCCTAGTGTGGAGGTGGACAGAGGTCTGCGCACGTATTGGTGGAGGCATCAGCAGGGAGAAGCCCGAGTTCGGGGGTTCAGTTCCCACCCCTCCAGTTCCCACCTGCATCTGCTTGGGCCGGCTAACCTCTCTGTGCCTGTGCTTCCTCATGCATAAAATAAGAATGGTAATAGTCTTGATCTCACAGCACTGTGTGAAGGATGAAGTGAGGTACTATTTGTGCTTGGAACAATGCCTGCCATTTGGTAACAGCTGTATTAGTTATTGTTATTGAGCAGAAAGTCTCCTTCCTTAAGTCCCATCATGTCTCTATAAAATTAGCACTGTTACCACCACTTTATAGACAAAGAAACTAAAGCTAACTTCTTTGATGACAAAGGCCTTAGAGAGAAAAGGCTCCTGGAAATGGAGTCTCTCGAGTTACCAAATTTGCCCGTTTTTGTTTTTGTTTGCCCAGTCGTAAGGACGCAATCAATGCGCTCTGAATGGATGGATGGATGGATGGATGGATGGATGCATATAACTGTTGCACGTCCCTATTATATAGATAGCCTGACCTGGAGTTAGTACATGTAAATTGCTAAACCAGCTCCTGGAATTCATGCTGATAACTTTTCATCCATTTGTTTTATCAAAATATGCCAGACACAGGCAGGATAAAAGTAAATAGCAAACACAGAAGTGATTACAAGTAGGGATGAGTATGAAGGACTTGACAAACAGAATTCAGCAATGGAAAGGGATGCAGCCTGGGTAGGTGGCTTAGAGCGTTCGGTCATGGATGGCTTCTCTGAAGAGGTGACATCTTGAGCTGAGACGGGAGGCTATGGAAGAACGAGCCATACCAGGAGCAAAGAGAGCATGGCTCTAGACTCCAGAGGAAGGAGTCCGGTGTGTCCTGGAAATGCAGTGGAAAGAGTGTCACGGGTGGAAAGGAGACCAGACGTGACTGGAAGGTAAGGCGGGGCCCGAATGTTGGTTTGTCCACGTGATGGGGTTAGACTTTACTGCTGGTACTTGAGAAATGAGCTGTTGTCATGGGCTCTGACCTTCCTTAGTCATTACTGCTGCTATTAGATTTGGTTTAGTTAGGGGGACATTAGAAGATGACAGTGAGCACCACAAGAAAGGCAGTTTGAGATGCTCCCCACACTGCCAGGTGGAGACAGACTTCTAAGCTCGCTGGGATAGTCAACAATGCTGACGTCTCTGCAACCACGGACTGGCTTCATCTGTGGGTTTTAAATGCCTGGATAATGACAACTGGTACTGATAGGAAGATGGCCTTTAAGAAGGCCACAAAGTCATCAATCATTTCCATTCTAGGTCCTAGCCAAGAGCAACATGAGAAGTACGCCAGTCTCTATTCTAACCTCCAGTGAGAAGTTACTAAGCAATGTATGCTAGGGCTTGATTCCTTTGACTGAAACCCACTGTCCAAAGCAGGCTTCAGTTCTTGAGTCTGTCTGAGTCCAATCCATCCTCCTTGTTCAAATCTGCAAATTACCACGTCTTGTCATTTTCTGGCTCCTGTATGCCCGATGCCCTAACCCCCAAATTCCTTGACCCCGTACTAACGGTCTTCTAGAATGGGGCTGCAACATCTTTTTACTGTTCCTAACTTTCGCAGAGTTTCTTGATTTGTTTGAGGTCAAACGCATTCATTTATGTGGCATGTGCTCTACTGAGCATGACCTTTCTTAGAATTTTATCTTTGTCTCTCTGACACATCCTTTGAGGATAAACACATGCCCACTCCGCTGTGAAGTCTTCCTTGATTTAACTGGTTTGAATGATTCCCTCTGTCCTTGACGTCCCTTTGTAAGTTAGCGTTGCGTTTCTAAGTTTGGAGATGCCTACCACCTTGTGTGGTAGACTTGTTCCTGCCCTGACATTACTGCTAAAGCCTACTTCCCAGCCAGCCCATCCTCCACCTTTCAGTCTCACTTTACATTTGTTTCTGAGATGGGTAATGCCTATCACTCCTAATAAGAACAAATAACAACTATGAACACTTCCTCAATGCCAAGCACTGTTCTAACCAACTTACATGTATTAATTTAATTCTCATAAGAGACCATAGATGTCTTTAGCCCCATTTTACAGATGAGAAAAACTGAGGCACAAAGAGGGTAAGTACCCAAGGACACACAGCTGCATGCAGGATTCAAGATTCAAGTCAAGTCAGTGAGGCTTCAAAGTTTGTCCTCTAGAAGACTTTTTTAAAACTGCCTTTCTACTGTAAAGACCCTGCAGTTGGAGATTAGTTCTGTGCTTACTTTTGTTTTGTTCCTGCGTTATGTTCCCAGCATCTGGCACAATGCTTAGTTCAAAGTAAAGGCTCAGCATATACAGTAGATTCTCAGTTAACCGGCACCGCTGGGGATTGGTAGATGTCGGATAAAAGGAGACTCTCCATTAACCATACACTCCGGTTACTTGAGTGCTGGTTGCTTGAGTTCTGGTTAAGGGACAGTCTACTGTACTTGTGATTGAAGACAGTGGATTTTTGCAGATCTGTAAGTCCCTTGAAATCAGAGGCCATGACTTAGGGCTTCATCTTTACCCTCTGCCACATCTCAGCTGTATCTTGCATGTACCTGTGAGTTAAATGCTTATTGAATGAAGAAGCAGAAAGAAAAATATAGGGTATAGAAACAGGTAAGAAAGGGCAGAGAGGGGGGAACTGAAGAGTGGAAAGAAAAAGTAGCTTTCTGAAGCAATCAGAGCTTGCACGAAGAAACTGGACAGGGTACAGTTGAATAGATTAAGGAGAGGGACAATGACTTCAACACCTAACGGACCAGGCTGGTAAATGAAAACTATGGACGTTGGCTGGTGAAGGCCACAGAATGATTGAAACTGGTGAACTGGTAGGCACACGCAGGGAGGGACCAAGGGTTGCCAGAGCGGATGATTTTGCAAGAGAAGATGAAAATTTGGATTTATGTGAGATTCATGTTTTTGGTGGAGGTGGGGCGTGGGGGGTGGGGGAGGGAGAGGAACCGTTGGCAAGGATTTCAAATGAAAGGAAAAACAAACACGCTGTGTTAAACCTAAGCTGAATACAGGAAAATGAGGCACCAAGCTTACAGGTTGGGATAGCTTTGGGGGCACTTTGAATGTTTGTGTGAGACCTTTTTGGAGCTTATTCCATAGTCAATGTGGTTCAGTTTGGGGGGATCAGAGAGCTGTCACCTTGGGGGTGAGGCTGGCTCATTCTTCTACAATATGCACATGTTGCTGATGGAATTTCCCTATGGCTCCCCAAGGAGTTGATTTGCAGGCTTCACATGAACACGTCATTTCGTTCTCTTCTCCGACTCAGTCCTGGGCCATGATCCGATGAGTCAGAGCGGCTCCCTCAGGAAGCAGAGGAGCAGGTCGGGTAGGCAAGTGGCGACACCAAGCAGCTAACAGTGCAACTTTGGGCATAAGTGCGGGAAGATTTTGGGGGGAAAAGAGGTGGGGGAGTCGTTAGGCAAGGCGTCAAGGGGAATGAGTAGACGTGGGGAGAAGGGAGACAGTGGGTATCAGCAATAAGCAGGACAGAGAACAAAGTCCTGGTGATAATAGCTGCCTCATCCTCTCACCGCTTCTTCCATTTGACTGGGTGCAGGTGCTGGCCAGTGCGGACAAAGAACAGGGGTTCCCTGCCGTGAGCAGCCACCTGGGCTTAAGACCCAGGCGGCTGGTGGGAATCCTGGCCCTGTCACTTATATTTTTTAAAGATTTATTTTATTGTTTTTGACAGAGAGAGAGAGAGAGAGAGAGAGAGAGAGAGAGAGAGAGAGAGAGAGAGGGGAGGGCCCAGAGCAGTCTCCATAGTTGTACCTCATCAGTTTTCAATATACTTTCAATCCACACAAGTGGGCGCGGGGCGTGCAGCACGGGAACTGGGCTGGGGGTCTCCCACATGGGAAGCGCACCCCAGTTCAGCACATGGGTCTGTACGGGCGGTGCCAGCCAGGACCCCAGGGTTGCAATGTGAACCATCCGGGCTTCCCCTGTCACTTATTAGTTGCATGACCTTGAAGGCGTTTCTTAGCATCTCAAGCCTTGGTTTCCATATCTGTAAAGTGAGGAGAGTGACCAAATCAATCACATTGGCTTATTGTGAGATTAACCGAGTATGTGTGGAAACCATTGAACAGAGTGTCTGACACATAGTAAGTACTTCACACATGACAGCCATTATCGTACGAGGCTTACATGTAAATTCTCTAAGAGAATATAGGAGATACACTGTTGACCCAAAGAGGAAAATTATTTTCTGTCTTTTCCTCGTACTTGTTGACTTCATAGCACACACTACAATTTGAAATTATGTTCCCAGAGGCTCATTTGTTCTAGGCTTTGCCCTTCCCCTAATAGGTTGCAAGGGGTAGGAAGGCGGGGGAGTCTGTTGTGTCCACCTTGACCTTGTGATATTCCTTAGCACTTATACACTTGACCCTTGGACGACACAGATTTGAACTGTATGGGTGCATTTATACCCTATTATTATTTTTTCCCATTAAATACAGTCAGTCCATTATCCACAGGTTTCGAATCTACTGATTCCCCAAACAGCAGTATTTTCTGTCCTCTTGTGAATCTGCAGGTGAGGATGTGAAAATACCTTTTCCCACCTGTAGATAGTTAATTGGCGGATTGGCTTAGAAGGGCCCACGGAAGAGTTGGAAGTTGTATATGGATTTCTGACGTTCATAGCGGGTTCCTCTGACTCAGGAACTGTTCAAAAGTCAACTGAAACAGGTAATTAAGAAAAATTACATTTTTTTGAGCATTTATATGTGTGGGTTCTAATACTCTTTGAGTGTATTATTTCATCTGATCCTTTGCAACCATCTTATGGATTGTTACTGGCATTGTACCTGATTTGAAAATGAAATGACAGGTACAGAGAGGCCGTGCCAGTTGCTCAAGTTCACTGGGCAGGTATGTGGTGGAACCAGGGTTGAAATGTGCTGGGGAGGGTGCTGAAGCCTGTGTCCCCATCCATGGTGAACGCGGACTGTCTGAGGATTAATGACTGGTCAATGAAACAAGTTTCACAGGGGAGGAGACCATTTCATTGGGTAGAAGGATGAGTAGGAGTTTGTTGGTAAAGAAAGGACAAAAGCGCGAATGTGTGCATGTGTGAAATTGTAACTTGGGGTATCTCCAAGTCACGAGCCAACGGGGAGAAGGTATTGCAACTTCAGGAAGGTCAAGTATAGCTAAGTAATTATTTGTGTGATGTGTTTGATAGAGACACAAAGAGAGAATGAGAGAGAGAGAGAGAGAGAGAGAGAGAGAGAGAGAGAGAGAGAGAGAGGATGAGGGGATGAGAGACCGAGAGCGAGCGAGCTTAAACAGCCCTGTGTGACATACCAAGGACTTTGGACATTTTCCTACCAGTAGCAAGGAATCCCTGTAGGGACAATGGGACATGATCATGTTTCCTTTTCGAGAGTCAACATTCTGATTACGATAAGGATGAATCATAAGTTGGAAGTGAGTTGTGTGACACCAGTTTGGAGACTCTTGAAGTAGGAGGGATGAAATAGCACATGGACCCAGCATTATCAGGGTTCAGATGTTTCTGAACTTGGCGTCTCTAGGTATTAACAGGAAGTCGTACTTCTGATTATAATGTGGTGTGGTCCAAAAGAGTAAAACTTGACCTTATGTGGAACGGGGCTCCCTAGATGGATTTTTTAGCTCTTCCTTCGTTTTGGATCACTGCTGGGCTGCACATGCCTGCTAGGTGGTTCTTGGTTCTTGTGCTGTAACTCCCACATACACAGACTCAGGCACTAAGCTCTTGGAAGGTCTTGAGTTTGGGAATTTAAACACAAGGAGCCATTAGGTTTTGTAGTGGCCATCATTCCAAAACATAAATCACGCCAAATGTGTTTGAAATCCTGTCTTTAGACGGTTGTGTGTTTTGACAAATCTTGCAGCCAATTAGGTCCAGCATTTGGATTTGTAATGAAACCTGAAACCAAGCGTGCTGGCCTGTGTTGGGGTCTTCTGGAACAAGTTCCAAGGACCGCTCCTGCAGTCCCTCCCCTAACCTCACCCTAGCAAGCCACATTATCGTGTTGGGCTGCACTGGGAGTCTGGGGTGGGCTTTGCCAACATTTCATGCAAATATGGAAAAGGAGTGAGCAGGACAGTGATTTGGGGGCATGTCTATGCCCAAGTATTCTTAAGTGTGTGAATTGCAGAATTAGCAATACCTTATTCCCTGTTGGCTAGTCAGTGACTTGGAGATACCTCAAGCCATGACTGGGGCAGAAAGTTAATTAATCTGCTTATTAAAAAGAAGAAATGTCTCATTTGCATGCATTTACATTCAGGTCCTGCATGCATCATGCTTTTGGTAGTGTGCTTTCTTTTGTTACTACCACTGACCTCACTAGGTATCAGCTCAGTACATTTCCATTTTCTGTATCTGGGCTTGGTTTAAGGGGTATCTGTTAGGTGATCATTGGTTCCAGCAGAATTTGATTGTCATATAGATCATTTAACTCTCTACAGAGATTCTTTTCCCTCCCATGGGCTGTTTTCTCCCAGCCATCCCATAACACAGCTGGGAAAAGGCCTATATTCTTGGTCAATCTTGGAAAATAAAGACCCATCTCTGTCGGGTTGGGCATGTTATTTGGGGATGAGCCATTCAATTAGCTGCAATGTCCTACTCAACTGAATTTTCCATGGTCACTTTTGTGGAAGTTTTCTCCTTCTTGTTCATTCTAGCCTATTGAGAGGACTGCTTTAGAGTTATTATTATTATTTTTTTCGGCTGGGAAGAAAAGGCCATTGCTCCATGGATGTAGTCTAGGCATTCTACATTCCCAGTGATTGATTTTACCTGAAAATGCTCAGGTAACCGGAATCCAGGCCCCCTTAAACCGGCTTGAAGGAAGCCTTGGGGGAGGGGGAGCAGGGGCTGAGATGAGGGGTGATGGGGAGGGGTGGGGCTGAGGAGGGATTGACATGCAAAGACTATGCCAAGCTCTGGGAACAGCAAGTGAAACCAAAACTATCCAGGGAGATGAGTGCAGAGGGGGATCTTCGTGTGTAAGTGAATCACCAGCTCACAGGCAGGAGAGACCACGGTGCTGGTGCGTCTGTATTTTGTAGTAATCACTTTTCTGCGATGTTACAACAGGGTGGCTGTCAGGGGTGAGTGGCTCAGGCAGCCTGTTAAGCCACCTATATGCTAACAAGCTTAGCAATCAGGTTGTGAATGGTCCTGGCTGGAGGGAAAAAATTAAAACCAAACCTTAGACCCCTGTCAGGCTGTGAGGAGAATTATATTTCTGAACTAGTCTACAGTGTGGACAGGAAATGACCTCTCCACAAACTGCTTCTTTAAAAACAAGCAGTGGTGCCTAAAGCGATCCGGCTCCTCTCTCCCTCCCTCCCTCCTGCCTGAGCTCTGCTCTCTCCCTCTCCCGTGCTCTCCCTCCCTCCTCCCTCCCTCCTCCCTCCCTCCCTCGCTCCCTCCTCTGCGCTCCCTCTCCGCTCCTGCTATAGAGGGCTCCAAGAGCAGTTCCCAGCCAGTGTGTTCAGCCTGCCTGCCTGCCTGCCTGCCTCTGTGTGTGTGCGCGTGTGCGTGTGTGTGTGTGAGCGCCTGTGCGTGCGTCTACTTCGTACCGTGCAGCACACAGCCCATGTGCTCTGCATGGACATTCCTGATACACTGTTGAGCTTGATTGTCGACAGGCAGGCGAGATGTCCAGCACTCCACACGACCCCTTCTATTCTTCTCCTTTCGGCCCATTTTATAGGAGACACACACCATACATGGTGCAGCCAGAGTACCGAATCTATGAGATGAACAAGAGGCTGCAGTCTCGCACAGAGGTGAGTACTGGGACCTGGGGGGTGTGGGTGTGGGTGTGGGTGTGTATGTGGTAAGCTGTCCATGGGCTTCGGCTGGGGTTGCTGGCTCCGAGCCGTGGGAAGTGTCCCACTACATACTACCACGTATGTGGAAACAAGCGCCAGGAGTCCACGAGTTTCAACGCCGGGCTTCCAGGCGCAGCAACTCTTGGCGCTGGGGACAGTCTCTGCTGGAATCTTGAAATAAGCAGCCCAGCACTTGACTGGCATGCCGGGTCTCCGGGCAGGCGGCGACCCCGGAGCTCGGGGGTTGGCCAGCTGGCGAGTCAGCCCGCTGGTGTCTCTTGAGATGGGATTCGGAGGGATTTGGTGATCATTTGCATCCAACTAAACCATAAAAACAAAAACAAATCCCAGAGGGAGTCTCCTTCACCCTGAATTCGCTTTTCAAAGTCACATCCACATGGAGGTGCAGGGGGCAAGAGAGGAACCCCTCGTACTTTTCAGAACTAGCCCCGGAGGGGCACAGGTTTGTGGGTTCCCGTGATAAATTCAGAAACCAGTTTCTTGGGGTCACGGGGGTTCTTGCCTTTCTCCTGTTGCCCTGGGAGTGTCTGCTAAGGGCTCTGCCTTCCAGGAGCGGGTTCAGCATTCCAGCCAGCTCGAGCTGTTCCGTGTTTGGGACTTTGTGCGGGAGAGGGGCAGCTCAGCCTCCCGGGCCAGGACTTTCAGAACTTTGTGAATGCAAAACTCCAGGCTGCCTCCTGCAATTTAAATATTTAATGCCAGCTGACTGGTTCTCTCGGTGCTGCTGCTGCTGCTGGGCTGTCGCTCTGCCTGGAAGTTGGGGCTTTGTGTGGAAGTGTTTGTGTGAGAAGGAGTTTGTCATAGGTACACCAAAGTCACTTTAGGAAACAGCCGTCGCTGGGTATCCAGGCGGCTCTGTCACAGGACAGATACCCAGAGGGTGGGTGCGAAGCTCTTTCAGGGCATCGCTTTGGTGCGATTTCAGACTGTAGATTGCCTCTCAACTCCGGAGAGGAACTCAACTGGGGTTGTAGGATAAAATAAAACACACTTGCTTGAATTGTCAACGGAACCATGGAGAATTCATGTCGTTGACGGTATTAACACAGCTAACAAGATGTGACCTGCTTTCTGATTGGCTAACTGCTGGACAAGGACTGGTGTTTTTTTTTAAGAACTGGGTTGTCTTATCACCGCTATTTTCTTTACATGCCAATTCCGCCCTACATGTTAAATATAACTGATGATAACTGTTGTTCTCCCTACAAGCCAGTAGCTTTACAGAAGTGTACACTCTGTTTTGCTTAGAGTGGTGAGCTGCTGGCCGTGAAGGTTGTTTGTGTTGTGTGAATGTGTTGTGGGTGTGTTACGATGTGGACAGTCCCTTTAGGTCCGTGCAACTGTGTGTTGGAATCTTACATTCTTGCAAAAACTATGGGTTGTCATAGCCTGCTTTCAGAATTAGGATAGAAAATGTCTTACGGTTCAGGCACACGTTAATTGCAATACAAATTTGGGGTAAAATGTCTTTAAAAAGAGAGGAGAGTGGGAAAGCTGGGATGGCTCAGTGGGTTAAGTGTTCACTTTGCAGCCTCGGCGACCAAGGATCGGATCCCGGCCCTGGCCTGTGCGTACCCATATGCTGGACTGGGAGCTCCCCCAGTTCGGTTCTTACCGGGGCGAGACCCCGGCCCAGTTCCTGCCCTGTGCAGCCCCGTGCCCACCTGTGGAATGAAACTATATGGAAAAGCCAATGATGTGCAACTATGGAGACTGTTCTGGGCCCTCTCCCTTCTCTCTGTCTCTGTCTCTCTCTCTCTCTGTCAAAAACAATAAAAATATATCTTTAAAAAAAAAAAGAGAGGAGAGAGACCAGGCATTGTTATAGCTTCAGTCTTGAACAACAACAGGATGTAAAAATAACCCACATTCTCATTACATTTTAGAAAGTTTTTGAGGAGCTGGTGGGAAGAAGTTTTTCTCCCATCCTCCTGGGTTAGGAGAGCAGACAGGTCTCCGATATGTGTCCCCTGCGCCTCTTGATTATCACTGGGCCAGTGTTGAGCTCGTGAGTTTGTCTGGGAGACTTCTCCATCCTGGCCTCATAAAAACCTGCAGGATGCGACGATGTCCATTTGAGAGGAAACCTTTGCAAAGTCCCCCCAATTCATGCTGTGTCTCTTAAGAAGGGCACATCACAACCTTTTTTGAGAGCTACACTACGTGCAGGTATTCCTAACTTCTAGATTATGGGGCATTACTTTTAAAGATTTTCCTCTGAGTAGGAAAAAAACAAAACAAAACAAAACACAAAAAACGACTTTCTAACTCAAGAACCTAGGGAGGAAAGCTCATGATGACAAATCTTAAACATGTTTTAAAAATCGCTGTGATGGACAGAAAAGGATCATCAGCTCTTTTCGGGCGTGTTCTACAGCTAACCTGAGCATTTCCCCCCTTCCTTAGGTCCTTTAAATAACTATCCAAATAATTTTCCTGACACTTCTTTGCCAAACAGTAAATATTGTCACAAGCCCATTATTTAAAAAAATTTTATATGTTAAAAGAAGATAATAAAATAATTGTTCCTATTTAAATATTAACCTCAACTATTAGAAAATATTTAGGGGAAAAAAAAACTTTTTAATGAAAATGTTAAGTTATATTGCACCTTTCCCAATGGTAAAGTTGGTCTGAGCCCTAGGGATGGATTGGTTGGGTATTATACAATAATACCCAGCAAGAATTACCAGTTTATGCACATAGAAAACCGAGATTGTTGAGCAATTACTTTTCGAATTTAACCAATGCATCCAACCATTTTGGGCAAGAGACATCCTTCTTGTCCATTTCTCCAGGCTCCCTATCCTATATCACATAGTATCATTTCCTTGACTTCTAATACTCTCAACTCCCACTCCCTTTTGAACATAGACTTGGCTAGAAAGGAACTGTAGCGAATTACTTTATGATGACTACATTGTAATGAAGTTTGTAGAAATTTCCTAGAACCTCCTTTATGGAAAGGAAAGAAAGTAGTAAAGAACCCTGTTGTTTATACCTGCTCTTTTTCCAGTCATTAGTGACCCTCCGGGCCTTCCCTCATGGGGATTTATGTATTTCTTCCAATTAGATCCAATCAAAGCCCTTCAGAAACGGGGTAGTTTTAGTTTAAAGAGCATTAGATTGGATGTTAATCTGGGTTCTAACTTGCTTCTGTAATTTACTAACTGCTTGGTGGGGGTCTTAGTTCCTCCTGGGGGAACTACCTACCTACAGTGTGCCTTTAATTTAAACATTCAGGTTCCCGGGCTTGATGAGAGAAAGTGTTATGAAAGAAAGAGCACACGCATTATTCCTTTGCTCATGGTACTTAGATTAAAATCAGAAATGCTACTGAAATAATAGGCGAATAGTGGTGGAAATGTGGAAAGCAGAAACCTTGCCAATCTTGTCTAAAGCTAACCCTTGGGGCAAAGAATTCCTGGGTCAAAGTAGCTACTCAATAAACATTTGTTCACTAGCCCATTGATCCATGAATCAGTAGGTGAAAGGAGAGTTTGAGAACTATGTCATTGTAATTAGCATCTCTCCAGAGAAACTCAATTCTGATGCCTTGTGTGTGTGCGTGTTTGTTTGTGTGTGTGTGTCGGGGGGGGGGAGGCTAGTACCCCCCAGACACTGTGGTGGGCATGCCACTTCCCAATCCCAGTCTCCCAGTCTTTGTGGTGAAAGAAAGCAAAGGTCCTAAGAGATTTTTGGGCCTCATCTCTTTTTAAAGGAGTATAGCTGTATTACAAAGCAAACAAAAACAACAAAAACATGTTCTAAATGTTGTTGGCTGTTCTGGCAAATACAATTTCTTTGCAACATCAGAATCTCCGTGGAATTTCATAAAGAAATGTGTGAATGCCCCCCCCACCCCCCATTTTAAATGAAATTAGGAGAAACTCTGAGATTTGCGTCACTGTTGGTCACTGTAATTCCCAGGCAGTGGGAAGAGGGTTTTATTTTCCGTTGTGTATGGTTCCATGGATTGACTCGATGTCTTCCAAAACTCATGTATTTAAACGGTCTTGTTGTTCCAGAAGTACTTTGGAGGAACACCACTGCACAATGATATAATCTAACATTGCCCATTGAGTACAGTCCGATAGGATACAAAAAACATATTCTGGCGACTTCAGAATTTGTTCTGTAAAAAGCTTCAAGAATAGCAAAAAACTTAAAAAAAATTTTTTTTATTTTCTGAGGTCTGTGCTATGAGATGAAAATATAGGGAAAAAGTGAGACACATTGTAGTGACCTTCCTTTTAGTGAAAGGATTTCACTATTGTTGGATTGTTACAGAATTTAAGAAACTTTTATCAAGTAAGGTTATACAAATCTTTGTTACTGAAGATAACTTTCCTGTACCTTGTTTCCTCATTCAGTGAGCAAAAAAAAACCCACAAAAGTCTCCCTCTTAATGAAGATGTTTTAAAGTATCTCATTTTCATGTTGGCAGCGTGCTCACTTTAATAAAATACTACAAACATCAAGGAAGGGTGGGTTCCATTCTCCATTTCTTCTGTTTTGAGATTTTGTTTTCTTTGTCAAGATTACACACCCCACTCCAAAGCAGAAAAACTGATTACAATAGGAAGATGCACACACAAAGATTTTATTAGAATTACACAGTTTTTAGTTGTACGGATTTGGTATGAACATTAAAAATGTTTGAAGACCTTGAAATTTAAATCGGCTGCTTTTCACCTCTTCTCTCAGCTCAACTGTGCAACTCCCTGGGGAGGGGGTGAGAGGGGGTGGGGGCTTCTCCGTCTTTTCTTTCTGCTACATTTTTATATACTTCAGTCACAGGGTTTCAAGTTGTAACATCATGTTTATTCATGACATAGCTCAGTATCGTAGATGTTCAGATGGAGTCTAGTTAAAATGAGATTAGGTATTTTGGAGAGGTGGGAACAAAATGAAAAATGCATTGTGATAACTTGGAACTTTTTTTTCCCCTGGAAATTCAGAAAGAAAAATGTTGCTGTTACTCTGAGGCACATGAATGATTTTCAGTGTTAAACAGAACTTTCCAAGTTTTTCGAAGGAGGTTAGTGAGGAGTGGGGGAGGGGGGCTGGTAGTGGTAAGGAAAGCTATTTTGAAAATGTTAAATGAAACCAAAAGTGCAGTTTTAAAAATGAGAACTTCCAAACTCTCTTTATTTTTCAAGATCTCTACATGGCCTCAGAAAACAAATTGCAGGACTCTTGGACCGATTTTATTTTCCTGAGGTCTCCCCCCACCCCCCTTTTTCTTTCTATGGGAACTGTTTTTAATTAAAAATTGCTGCAAACTAACTATTCGTAGGAGGCCATGAAGAAAAAACGTCTCTCCACTCACATTCAGCACAGAATCTTATCTGCCTAAAATCGATGCACATTTAAATTTCTCCCCTTTTGGTGTGTAAATTATGATATAGGATATCAAACAGTATGCCTTTGTGTGTGTGTGTGTGTTTAGCTTTTTGTTTGGGTTTCAGAAAGAAATTAATTTAAATTGTATGGAAAACAGGGCCATAAATCTCCTTTTATTACATTTGTCCACATTAACTCATTTTCCACAAGGAACACAGAATACCCCCTTTCTGAACAAGCCAGCAAAACATAAAACAAACACCCTTAAACATTCAACCTTATAAATTGTTAAGAACAAGATTCATAAATGTACTTACTTGGATTTGATGGGAGGGTCTCAAGATATAATTGATCTAGGAAAACAATCTCTTTCTGAAAGTGTCAGCAGACAACAGAGCTTAAAAAAATATTCTACTCATGTACATATTACATGTACCTTTGTTGTTTTCTGACCAAGATACTGTTGCTTGTTAACTTCCTTCCTCTTTCTCTTTCTTCTTCCCTCTGCCCCTCTCTCTTCCTCCCTCTCCCTCTTTCTCCTTCTTTCCTTTTATCAATTTGATCTAGGTTTTTTGCTTGTTTGTTTTTAATTCTAGCAGCATGCAGCTGAACATAGGCAATTGTTAACATTTAAGACCAAATTCAGTCATTCCTTCAGGATTTCCCATACTTCAGGCAGTGACAATACCAGAGTCTGGAAATACTGGGATGATTAAGACATTGTGTGTCACCCACCAGCTCACACTTTGGTTCTGAAGGGAGACCAGCAAACCCACTCTCACAAGGAGGCGCTGTGATAGATTAACGTGGGCTGTGGTATGGGTGGGTGTGCACGTGGGTTGAAAGGTAGGCGCACTTCTGGAAGGTTGTCATGGTAATGATGACTGGCATCTATGGAGTGTTAACTTCCTGCTGGGTCACAGTGCTAAGTGTTTTCATTGAGGTCGGCTCTTGTCAACCTTGTAATCACCTCATGAGATAGGCACTGTGAACGTCCGCATTTCACTGACAGAGACACAAAGGGTGAAGTAAATTGTTCAAGGTCACACAGGTGGTGGTTTGGTTTTTCAGGTTGCGCTGTGACCTCCTCTGCTGCATCACCCCTTGGAGGAGAAAGCACAGCTAGGATTCTAGTTTCATCTGTGGACATTTATTCCGGAGATGTGTTCATTCTTCCTAGGACAGGGTGACTTTGGCAGTGGCTGGCAAGTTGACTGCATCCACCTAACTTGGTTCGACTGTGTGTCTCTCAGATGCCTAATTTCAAAAGGATTCATGGGAAATTCCAAAGGCTGAAGGGAGCCAGCGATGGACCATATTCCCTGGTTATGGAAAATAAGAACCCAAATCACACTCCCTATGGAATAAGGAACCTATTCTGTGTTCGTTGACATAGCCTTATTGAAGAGCCACTGGAACTGTTGTGGAATATTTTGCATAGTCATCTAAAACTTTAATTATTTTACTTAAAGATGCATAATTTTCCATCCAGTGCTTGACTCTTCTCAGGCATGCTGTATGGAAGATGGTGTTTTAGTCATTTAAAACCGCAGTAGGATGAGTATAAAAACTATTTCATTTTTGGTGGTGCCCCCCCCCCCAATGTAAGCATGAGAGTAAACTGGAATTTGGCATGGGGTTAGCTTCCTTTGCGGGGGGGACACGCTTTGATGGCCCACGATCGGAGTTGGAGCTTCTCCTAAGAGGCAGTCCTAGGAAATGCATCTCTGTGCGTTTCTTTGTGGGTGGTGATGTGTCCTTTTCTACCCCCACAGCCTTTAGCTACCGGTGAGGTCACTGTCTTTAGCAAATGCCTGCTGTGCATAGGTGATAAGATGGACCTCCTCACGGGAGTCAGCTCCAAGCCCGAGATGCATGCACTCTGGTTCTCCTTTGACAGACAAGGAATTTGAGGCTGAGAGAAGTGAAGACTGAATCCACACAAGACTTCCCCAGGGGCAGGGTCTTCTAACGCTCCATTCCCTGTTCTCCCCCACGGCACGTGGACGGCTCCCCAAGCCGCCTTGAAGGCCCTGACAGTGGCACCCTGCCCTTGCTTTACTGCCACTGTGACCAGCCTGATTGGAAGTTTTAGTCTTTTAGTTTCAAACAGAGGGCTTAGAGTTCAGGGTGTGGCAGATCCTCAGAAGGAATGGGGACCTGCCCCACAGCAGTGACATCACAAGCCCCCCATCCCCTCTTTTCGGGATCAAGATGGCCTCCTAGCTGCGCCCCCTCTTTGTACCCTGGATTCCCCACAAGCCACCACGATGGTGTTTTCGGAGCGTAACCCTATGGTGCCCTCTCCAGCCTCCCCTTCCACCTGGAAGAAGCTCCAGACTCTTTGTTCGGCCTCGAAGGCCCTGT
Organism: Craseonycteris thonglongyai; assembly: GCA_004027555.1. Lineage (NCBI taxonomy): Eukaryota > Metazoa > Chordata > Mammalia > Chiroptera > Craseonycteridae > Craseonycteris > Craseonycteris thonglongyai. The sequence continues at coordinate 120,506 of PVKE010000111.1, read as the reverse complement.
TGGCCTCTCTTCCTCGTCCTGGTGGCCCCGTCTTGTCTCCTACCAGGTTTACACCAGGCTGCAGCTGCACAGCGCTTCTGTGGGGTCTTGCCGGGTTCATTCACTGCAGGGGTGGAATGGAGGCACAGATACCCCGCAAAGCCCAGAGCTGCACTGGGAACGAGCGTCGGCGGGTGTTGGCTTTCCTTGTAGGTTGTCAATCGCATATCTCAATGAAAGATGAGGCCCAGCGCTTAGGAGGCCCCTTCACATGGAGCCCTTCCTTCCTTGATCACCTCAGGTAACATTACCCACCACCCCCTAGTCATTTCCCTCAATAGAAAGTATAGCCCGTGGACATTGGCCTGCTCGTCATTTCTTCCTTTATTATTATTATGTTTAGTTTATCTCTTGTGTCTGCATGTCTGTCCTCCATAGAACACAGCCAATGGGAGCGGGGACCCCTTTTTGTCTTGGCTAATTTGTCTCCCCAGGGCTCCATCACACATAGTGAATAGGCACAATATACCTCTTGCATAAAGCAAATTATCTGGTACCAGCACTGCCCAGACCGACAGTGGAATTTGCCTGGCATGTTCCAGACAGTCGCCTATGGTCACAGGTGGGACTGCGAGGCTAGCATGCTCCTAGCCCTGCAGGAAGCAGCCTGCGGAGGCGATTTCTCCTGTGACATACATTTGGGCCAAGCAGCTTGCCCTCTGGGGGTGGAGAATCTGCTGGGACTCTCCTGACTCCTGAATAAAAAGACTCACACTTATTCTGGTGTCTTTTCTCATTTGATATTTCCAGCACTCCTCCCTCTCGGCTTCTGTCTACCTGGGGACCACAGCCTTGCTTTCTGATATGAGTCACGATAATACCTTACATTTCTTGGAGCACTTTGCATTTTAGGAAAGTGCTTTTAGGGCCATTAATTAGCCGATTTCAAGTGATTTGCACAACAGAAGCTATGGGAAGTTATATTAGTATATGATGTTGTGGTCTGTAAAAACTTCTCATTTGCTAATGTATGATGGTGAGGAAAGAGAGAGAGAGAGACTTTCTCAATCAGATTGTTTTTGTGTATGTGTTTACTTTCTGGTTAGGAAATATGCACTTTTTTTTTTTTCCATTAGAATTTCCCCCCCTTTGGAGGGAAATGAGCAACATGCCTGGAATGTAAAGATCTGAACTCAAGTGTGACTTAACAGTAAGTCAGATTTGGGTTTAAACCCTGGCTCTGTCTCTTGACTGCTGTGTGATCTTAGGAAAGTTGCTTAGGTTTTCTGAGCCTTTGTTTTCTTAGCCCGAGTTTAGCTTGGGAGTGAATGGCGAACGCTTGTGAAAGACCTGGTATGTGGTGAGTACTGAGTGAACGGGAACTGAGCCCTCCCCACTGCTGACGGTACTGCACTTAGTCTCTATCCTGTCAGCAAACCGAGCCGTGTAAGGAACGCAAAGCTCTGCTCGATTTCCTAGAAGGGCCTTTAGAGACGTTTTTTACATGGCTTGCACTAGCATAGTTCAGTGTAAACAGATCTTGCGATGACACGCTACCGAACCTGTGCATTTGGTGTTCTCAGGATAATATGTGCTGACTCTGGGGATTTTCACCCTGCTATAGTAGTGATGGCATGATGACCATATACCTTCACATGGCCATGAATGCCCCCCAAATCCAGGCTATAATGAGCTCTTAGACACACCTGTGGTTAATTATTAAGAACTACCCCATATAGGGGACCCGTGGACTCCCATTCTTTTGGGGGAAAGCTGTTTTGGGGGTTTGCTGTGTGTAAGATCTCAGCGGGGACGGCAGGACATTGAAATGCTCCCCTTCACTAGTGACTTTGCAGGACCATCGAAATGGGGACCCCGAGGGAGGGCTGGGGTGCTCACAGCTGCTGGCCTTGACTGGCTGACAGGGGTCTGAAGAGCTTTGCGTGGGCAGGTGAGCTGTGGCAGCCCTGGTGCGTCACTGCAATGTTCCCTGCAGGTCTGCTAGCTGATCTGCTGTGATACCTCCCGGCTTCCTGTTGAACACAGCGAATATGCACACACGGGTGCAACTGGTGATGTGCCGACCGGCACTGGGCAGGATCTTTCTGGCCAGAGGGAGGCGGCAGATGGGCCCTAAAGCTCCCTGCCTCTGCGTGTCTGATGCATGCAACTGGGCGTCGCAGGGTGCTGGCTTGTCCCACTCAGTTCAGGGTAGAGCCTCCTTGAGTTTTCATATTGAATTCTTTAAACTACACATACCTTTCTACCCTTTCTTTCATTGACCAGGTCTCCTGTGATTTTTATTTAGCGTTCCATGTTAATAATTTCAATTAACCTTTCTAGGGATATATCCAACATTGCTCAGATGTTCAGTTTGCGTGTGCACACATGCACACACAAACACATACATATGTGTATATATAGGAGGGCTGTCCAGAAGGGATCCAGTCATGTAACTCTTCTCATTATATTCGCAATGGTTGGATTTTTTTCTGGACAGTCTTCTGTATTTTTTTTTTTGAGAGGACAGTGTTAACTTTTGCTTCCTGATACAGGTTTCTTAGGACTCATGAGGCCTTTATCTTGAGTCCACTGAAAATCGGTGTAGATTAAAGCTTAAGCTAAACTAATCACCAAGGCTGACCATTTGGCAGTGCACATGGAAAACGCCTCATATGCTTTATAATTTTAGCCATGATTCCCCTGCAGTTGGCTGGAATTTCTTGCCTGAAATCGAAATTCAATGGTGGATGCCTATCACCTGCCTTTGGAAGGGTCTGATGGAGAGCATTCGATGGCACCTACCTCTCCCAAATTAGCCGAATCCTGGAATTTCAGGGCTGGAATAGACAAGAGAGATCATTGAGCCCCAGCTGCTGATTCTGGAAGTGAAGACAGCAGCCACAAGTAGGGGTGCCCTGGATTATGCAGTGCTGCTGACATATAAGTGGCCTCAGGTTTTCTAAGTCAGCCCTCGTTACCAAGGTCATGACCAGAACTGTCCACACTGAACGCTCTTACCAACCCCCAGTTTGTACTTAAACAACTTTCATATTCCAAACCCCTTTCTCCTTTTCCAGTTTCCCAGTTGCCCTAGGAGGGAATCAGTGTCGAACATCATGCTGTTGATTTTGAAAAACCTATCACTGGCCTTCTTTGTTTTAGAATTGATAATTGGTTTCCTTGCCAGTTTATTTAACATAAAGTTGTTTGTGCTTTCAATAAGTCTTCTTTTTCTGATTTTTAAAAGCATGGTACATAATCAAGGTAGAGTATTTGTAAAATGCAAACATGTGCAAAGAGGGAAATGCACATTGTCTTCGTAATTCAAGTAGGTGAAAAAAAAAATCACTGTTATCATTTCAGTTTGTAAATCTAATGCACACAAAGATATACGTCAGTGTTTACGTGCTTAGGGACATACTGAGCACACTTTGACCAGTTCTTTTAACCTAAATGAGTATTTCACCATGTTCTCAAAGTATAGTTTGGAGTTGCCTGAATTACTTACACATAGATTGATGTTTTAAAAATTAACATCATATGGATATTTAAAAATTACTGGGCTCCTCTGCATCATAATTTGAATACGGGGAAGTAGTTATTCTTAATAACTAATCTTGGTCCACAATATGATGGGTGGATGCTGACAGTTAGCTATGGTGACTATTAGGATACAATTAGCATTTAGTACTAGTCAGAAATCTTGTACCCAGAACTCGCTGTTACCTTTTAAGAAAGATTTTCCTTCTCACTTGAGGACAGATCCATTTTCCCCTATTTTTCTTTCTCTTGTATTATTTCTGAGTCAGGAGGCAGCTTGCACACAACCTTGCACAAGGTCCGTAAATCAAAAGATTTTTGCACAATTTATACTGGAAAGAGGAAACTTGAATTACTGTGCACAGTTAACGTTGATCTAGAACCAGTAGGTTGGGACATAGCAAGGTAATTTATGGCCCCATTTGAAGGACGTACCTTCAATCCAAGGAGAAGAGCGCTATCTCTGAAAGTAGACTATGTCATGAGTTGTATGCAATATTATCTTATTTTCCTCCCTGGATCGAAGAGATCCCTGGGGTCAGGTACTATCTTATCCACGTTCATATCCTTCATGATAATTGACATTCTCTGTGGCCAATAGCAGCCTTGTTTTTTGTTTTTTTTTTAAAGGCACATTGCACAGAGGCAGACGTTTTGTAACTAGATTCTAGTTATCTCTGTTTTGATATGAATAGTGTGCATTTTATAAGTACACGTCTTACACAGACGCTCCCTGTTACCATGCAGTCATGGCGTATGGTAGACTATGTGCCCTCACACAACATGAGCACCAAATGATGAACTTCTGGTCACGCAGACTTATCTCCTTACTACTTGTGTGAGCTTGGGTAAGTGAATGTACCCCTCTGTGCCTAGAATGTGCCCATGGGTAATGTGGGGATGATGACAGAATCGGTGTCTTTGGGTTTTTACGAGGATCGCATGAGATGATGCTTATGAAGTGCTTAGCATAATGCCTATACCCTGTAAGCGTCTGTTCTAACCTTCACAGCTTATCATTGAGTGGCTATTGAACGTCCCCCGTGGGTATATGTGGCATTGCTGGTCTAGAGAGGAAGAGGGCAGCATCCTGGTCTTGAATGCGCACAGTGAGGATTCCAAGGGAAGGCGGCTTTAAAGGACTAGTGCGAGTTACCCAATATGTGGAGGGTGGTGGGAAGGGTGTTTTTGGCCGAAGGAATGGCACATGCAGAGAAGTTGAGCCTTGAAAGGTGGTGTTCTGTTGGAGGAAAGGTGAAGGTTTGGGCACAGTGGGGGCTTAGGGTTGAGGTGTTATATATGCACTATCCGGAAAGTATCCAGCCATGCACTGAGAAAAAGGCATTTATGGTTGGAACTTTTGCTGGACAGCCCTTGTGTATGTGCAGGGTGGGGTTGGTGAAGATGGTAGGAGATTGGTCTAGAAGGAAGTGGGGACCAGATGGTGAAGGCTTTGGTCTTTGTCCTTTAGAGACTGTTGAACTTGGGCATGGTGAGAACAAATGGGGCCCCGGCACAATTAGGTAATTGCTCGGTGCCTTGGTTTGCTCATCTGGAAAATGGTACAACAGTAGTCCTCAACTCACAGGGTTAGTTTAATGAATAAAATAAGGCCTTTAAAGGCCTTAGACCAGCATCTGGTCCTCGTACGTAGTAGTAAGGGCATAATCAACATTAGCTTCTCCTGTCGGGCAAAGGAAACGGATAAAGGTGTCTTTCTTTCCTCTTCTTTTCTTTCTTCTTTCTTTTTCTTTTTGGCTGGACAGTGAAACCATTTGATCTGCCTTGGAGCAGGCTCTCTCTGGTCACTCCGTGGAGGGTGGCTGGCTGTCTTTCTTGGAGCATACTTGTCTGTCGAGAGGAAGGAGTCAGTGGATGGGGAGATGCACAAAGGAAAAATTACACACACTTACTGGCTGGCTGAGCTATTTTTAGCCTAGTGTGTCTGAAGCGAAGGATGGATTTTCATGGCATTTTTTTTTTCCTTAAGATGCAAAATTACCGTAAGCCAAGGTTATGTAAGTTGCCCAGGGACACTTTATTTGTCCACCAGTGAGGCCCAGGTTTTAGTCCCTGAAACTTTCAGCAGTCATTTTAAAGGGTGGGTCCCCACCCACCGTCTTCAACCCTGACATGTTCTCCTGTCTTGACAGAATCAGGGAACCGCAAGTGACGTGGTGTGCCCCCTGGGAAAGTCCCCTTTGCTAGCAGTCAGCCCGACACAAGGACCCCAAAGGGACGTACGTGGCAGTGAGTCAAGTACAAAGGCTGAGCAGGGAGAGAGAAGACAGAGGGGGCTGAAATCCCACCCCACTCAGGACATGTAGTACAAGTCTCTGAGCCTCAGTTTCCATGGGGGTAGAGTGGGAACAACAATGTGTCAACAGCAGGGCAACATCTCGAAAGCTAAGTGGGACCATGGAGGTAAATTGCCAAGACCAGTTGTGCTTCCCTTCGTCGCATCGTGTTTGCTCATTTCAGGGGTGTGTGTCCTGAGCTCTCCTTGCACTGTCCTCCCTTCCTAAACTTGAGCCTGTGGCCTAGGGCCTAGGATGATGAGTCGTTCCTTTTCCTGAGCCTGTTTGTCTCCTGAAGGCTCTGACTTAGAGGAGATAGGAACATGGTTCTGTTACGGGCCCCAGAGTCTCTGCCTCCCACAAGTGGACTGTTTCTATTTTTCATCCATGTTAAACTCAAAGTCAAGGCCAATCCCACATCATTGACTCGCTCTACCCAGCCTCCTCTGCTCGGTTCTCCCACCTCCTCCCGGTCTTGCTGAGTCACAGCGTTTTGCTTTTCCGCGAACTGGCTGGCACTGGACAACCACACGTGGTCTCCTCACGTTCTGTGCGCCATTGTCTTCAAACCTGCCCACGAAAGAAGGGTCGGAATGGTTTTTTCCTGGCGTCGTAACAGAACCTCAAAATGCAAATGCAGGATGTGCTAACATTACAGAGTTCAGTGGGTGCCCTGGACTGTCACCTTTTTTTTTCTTTTTTAAAAGAAAGATTAAAATTGATCTGAACCATGACTAGAAAATAAGCTTAAGGTGTTAGGTTTTTTCTGAAAAGACTGTTAATGCCTGTTGGCTAAGTGCGTTAAACTGCTTTTGAAACGATCACTTTGTGTGTACAATTTTTAAAACGGCTTGCTGGGATGGTGATGTAAACCTGTTTTTTCCACGCTCAAAACTTTGCCTTTGTCTGTATTTGAAACAAATAAATATTAAACTACAGTTTATTATATTTCCAGGCATTTGTCTGAAAGGAAAATATGTCAAGACACTTCTAATGAGAAACTGAAATCTCTGCCTTCGTTCAGTCCATTGTATTTCCAAGGAGCCCAGCCACATATAAAGTTACCAGGTCTCCAGAGAGCTCCTGGAGGGGACACCAGATACTCCTGGTACACCCTAGGAATGGGGGAGGCGAGGAGAGAGCAGGCAGAATGGCCTCTAGTCTTCATTCTGCATTTCTTGTGATTTTTTTTTTTTTTTAAACTGGAGGCAGGGGGAAAGCAGAGAAAAAAGAACTTCACTGTTACTTTTATTATGTCTTTGCTTTCAAAAACCATTGAAGAAGTAGCGTGGGCTGTGGCACCTCAGGGTGTCTGTAACGGGACTGCATTGGCCCAGTAGCTGACTTGGGTTTTTTCTGTGAGGTTCTCAGTGATGGAGGGTTACTGCAAGCCAGCCCAGCCCTCAGGACTCCTTCCTCACAGCCAGGTGGGGGAGACAGCCGGCTAGTCCTGTCCTGGTGGCCAAGGGGGACAAGTGCCCCGAATGGAGAAGGCAGGGCTGTGGAGAGCAGTGGGAAGTGACCGCAGCGGGAACTGTGGTATGGAGACGCATGCACGCACGTGCACACTCACACTGTTGCTTATGTTACATAGTAAATCGTGACTCCGATATCCCCAGTATTTTTCATCGAGGGCGCTGCTAACTTTTTGATGACGCTGCATATCTGGTGATCTTTAGAGAAATGAAGTTGCTTAAATAGCCCAAAACAGGGAAATAAAGCCATGCAGCGTTAATACCCCAGCAATGCCTGTGACCAGGTCGTTTAACCTATTGCAATCGAAGCATTGGGTGGAGGAGAAAGAAAAAAAATGCTACTCCTCTCAGCCTACTTAATAGCCAAGACCTGGCAGAAATAGTCCTCCTTTTACCCCCTAGGCCATGAGGAATTGTCTGAACGTAGGGTACAAAATATCATGCTAACCTAGGAGCTCAACAGTCATTTTTGTGAAAATTCCAGGTTGTTACTTAGTGAATCTTAAGAAAATATCCTCATCTTACAAGCCTGGTGTATAGTGAAACAACACAGAGAGAAGTTTATGAAGAAAACAGATATGTAAAGCCTCGAATGGTTAGCAGTCCATGAAACTGAAGGCAGGGGATCGGGTGAGAAAAGGTTAAAATCTCAAACATTGGAAAGTGAGAACAATGGTAATCATACCGTACATTTACCGAGGATCTTCTGTGTGCCGGTCTCATGGGTAAGTGCTTTACATCATTGTCTCCATAAAGTCACACACCAGTGTGGTAAGTAGTAGTAGTAGTAGTAGTAGTACCCCCATTTTTCATATGAGAAAACTGAGGCTGAGAGAGGCTTAATATATTAGCACAGAGTTTCAGAGCAGTCAAGAGTCACCATAGCTCGAACCTGAGTGTGCCCAAAGCCAGAGCTGATTGTTACATTTCGATTCTACCGAGCTGTCAGACAACACCCCACTTTACAACTGGAGAAACTGAGGCCCAGGGAGGTGAAACAAGGCCTTGGGTTGTACTTGAGGCACGACTGAAGCCTTACCATGGTTGATGACTTAGTGTTTGGTTCCTCGGTAGGAACCCATGTGTGTGCACTGAGAATCCACTGTGCGTGTCCCTTCCCCGTGGCCGTCTGAGATCAGGGGCCACACCTGGCTCATCTTGTTGTCAGCAGCACTGAACTCGGGGCCAGGTGAGGAAGAGATGCTCTGGCCCCGGCCTGTCCAACCTGCGGCCCAGGACGGCTTTGAATGTGGCCCAACACACATTTTTAAAACATAATCAGCGGTTTATGTGCCTTTTCAAAAAATTCATTCAGCTATTGTTAGTGTTCGTGTATTGTATGCGTGGCCCAAGACAATTCTTCCACTGTGGCCCAGGGGAGCCAAAAGGTTGGACACCCCTACTCTAGAGCTTCCTTGACTGAATGAAGAAGATGAGAAGAGTAGCCAGTCCGGAAGCTTAAACGCAGCCTCCTGTAAGCTCCGCACAGACGAGCACCCTGTCTCTGCAGGCCTGGCAGCCCGTAGAACATATTTATATGACAGTGGTAAACGGCGGTCCCTCTCCGTGTGCCTGCGGTCCTTTGTGCAGAGGGAGAGCTTTCTGGGCCTCCTGGCAGGCAGCGGTCCCCAAGGACTTGGCAGAGCGCTTTGGATTCCTGCCTTCTCCTCCTATTCTTGGCTAGCTGCCTTCCTGCAGTGTGGAAACTACCCAACTGTACACGCAGGACTGCTTTTATTTAATGTCGTCATCCAGAGTCGAACACAGGACGTGGACTTTGATTGGCATGCACTAAATATTGATAGAACACACGAAGAATTTTAAAGACAGTGCTAACTTGTCTTCTGTCATTAGGATACAGTGAAGACAGTAGAGTTATAGAGGCAGGCGTCAGTGGAGCAGGTTGGCGGTGAATCGCTTCTAGGAGGGAGTATCGTATTAACATTTGGGTTTGTTAGGGAAGAAGAAGGGCGCCTGGTTGGAGGGAACAAAGGCCTAAGATGCCACCAAGCAGTGCAAAGGCCCTGTGGTAGGCGGCGGCCAGGCTGGCTGGTGTGTGGAGAACAGGAAGGAGCTGCGAGAGGCACTGTGAGGCTGAAGATCCACGTGTGAGCCAAGGCACGTTTGATGTGCGTAGGCCATCCTACGGATTTGGGGCTTTTACACAATCATCCTAAGAGCAGTGGGAAGTGTGCTGCTGGGGGTAGAGGTTTGGCAGGGGCTACACCATCAGAATGGCATTTAGAAAACATGGCTGAGGCTGTGGAGTGGAGAACGATGTGGAAAGATTTAATAGAAGATGCAAGAAGACAAGTTAGAGAAAGATATTTCCCAGGTAGAGGGTGATAGTAAATTGGATCAACCTGGAGCCCATTACGGGGGACGGTCGAGCGTGGACGGGACAGTGGTTGGTGGTGAATTGGTTGTGGAGGGCGTTGGGTAGGAGGGGTCTCCTCCTCACTCTGCCATTACTTGAATAAGAGAAGGGCCTTTTCCCAGGCTTCATCTCTATCCATTCATGTCAACAGCATGTACCTGTGTCCTCAAGCCTCACATCACTGTAGCGTGTAACGATGTTCACTCTGCCTGTTCCCCAGAAGCCACTGGAACGGGCTGTCACAGCGTCCCCGGTCCCTGGGTTCTGTTCCAGTCCCGCCTCCCCTGAGCTATGCCTTTCCCAAGCCCCTTCCTCTTGCCTACTCTGATTAGCTCCGGGTTCCACGGCATCTTCGTTCCTTCCCAGTTTGTTCAACATTCTTTTTATGTGCTTTAAAGCAAAGCTTGATTAAGAGTTCACCCTCTTCCGCATTTTTGAGTCTCATTATATCCGTTTCCTCCTGGTTATTAGTGGTTCTGTTTTCTTTCAAGTGCCTCTCGTCCTTGAACAGCTCTCGTGAGTCTCTTAAGCCCATTTGCCATCTTGCTGGCAGTCTTCCTTTCTCTGCTAAGCCGTAGGATGGCGTTAGTTTTGTCCCGTCCCCTCTCCCCTTCCTCAGGTACAATGATAGACAGACACTTCACCACTCTAGGATTGCCAAGCAGTGTCCGACAGCATAGAAGCTCAATAAATACTGGCTACATTTGTCCTTATATGAGTGTGCAGACTTTGATGGAACCACTTAGGACGCTTCTCACACATGCTCTCTTTCGTATCGATATACATATGTGTGCGGCTGCCTGGATCCAGGCTTGCCCTGGGGAGACTCTCGAAATAATTTATTTCTCTGTGGTTTTATACCAGTGTCGTGGATGTTCACCCACGCCTGGGCGAACAGCCTTAAAATGCGTTGCGTGCTCATCGTAAATGTACATCAGTAAGTTCCATCAATTCTTTTTGAGGTGTTTACCTTCCCAGTGAGTGACTAGATGACTTTTGATGGTTTTGCATAACGATTATGGGCCTCGGTTTCTATCTGTTCATTGACAATAATCTGGGAACCGACAGTGTGGGGACATGTGGGGAATCCGCATTTATTCCAGCGATGGGAACTGTGCTAGATCCCAGAGATGCAAAGATGACTGAGACAGGATTACAGGGAATAGGGGAGGTTTGGTGCAATTAAACGCTTTAAAGCTCCAGCTGGGAGTCACAGGATGATTATTTGCCCTAGATTGGGAGCAGTCTCTGACGTGGGGTCATTTGTTCTTCAAACCATATCTGGACCATCTCTTTCACCAGGTAAACATGAAAGGTAAAACGAGGCAACAGATTTAAAAGTGTTTTGGATAAATAAAATCACAATTTCCCCATTGGAGAATTGTCTCTGAATCAGTGGTTAGAAGTCTTATACAATAGACAGGGCATTTGGTTAGTGGAGGGAAATTTTTGCGGATCGATGGAAATAGTTATTTCTGGAAATGGCCTGTTGTTTGCTGATTACTGTTAGTTGGCATCAGTTTAATGCCTTTCCCCCTAATGTACCTAGAGATTTGTGATGGAATTATCTATGCAAATTGAACACTTTAAAAAGCCTTCCACAAACCTGTATGCTATATTTATAAACTTTACATTGTACTAAAGTCAGCAAATGTCACAGAATTAAAATCGGTAAATGCAAAAGTGAAGGTTTCCATAGCAACGGTAACTAACCCATATTGCAAGTAAAATGGAATGTACATTAGCATTTACATTTAATCGTCTATTAGTAGAGAGAGATACTATATAGAACAGGTGCAATATGGGTACACTCAGGTAACCCTAGCAGCTCTTTATCTCTTAAATTCCAGCGTTTAGCTATTGTAACTCTTTTGTATCTCCCGAGTTTTGACTCTTTGAAAGAAAATGAGGTAGGGAAAAAATCGAGGCAATGTTAGGGCAGAGGTGTGTACCCCTAGATTTAAATGCAGGAGAGCATCATTGCTGCATAAATTATCAATCAACGCTGTAGGTGTTTCAGAGAAAGAAATAGATCCAGAATACTAAATGCATATGAAATTGTTGCACGTCGGGTACTTAAGAAGAATTTGTGTTTCCAAACCTTCAGTGCCTCTGAAACATGGTCATGAACACGATCTCGTGGCTTGGCGTTGGTTGTGGAAAGGCCCACTGGCATGGCGGTAGGACTGGAGGCAAAGACATGGATCCTGGCCCCAGCTCACCACGTCTGAGCATCTGGCCTCCCTCACGGAACTTCCGTTTCCTCCTGTAATGCATCCCTTACATTCTGCCAGGAATCCTCGATGTCTGAAAGGGGAGTGGGAAGAGGAGGAGGGTGCAGGATACTTTGTAGACGCTACAGCTTTCTGCGTGGGCGATGCCATTGCTCAGGTGTGAGCAGCTTCGTCAGACAGGCCCCACCCCCGAAAGGTAGACCCCCATGGGCTGTCTTCCCTGGGGACGGCCTGTCCTTGGCCGTGGGCATTCTGAACAGGACATGTGCTCGCTCTGAAGGCCTTCCTGGCCCTTCTGGAAAGAGTTTGGAGTTGACTGAAAAACAGGCTCTGGACCCACCTAGATCAGGAGATGGCTCTCGATAGAGACTTTTCCAATGGACAGATTTTTCTTTTATAAAATTCGAAGAACTGTTGGTCCTGACTAAACATATGATTCACTCAAAAAGGCAATTGATTTAAAAAAATAATAATTTTAACTCAAGTTAATTATAAGTTTGTTTCCCTGTGAACATTATTGGCTTATAGATTTCTTAACTTTGCTCTCAGTCTCTCTGATACAGAGGTCTGGAGTTGGGCACAGAACTGCTTTTTTTTTTTAAAGCAAGTAACCATGGTGATTTCTAAACAAGGAGTTTTGAACCAATCAATTCATTTTGTATTGCTGAAGGCGCTAAGCATGGGATTTCGGCCTCCGACCTAGATCAGAACTGTACCGCCAGCCCAGAGTGCTGCCGTGGGCACGAGCTCCTTCCTTCTAGCCCAGGGGTCTCCCAACTTTTCAGCCCGCGGGCCGCCTTAACTATCAAACAGCAGTTTGGGGGCCAACTGCACACTCGAGGTCCAAATAAAAAAGAATCAAAACATAGATGTTGTTTTTAATTATTTACTTAATATTATTTTATTCAGATAAAAAGGTCTCCACGGGCCGGATGAGAGGGCCTCGCAGGCCGGATGTGGCCCACGGGCCGTAGTTTGGAGACCCCTGTTTAATGGACTTCTTTTGGCATTAGCCTTTTGGTGTGTTCTCTACCGGTTTCAGCTGTTTTCCATTTGGCCGGTCTCACGTTCCAGTGACAGCCTGTGGGCTGTTTCTGGTTCACAAATCTTCTGGTCCATAGATGAGCCATCACTTCCTTCTGCTTCTTCCTGCCCAGACTCTGGTAGCATGGAGTCTCGTGGCTGTCGGTGGTCTGTCTGGCCTGCCTGGCTGTCTTGAGATCATCTCACCTTTTCTTATCACGTAGAATTTTTATTTCATTGTCATTGAAAAAGATATTTCAGACTTTGAATAAAAAAAAACAACGATTTATTGTTTTAAAAGAAGAGAGAGAAAAGGGGGTGGGGAGCGCCCAGAGCAGTCTCCATAGTTGTACATCATTAGTTGTGACATAGTTTCATTCCACACTGGTGGATGTGGGGCAGGAACTGAACTGGGGGGGCCTCCCACATGGGAGGTGAAACCTTCGCTGCTATTTCATTGGTTACTAGTTGCGCCACCGTTCAGCATATGTGTTTTGCCTGGGATGGGGCCGGGATTCAATCCCTGGACCTTGTGGTTGCAAGGCAAGCGCTCAATCTGCTGAGCTACCTTGGCATCCCCTGACATTTTTAAAAGCCCACTGTCACTCCCGTGCGTACAGAAACAGGACCAGAAATGAAACAAATTGGCTAGGTCATCCCTAAGACTGTGTGTGTGCAGGGTCTGACTTAACAGAGTTGTTCTTTGAACCATAGCTGTGCACCATTTTCCATATAGTATAATCTCTGTGTCACCAAAAATGTTGATGAGGCAGCATTCTCTAAAATAACATCCTAAAAATCATAGTAAAAGAAAAAGGAAGAAGCCATTGATGCTGGGCTCTGAGCACGCTTTGTATTAGGTAGAGCTTGTCTAATTTTAAATTTGATTTTCAAAAATGTTGCTAATCCTGTTGGATTCACAATTTCCCTGACTCTTACCTTGAACCAGTTGATTTGGAGAGGTTAAAGAGGGACTCATTTTTGCCTCTGATTTTCTTTCAAGTCATTCACAACCATTCTGCAAATTATGATGCTTCAGTTTTTTAGTATTTGCACAAATGCAATGACAACAATGGCTTGACAGAGACAGTAAATTAAAATCTGACTGTAAAACATACATTCAGACCTCAGAGCCCAGAGCCATTTATATGGGGAAAAATGTTCCTGTTAAAGTTAATGAAATTATATAGAGACACAGATATTTGAGATTGTTTTTTTGCACTTATTGTTGCGTAACCTGCTTTATCACTTTAAAATACATTCTAAATATCTTTTCATTAAATATGATATAAAATCAGAGTTTAAGAGCTGCATATTTTCATTAACATAATATATATAATTAGAGCCCGTTTGGTCTTGACAACTAATTTTGTTGTGTTTTCCATGGGTTTTTGTTTTTGCACAACTCTGGTTTATGTGGGGAGTTGGAGATATTTTAAAATGATGCTATCATTGTTCGTAATACTCAAAACAACCGAAGTAACCCAAACGTGCATTAATTGGTGAATGAATAAACAAAATATGGTATATCTATAGAAAAGAATATTTTTAAGGCATAAAAAAGAACAAAATTCTAATAAGTGCTGCAGTATGGATGAACTCGAAAAGATGCTAAAGAAGAGAAGTCTGTCACAAAAGAGCACCTGTGTGATTATGGGATGGGGATGCACAGAGGACAGAAGCCCCGCCATGGATGTGAGGCAAGGTGCTAAAACTGGTTGTGGTGATGATTACGCTACATGAAAACATTATTCAAAATGAAAACACGTGAAATTTATGACCTGTCAGTGAGGGCTGTCCGGAAAAAATCCAGCCATTGTCCATATAATGAGCATAGTTACATGGCTGGATACTTTCCGGACAGCCCTCATATTATAAACTATTCTGCTATTCATTGCTATTGTTTCACAATATTAAATTTTAAGATGAAACATATGCTAAAAATAGAAAATAATATTAAAATTTTGTTTTAAAAACTTTAGAATTCAAGTAATTGGTTTTTTGTTGTTGTTGTTTGTATTTTTAAGGGATATGGTAAAAGTGTAGAAAGCATAAGGACAAAGAGGATGTCATAAAACCTCCCGGTGAAAAGACACCGTTACCACCACCGACGTTAACCACAGGCTGAATATCGATTCCCTTTTCCTCCCTTCCTAGTCCCCGCCTGTCTTCTGCTCTAGCACTTTTGATGATGGGCAGCCCGCCTTATTTTGAGGCAATTTATCTGTTGTGCTAGAGTTACAATGGTTAAAAGAAATATGAAAAATGTAAATGAAGTCAGTCTTTCACAAGGAGTCCCTTTCAATCATAGGTCATTTTCTGAACCTGTACAGAAAAGTTCATTCTCTCTCCTCTCCACATACCGGGAACTAATGAGGCCATGACTCTAGGTCTTCTCATTGCTGGGCGAAGTATTCCCAGGGGGCTCAGCTGTTCTTCAGGTGCCATGGAGATGCCCTGTGGGCAGAAGTGCCATCTTCCTTTGCAGCCTTTTTATGAGCCTGCCTTGGACTTGTCTGATTCCCCATTGGACAGCGAGCATCTCCCTCCCCTGATTGCTTTCCCTGGCCACTGGCTTGTCAGCGGGGTCCTTAGGATCTCATCTGAGAAGCAGGGGAGTTACCTCACAGGTGATCCGGGCAGTCTAGGTTTGAATGTGGTGGGACTGTTGTTTCCCCTGCTTTGTGTACAGAGGTCATAAGAAACATAATTGTAGGTCTTGTCAGCTTTTGCTGGAAAACACTTGAAGTTAAGTGATCGTCAGAGGCTAGTTATACAACACTGATCAGAAGCAGTGAAATGTGTTTATTTTTTTTACTTTTTGTATTAATTTCTAGACTACTTGCAAATGTTCTTCTTGATTGTAACATTACGAGAGGGGTCTACTGTCCTGCCTACAATTCCTTATAACAAAAGGTGTCATGAATTTACCTAAGAATCTGATGAGGACCTGTTGGACTCATTAGTTTTTCTACAAATATTTAAATGCCTGTTATGTGCCAGGTATGTATTATCAGCTTGGGGGGGAAAAGAATCCGTGTCCAAAGCCTAAAGGTTTTGTTTGTTTTTGTCATGTTAGAACTTACACACACACACGCCTCTCCGGAAAGTATCCAGTCATGTAACCGCTCTCATGTTGACAATGGCTGGTTTTTACCATATGAGATATAGTAATAACTAGTGATGCAATCCTATGAAGACAAGTAAAGTGGTGCAGGGGACAGAGAGCCATGACGAATAGCACTAATGTGATCAGAGAAGACTCTCGGAAGAGATGGCATTTGATCAGAGACCCAGATAAAGTTCAAGAGTGCAGCTCCTGGTGTGGGGGTAACTGTTTAACAACTGATTGGTTCTCTGAAAAAAAGTGAAAATACGTGGAGAAAGGAGAATGTATACACATCTATAAGTTTATTATAAATTTTACTGACAGATACATAGTTTAGTTTATTCTCATAATAAAAACAAAATATACAGAACTCTTTATTAGAAATTCCATATAGCCAATTCATGCTCCCAAAATGCTCTCGTTGATTTTCGCTGAACTCTTGTATTCATAGCCAAAGTCTAACTTTAATTGACAAGAGTAGTTGTGACATGAATGTTGGCCGATGCTTTCTTTTACATTAATGAATAAGAAGAAAGTGAAACAACAGAGATGAATATCTGCATTTCACTCATTTATCAATGGCATGACTTCTGAATAAGATGGTTTTTGAATACTGGAATCCTATTTCCTCAAATGTTGTTATGCTGTTCACAGTGCAATGGCTGTAGACAAGACATACTTTTATGCTCAATCTGCCTTATGAGCATTTTTGTCTGTCACCTTTGTAAATCTAGATAATCGGGAAAAAAAAAATCAAGCTCTGTTGTGTAGCCTTCGCCAGTTTCCGTGGTGTAAATACTCCTGCTATGGCCAGTTTTGAGCTGCCAACGTGAAGTCACTGAGTGTGGAATTGGCGCGGCACTCTTGTTAGAGTTCCACCACCTAGACATCCACGCTTTCAGGAGCACAGATAACAGCCAGGTAACTAGGACATTTTCAGCATTTATTGCCTGTGTGGTCAATCTAACTTAGTTACCTGTAAGTACAGAAGGTGCCCCCAGGAGGGGACCGATTGGAGCGGCTGGAGCACACCGCCGCGGCAGGCAGAGGAGGCGGGGAGTGAGGTCCTCGGGCAGCGGCAGGCGGGACCTGCTAACGCACAGCCGGGAGGTCGGGCCTGTGGCTACGGAGTGGACAGGAGAGGGGAGGCAGGGAGCAGAGAGCAAGGTCAGAGCCGAAGGCCATCTTTGTGCCCTTTGGAAGGGTCATTTTAAGGGGAGGACAAGTGACCCACAGAGCCCATAGCCCTCCAGGTGAGGCCACCCTCGGTTCCCACCCCATCTTCAGCAGAGATGTGGAGCCTCTCCTCAGCTGCGGGACGTTTAAGGAGCTGTTCGCTCTCCTGACCATCCCTCTTCTTATCTGAGACGGAAGCTGGACTACTGTGACATTCAAGCTTCCTTCCAATTCTGACCATCTCCGAATCTAGATAAGGCTTCAAGTCCTTTTCTTATAACAGCGCCGCCAGTGCTGCTGCCTCTTGACTGTCTGTGGGGACCCTGGGCTTTCTCAGCTTCCCCCGCACATTGACCTGATTGTGGTGAGTCTTCCAAACACTGAGAATACTGGACCTTCAGCGTCTCCTACTTACCCTGAATTTGGTGGCCTGCTTCTGCAGCTTTCGTCTAAGTTGCTTTTTGCAGTTAAGCATTTGGGGATAGTAGGGGGCAGCCCCCATTCACTTCCAGTGTGCTTGCTGACTGGCATTCCAGCTTGGGCATCTGCTCATGGCAGCTCCTGTCACTGTCACTCTGAATGAACATATCCCCAAAGACTGAGATGCCTGACTGAGAAAAGGCTGCAGATAGGAACTCACTGATATGGCGCTCAGATCTGCACATTTATCTTCTAGACGATTTCCAAATTAGGGAGCAGAAAAGCTGGGTATTCTTTAGATGGCTATGGTGAAGGATGGTGAAAGATACCACTGGATAAAGTGGATGTCTGCATAGTGGCTGTGACCATCTCCAAACTCAAGAGATGAAGCACATGAACTGTGCCCTTGTGACTCAGGAACTTCCTGCCTCAATAATAATCATAATTTTTTGATACACCCATAATGTAGCGGTGAAGATTTCAGGCCCTTAGACCAGACTGTCTCCATTTGAATTTCAGGCCAGTCATTCCTTGGTCAAATTATCTAACTGACTCTGCATGAGTCTTCTCATTTTGAAATGCAAGGTGATAGGAACAGTAACACTTTGTCAGGATGTTATTAGCATTAGATGGACTACTGCCGTTACCTGGTGTTCAGATAACATGGTAGTTTTAGAAGCCCCATCGTACCTATATCTTCATTTTCTCTTTAGAATGACCTCTGTCTTAGTCAGCTTGGACTGCTATAAACAAAATACCATTGAATGGGTGGTGTAAATAACAAATAGTGATTCTTCACAGTCCTGGAGGCTGGGCAGTTCCAGATCATGGCACTGCCAGATCTGGTGTCTGGTGAGGTGTGCTTTCTGGCTTGGCCAAACCCTAAGGCACTCAGCATGGTGCCTGACAGGGGGTGTTAACCGTCATCATCATCAATAATGTGATCACCACCATTGTCAGCATCACCACCGTGACCACTGTCATCATCATCATCCCATGCGAGGCAACAGAACCTCAGAGAGCTGACATGAGTGGGCGAAAGCAAAATGCTGAGGTTATGGTGTGGAAAGCAGTGTCCATGAACAAGCAACGCTTGTGCGCTACACTGTACGCAGTTACAATTTCTTTGGTTGTCATTCTTTGGAAGGATTGGCCCCTTTTCAAAAGTCTTATTTGACTATGAAACAAGCAGTGGGGGAAGCATTGGGCCTGGAGTCCAAGTTCTGCCTTTTATTCTGTCTCTTCATCAACTAACCTGAATATGATGTTGGGCAATTCACTTCCCTTTGAGGCCCAGTTTCTTCATCTGGTAAATGGGGGTGCTGACCGGATAGTCTCTCTAGTCTTTCTTAATGTTATAGTAGTCATTGGTTAATTCTTTAGTTGATTAATATATTTATTAAATGCATTCTTACAGTTAAAAAAGTAATGTAAAAGTGTACAGAATTCTGAAAAGTAAAGAAGAATGATTATGTGTTATTCGATCACCTAAATCTCCTATTTATTTTATCCCAGTTCTTTCCAGTGTAGTTGTAAGTGTGCTGCTTTGTAACCTACGTTTTCATAAATGTTATGTCATGAGTCTTTTCCATACTGATGCCTTTTTATGTATTGATTGGTTTTAATGGCACTCAGTAAAAAAATCTGCACAATCACTTTCCTTTTCTCAAGCTCTTATCACCCAGCCCTCTGTAGAACCCTGTTGGGTTAGAACAACAATGATTATACTTCCATGTGGCGATCAGACCTTGGAGGGAAAATCGGGTGGGATGAGGGGTTGGAGAGTGACTGGAATGGGGGGTAGCTGGCTTAGAAAAGGTGACGAGAGTCTGTTGCTCTGTTGCTCTAGAGCAGAGGTTTCCTGCAAGAAGCAGAGGCCTGAACCATGGGAAGGTCTGGGGGAAGAATGTTCTAGGCAGCAAGAGCATCAACCACAAAGGTGGGCCCAAGTTTTGAGTGATTGTGGGGCAGTTAGAAGGCGGATGTGGCTGGGAGCGTGAGTGGCAATTCCCTCCCTGAGTTCCCTGGGATGAAGGCATGAATACGCCTGCCTCTCTCTTCTCCGGAGTCAGATTGGATCGTTCTCAGCAGGACTGTAGATGGCCGCGCGGTAGAGAGCTGAGTCACGCAGTCCTAGTCACCTGCTCTTCTGGTGTGGGGCCAGTCCCGAGGCCCCACACATTGGGAACATGAGAAACGTCACAGTGAGTCCTGTTCTGTGCAGAATGAGGGCAGCGTGTTCTGACGACCGGTCAGTGGGGTCCAAGTAGGTCTCAACATGGCCCAGTGACCTCTAGGCATGGGCCACTTTTTAAGAGATGGTTTTGGCCCCCTTGTTCCTGTCTTTGCAGCAGATTCCTTTGTTTTCCTGGGGCCCTGGAGATAATGATGACCCCAGTCTTTACTCTTTACATTTTACCTGCATCTGACATTTCCTGTATTAATGTGGCAACAAGGTAAGTTAGTGGTCTGAGGCATCGTCCTGGATGTGCACAGCATGTCCGGTAGATTGATTATATTGTAAGGCGTGTTCATTCTTGTATTGGATGACAGGAGTGGATTTTGATGGGATGCATGACTCCTGGACTTCCCTCTGTGTTTGTGTGTCAGTTCTGGCCAGAAAACATTGGCCTTGGATCTTTAGAGTGATGATCAAATAAAATTGTAGACTAGAAAAGAGCGCTGTATGTTTATTAGGTTAGACTGGCTACTGTGAGTAAAGCTTTTAATGTCAGTGCCTTATTAAAATCAGGTTGGCTTTCCTGCCTCTCCCCCACCACTCCCTCATGGGTTGGTTGGCATAAGGATGTGGTTGTGCTCCATTTACTCATCCAGGGGCCTCCTCATGTCGTAGCATCAGACACTTGGGGTGGCAGGTGATGACTAAGAATGAACATTCTCAAGCTCAAACCAAGTCCTAATGGAACAGAATGCAGTTGAATATGAAGCCCAAGGATCTGTACTTTCACACGCTCCCCAGCTGATGCGTTCCGCACCCTAAGCTTTAAGACTCACTCTCTGAGAAAGTTGAGGGTGAAGTAAACACGATGCTTATTTAATCATGTTTGCTGATGTAAACACGATAAATGCCCCCCTTGTTTGGCTTTCCCTACCTTTGGCACATTTTCAAAGAGGAGTTAAATGAATAACTTGTTGATTTGTAACTCTTGCCCTTTAAACATGTAAGCTCCCAGCATGCTGGATGTCAGAATGATTAGTCAATACATCAATACTCTTAAGGAGTCTGCTCACTTAACTAATAAAGCCAAGCCACGGCTGTTGGCGGTGTTTCTCCTCTGTCCTTGGCCGGCTGGAGCTGGTGCCCTCCTTGCAGGCGCCCGGGCAGTGCCTGTGATGGATGGCTCCTCTGCTCAGCTGGCTGGGACCCTCGTATCCTCTTCCCTTTCCTCGTCCTCTTCCTTTTCCTGGTGACCAATCTCCGCAGGGCTTGGCATCCTCTAGGCAGTACACAAAGAATTTCACATTTGTTGGACTTTGGGGCGGAGGACTGGGGCATTGTTCCTGCTTCTCCTGTTATCGTTTCATTCAGTAATTCCAATGTCCTTATATTCCCGTGGGAACCTGGAGGCCTTTTAGAAACTCCTGATGGCTGCAAACAGTGTGGGGAGCACTTACCCAGGGCCAGAGCTGGAGGGCTCCTTCACAGATAGTGCTGTGTGGGGAGCACTCACCCAGGGCCAGAGCTGGAGGGCTCCTTCACAGATAGCGCTGTGTGGGGAGCACTCACCCAGGACCAGAGCTGGAGGGCTCCTTCAGAAATAGCGCTGTGTGGGGAGCACTCACCCAGGGCCAGAGCTGGCGGGCTCCTTAATCCCCACAGGAGAAGGCCATTTCCCTAGTTACACTGGGATTGCACTTGCATTCTTGTCTCCAAGTATGTAGGGGAAGATTCTGGTGACCCAAAATGGAAATAATGGTATATTACTTGGGAGAGACTTTCAGGTTTTTAGTTCTCTTTCTCTACGCCAAACCTGTGGAGATCCCATAGCCTAGAGAGTGAGCTGTTCCTATAAAATAATCTTCACAGATTGAAACAATGGTCAGCAGCAACATGAAAGAACTACTCATTGAGAACTGCTTATGTGGAAACCTCTTGATGTCCTTTGTGTCTCATAATAATCACTTGAGGAAACATCATTGTGCCCATCTTATAGATGAAGAAACTGAAGTCCAGAGTGTTTGGATTGATTGACTGAGGGCTGGTGATGGGGCAACTGAGCACTAAGTCAATTCAATTCAATTCAATTCAGTTCAAGTAGCTCTTGGGCACCTATGGAGTGTTCATAGCACATGTATGGGTTCAAGAGCATGAGCTTAAGAATTTGTACAGTCTCTGTTAAATCAGGAACGGCATTGTAGGCAGAGGGAACAGTAGGGGCAAAGGAGAAGTGTCAATGCATAGTTTGGGGAATCTGTTGTCTGGAGGCCACACAAAGCCACCATGTGTTTCTGTAGCCAATGAGGAAAAGGCTGGAGTATTTGAAAGCAGGGTTTCATCATGATAAGACCTGGGCTTACCGGGAGGGCTGGTATTGGTGAGAAAGTTAGAAGTGAGTGGCGTTATCTGGGGACAAGCCAGGAGACCTGCACTGGCCTTCAGTCTTCAGAGGAGCGGAAGAGTTGTCATCCCTCCTGTGTTCTCAGAGTACCTGCAACACTGGCTTTCACTTGGCGGTGATTTTGCCTCACAGACAACAGGGAACTCCTGTCAGTATCTGGAGACGTTTTGGGTTGTCCCAACTAGAAGAGAGAGCTACTGACATCAAATGGGTAGAAGCCAGGGATGCCACTAAACGTCAGACAGCGGACAAGGCAGTGCCCCTCAGCAAAGAATTATCCAGCTCAAAATATCCATGGTGTCAAGCTTGAGACACGCTGACTGACCTACAGCGATCTGGGTACAACTGGCTGGGTGATGACTGACAACTCAATCCCTACCTTCTCTTTCACCCCTTTTGATCCACTTAGTGCATCTGTGCTTGAGTTTCCTTATCTTACAGTAGATGTGAGAAGAAAGATAAGGGAAATCGAGTGGTAGGGCAAATAACTTTATGAACTTTCCAGTAAATATTTTTAATATGTGAGCCCTTTATGGACTGAAAGTCAAGCCAGGAAGAATTCCTCCATACACCAGTGAAACACACTGCTTTGGGGCAGGGGTCCTTTGTACTTAACAAGTTTATTACATTTAAGCTGCCTTATCCTTGTTTAGGATCAATGCTTGCCTTTTGGGAAAATTGTTGTAGGGTTTTTTTTCTTTGTTTAGCTGTAGTTATGCCCCTAGAGTACCCAGTCTTGTCACTGGGTAGATACGGATCCATGTCGTAAAGAACCACAGTGTTGCCAAGGTCAATATATTGCTGGATATGAAGTAAATTCACCAGCCGTGACTTAGTCCATGAATGTGGATCGCGGCCAGGATTGCGTCAGTGTTACAGTCGCTCATTGCATAGGCTGGTCGTGAACAAGTGCTCAGCGAATGAGATCACCTCAGAACACTTTGTCAAGAGGCCCCAGAGCATTTAAATGGAAGAGACTGCCAACCCTGTTCAGTCCACTTGTACTTTTACAGATGAACAAACTGGGGGGCCAGAGGTGTTGAGTGATTTGCCTGAGGTCACACAGCTGAGGGGTGGTAGCATTGAGGTCCTGTTTATAAGGGCCTAGGCACTAGGAACAGACCGCTTGCCTGGCACTGGTGGTGTGTTTTCATACTTGACCGGCATCATTTTCTTCCAGTTTGAGTGAAGGCGGTGGATAAGTCAGAGACCTAGATCTCTACCTGATACAGTGATGTTCATTGAAACAAAAGGATTGCATATCTGTTCATATGAAAGGACCACTTTGTTTTCCTTGTGACAATGGGTCTCCTGCTATCTAAAGGATCAACGTTCTCCACTGGGCTGGTCATGCTTTGATGACACTTGTTTTAAAAGTCCCATTGGCATTTAAATGTACAGAAAAGTGCAGGTAAAGGGAAGTGCCTATGGGGCTGGCACATAATATTTTATTACTTTCTAGGCTACTAAAGCCCATCTGTCCTGCTCGGTGTTTGTCTCAGCAGAAATCTGTATCAGGACGATGGGAGATGTGCAGGGAAGTAAGGGCCATGTCCCCAGATGGGCCAGGCTGGCTCTTTGAATGTGAGCTCTGTGACTGACCTCTCTGAGAGATTTTTCTCATTCGTTAAATGGGGAGAAAGAATAGTCTTGCCTCTAAGTTGGAGAGGACTAAATCATTTTTAAATTTGCATTAAGAATTCTACATAGTACCTGACAAATTTGAAGAGCTCCATATATTGTTAGCGATTATTATTTTTTATTATTCTATTGTTATTACACTATGAAATATGCCTGGCGCATAGCTGTTTTCAGTAAATGATACTCTCTTCTCTTTTTGCATAAACATCTCTGCCTCCAAGTGATTGTGTGGCCCAGAAAAGTGCACCCCCACCCTCTCTTCACTAAAGGGGCCTCAGCTTCCTATTTTGAAGAAGTGGGACTGACCTCTTCCCAAATCTACACATTCTCCGTAACAAGTCTGTGATTCTGGTCACGCCACAGTTAAAGTATCGAAAGTGACTGGTAGGGAAAACGATGTGAACCCACTGAGGATGCAAGGAGCATTTCTCATGATGTTGACTGCATTGGGAAGGCTCACCCTTGTCATCAAGTAGAAATAATTAGGGGGAAGGGGAGGGACAGAGTAAAGGCACTGTGGGGGTGTCAGTATTGCCATGGCGCTATGGCTTTACAATGCAGTTGAATCTGGTTAACTGGCTCTTGCCAAGTAGCACGGGATGAATCACCCACACCTGACTCCAGTCCTGACACGCGTGGGACCCTTGCTCTGATAGCGATTACTCACAGAGCTCAGTTGATCCCAAGTGAAAGTGGCAAGATGTTTCAAGGACAAGTCATTTGTCTGCAGTGAACTTGAAGGTCTGGAGTAGGACTTCCGGGGAGCAGAGTGCACGTCTGTGACGTGCTGAGGGTGTGCACGCACACCACTTTTCTTAGCTCAGTCTCTTCATCTGTGCAATAGGAGATGGTAACTGTCATCGGGTATGGTGGCAGTTTAATGAGATAATGCTCCGGAGTTTCAAGAAATGCTATTTTGTTATTTTTTTTAAATGTAGAGTTTGAGCAAGGTTCTGAGGCCTCTTTGTGCTTAAAAATGTATGCTTTCTAGTTTGAAGGGTTAGCTGGCCAATTACACAGCAATTAGCAGAATCATTTCATGGATTTAAAAATATACCCTAAAAAACCTGGGCAACAATACAGAGAGAATTGTGTATTGACGCAGTTTGTATAGGTCAATAAATATTGTATCAGGTCCAGGATGGAAAAAGGATGTTGCCGAAATAATTGTGATGCGATAGTCTAAAAAAATAAACCCAACAATAGGCCAATGTGCTGGCCAGCAGGAAGCCCCAACAATACCCCCACCTTTTTCCTGTACCTTACCCGGAGTTCCTTCCATGCCATACAGATAACCGATGGGTGATAAAGTCGCAGGCCAGGTTTAGTGACAGCTGAAAATAGAAGAATTAGTTATCTGATCAGGACGTGGACTTAGCAAATGTCCGTCCCAAGCCATGTTTAAGAAAGTCCCTTGTGGGGAAAAAGTCCTTTTTTTTCACCTGAGCCGCCCCCCCGGAGTCACAGTGGCACACGGAGGATCAGCTTCCCCGGAACGTGCACTCAGGGACACCCCCATCTCCGGAGCGTTACCGCGTCCTGCACGAGCCCTCGCTGGGGGCCGTGATGGGAGCCGAGCTTTCTGGCGTTTGCAGAGCACCAGGCCATCCCTGCGCTTGCCTGTTCCGTATCTGGGGAGCCCTGGAGGGACTTGACTGTTCCCGCCATGACACACCATGTAGCTGTGCGCCTGGGCAGATGACTGATCCCCTCTGAGCCTCAGTGTCCTCACCTGTGAAGTGGGAGAGGATGATCATTTTTATCTCATTAGGCGGTTGTCAGGATTCTGAGTGCTCACGCAGGCAGTGTTTAGCAGCGTGCCTGGCAGTACTTGCTATGTGTTGATAATGAAACAAATAGTCGTTATTAGTAATAGTCCTGTGGGGATGGCATTATCTCCATTTTAGAAGTAAGAACACTGAGGGTTCTTCCATCAGTATATTTATGGAGCAGCCACGTCCGAGGCGAGAGAGAAGCAAACACGTGTCTAGATATGATACACCGGATTCTAGAAGTGATGTGAAGACGGTAAAGCTGAGGAAGGGAGAGAAAAGGTCAGCGCGACTTCCCCGATGAGGGGACCTTCGTGCAGTGGAAGAATGAGCCTCACCAACACCTCGGGGAAGAGAAGCCAGGCAGAGGCAACAGCCTGTGCAAAGGCCCTCGAGCAGGAGGGTATCAGTGCCCGCGGAATGGCAAGGACGCCGGGTGGCCCGAGCAGATGGGCCAGGATGACCATGGGAGATGCAGTCAGGCTTTGAAGGTCCTGGCGGCCACCTGTGGTTTTCTCCATTGGGAAGCCGTTGGAGGCTTCTGAGCTGACCTTTCGTCTGAACTAAACTTTGTATAAAGCTCATCCTAGGTCTTGTGGAGGGAACGGGTTGCAGGTAGGCAAGATGGGAGCAGGGCCATTGATCTGGACACTTGTTCAGTTCAGAGCAGCAATGATGGTGGCTTGGATGGTGATGGTCACAGTGGAGATGGTAGAGATAGTGATAAATTGTAAGGAATAAAAAGGGAGCATAAGATCCATTCAGTCTCAAACTTTAAGGAACTGCTGGTCTACCAGGGGCATAGAAGACATGTCAACAAACAATTAAACTCTAGAGATAATGTTATGTGGGGATTAAGAAAAACAGAGGGGAAGCCGGGATGGCTCAGTGGGTTAAGTGCTCACTTTGCAGCCACGGGGACCAGGGATCGAATCCCTGGCCCTGGCCCGTGCGGACCCATATGCTGAGCTGGGGAGTGCCCCCAGTTCAGTTCTCACCGGGGTGAGACCCCGGCCCAGTTCCTGCCCTGTGCAGCCCCGCCCACCTGTGGAGTGAAACTATGTGGAAAACCCAATGATGTGCAACTATGGAGACTCTTCTGGGCCCTCCCCCCTCCCTGTCTCTGTATCTCTCTCTCTCTGTTAAAAACAATAAAAATAAATCTAAAAAAAAGAAAAAAAAGAAAATCAGATATCCTCATGAGCAGGCATGGTCGATAAAAAGCTTTAAGGGGAACATGGGACTTCGGATGTACCAAGGAGAATTTCAATAGGCCAAGAAATGAAGGTGGGAAACCACTTAATTTTGAGTGGTTTCCATTTACTAAGGACAGACACTCGCCGGACCAAACATAATGTTTAAAGCCTCTAAATATTTAGGTTTTTTCTAGTTTTTTGTTACAAAAATAAGGCTGCAGCAAACGTTCATGTATTAGTTGTGGGCCTTGAGGTGAATTACTTAAC
Organism: Craseonycteris thonglongyai; assembly: GCA_004027555.1. NCBI lineage: Eukaryota > Metazoa > Chordata > Mammalia > Chiroptera > Craseonycteridae > Craseonycteris > Craseonycteris thonglongyai. The sequence goes on along the minus strand of PVKE010000111.1, from coordinate 93,417 downwards.
CATTCTGGTCCTCAGTTTCTTCATGGGAGCTGGAGAAATGAACAGTACTTACTTTCTAGGAAGGACTGTTGAGAGAATTAAATGGGTCAATATGTGTAAAGCGATTACAACAGTACCCAGAGCATAGCAAACAGTGCATAGACGTGAGCGTTTCTTCGGAGTAGATCCTGAAGAGGAGGGTAACTGACACATAGGGTAGACATACACATTTTAAATATGTCAGGCTTTTATTATAAATAAGGCTCCCCTCATCCCCCCCGCCTTTTCTCTGGTCTTCATAGAAGAGCTTTGCTAACCCCTATAAGGGACATAGCCTAATTGTCCTTCAAAGTAACTGTACCAATTCGTAACCCCTTAAGACTTAAGCAGTCAGAGAATGAGAATATTCACTTACTGTATGCTTGCCAGTGCTTGATATGATCGATTTTGAAAATTGGAACCAAGCTGATGGCTCAAAAATAATATCTAAATTGAACTTGCATTTCTTTGACCAGGGTTATCAAAGGTTTTGGTCTCATGACAATCTGACATTCTTAAAACATTTCGAGGACCTAAGAGCTTTTGTTTCTCTGGGTAATGGCTGTCAAGATTCACCATATTAGAATTTAAAGCCAAGAAATTTAAAAAAATACTGTTTATTTAAAATCGCAGTAATAAACTGATTACATGTTAACAAAAATTACTTTTTTAAATTAAAAAAATTATGTTAAACGTATTAGAAGTTAAGTGAGAAGATTGGTATTGTTTTGCATGGTTGAAATCTCTTTAAAAAACATTTGCTTAATAGAAGATAGATGGATTCTCCCACCAGCTTCTGCATTTCTATCAGCTGATTGTTTTGGTTGAAGAAAGTGTGTTAGAAAGTAAGGCTGACATAGATTCGTTGTTAGTAAAGTGGGGAATATTCTAATAGCCTTTTGAAATAATTCTTCGGTTCTCTACCAAAATCTACAAATGCTATTTTCTTAAAAATACGTTTCATTGTGGACTCTGAAACCATATCATTGAACTTTTCATGCTCTGTGATATTAAAATTCATTAATCTATCTTGCACTCTGAATGGATCTTTTACCCACTCATGAATTTGTAATATCATGCATTGGTTATTTGAAAAAATATTGGTTCACTGAATTTTGCAAATCTTCCAAATTTGACACTTTTTATTATGCAGGAACAAAAAAAAAATTCACAGTTATTAATATCTCCCTCAGTCTCATCAGAGAAATTTTAAGTATTGGGTAGCTCTCAAGCTCCCAGTGGCAGCTATAAGTTTACCATAATTCAATTTTTGCTCAAAAGCTCAAAGTTTCTCATTGGCAACAAATACTGTCAGTTGTTTTCTTTGAAGTGATCAGCTTACTTTGTTCATTTCTGAGAAATGTCTGACAAATATACATTTGTCCATTGTTCTTTCAACTAAAATGATATTGAATAAAATAAGGCAGTAGCTGAGCTTGCAACAATCACACAAATGCCTTTCCTAGAGATAACATTCATACTTCTTATTTTGTCACACAGAGTATTAAAAACGCAAGGGCTGATGGTCAAATATAATACAGTTTATAATTTTTGCTGCTTCACCAAGGAATTCTTCCTTAGCTCCAAATATAGGGTTGTGAAGATGCAATTACTCCTATATGGTTTGGTATCACCACTTTGATTTAGGGCTGCCCAGTTTTTTTCCACCATTGCTGTGCACCATGATTGCAAATGTTAGCATAAAGAAAAAGACAAATAACATAAAATTATGATGAACATAGTTTTGATCTCGTGTATCCCCTGAAATGCTCTTGGGGACCGTTGAGGATTGCTACCCTAGATAATAACGAAGTTGAGCGCATTTTTATGTGTGTTTTCTTCTGCAAACTGGTTATCCATATCTTTTGCCAATTTTTTTTTATTGGGTTGTCCTATTGATTTTTAGAAGTGATGTATATATTGAGAATAGAGCTCTTTGACACACGTATTAGAATGATTTCTTCTGCAATAGGACAAAGCCTAAATAATTATGTGCATCTATACATGGTAAAGCACTACATTCAATGGAATGATACAGAATATACTAACCTAGGAAGGCCAAAAAGATATTGGATAGTGTAAAAAAAAAAAAAAAGGCAAATTTCAGAAAATGTAGAGAGTATTACCTATAAACTCCTCTCCCCTGCATAGAACAGTATTATGTATAAATATGTATACATAAAATTGTATAACTGTTATACATAAAACAGTTTTAAATATACACACACATACTTGTTATATATGTAAATAAAACACGTATAGGTACATGTAGTATGTTCATTAGATACACAGGACGATAAATCTTGAAGGATCAACACCCACATTATGACACAAAATGAAAGAAATCATTATTTTAGATGGAGGGAGAGGACCCGCAACAAGGAGTTATATTGATTGTGACTTTCAGTGATTTGGGATTCTAATATTTTCACAAGGAGAATACAGTATAGTATTCATGAATTTATTAATTTTTTAAATAATTAGAGAAACATGGCTTCTTACCACTTGTAGCAGAACGACACATGGGGACTAGGCTTTTCGTGTGTGATAGGAAGAGTAACAGTGCACGTGTACTTGAAAATATTGAATGGCATCTTCTAGGAGCTGGAGGGTTGGGATTTGGTCGCTCCCCTCGGAAGCAATGCCTGGTGCACTGTGAAGTGGATGTGAGGCCGGAGTTTCCACTCAACTCCCAGTGACCTTTCTTTACTCCATTTTGCAAATTCTGACCAACTAACATAAATAAGCCTTATTCAATATTTATATAAAATCCAGGGTATAATAACCACTGTTACGTAAAATATTTGGGTCAGTGTGTTTGAGTTAAATATTAGTGACGGAGTTTTACACTTTGGTAACTGCCCAACTTTCTTATATTCACCCCAGGAAAATAAATAAAGTTAAGTTTTTAGCCCCAAAGGCACTTGTGAAGGAATTTAAAACAAATGTTACTCCTGTATTGAGTTCCTATAAGACATGAGATCATAAAATCCTAAAAATAGCTAATGTCAAATTAGGAAAAGCTGGAGCAAGTTAATTTCTTAGGTATTATCTTCTGCCGTTATACGTACCTCATATCTTCCCATGATTCATGCCAGTAGAACATGTAATTGGCAATGATCATAGATATTTGTTGGACATCTTTTGTCCATATGATTCTCCAAGGGCTTTGTGTGTGCCTTTCCCTAGGCGGGGCAGTGCCTAGCTCAGCCCACGGGGATAAGTTTACCACCTCTGTGCACTGTAGATGTGTGTGTAGGGGGTAGGGTGGGGTGGGGAGGGTCAGGTTCATCCTGTTTACCCCCTCCTGCCCCGGGAGCTGCAGGACTTACCCAGCAGAGTAACATTTCCTTCCTCCTCGATCATGGATAAAGCACAGGATGCCTTTGTAATTTCGGTTTAAATGCCTTCAGCTTCTTGGTGAGGGATAAAGAAACTAACATGTACCCAAGGGTCTTCTCCAGGCCAGGTACTCTGATAGGCCCTTTACGTGTTTTAGGTGATTGCATCTTCATAAGAAAAACCAATCAAGTGAGGTTGTTACTGTTTCCCTTTCCAGCTCAGGAAAAGAATCGTGCCTGAGATCCCAAAGTTAGAATGTGACAGATTCAGGCTTGCTCCTGACCGTGTTTGACTAGACTCAAGCTGGCTCCTCGCTCTTTTTCCTGCTGGTGATGGCAACGACAGAGCCGCAGAGGGTCATTTCTCAGAAGTCTCTCTCTAGGACAGCAGTCGCCAAGCTTCTCAGCACCAGGGACTGGTTTCGTGGAAGACAATTTTTCCTTGGGGGTGGGGAGGAGACGTGCATGTGCAGTTTACAATCCTCAGCCATAATTGGGCTGCTGCCTCTTCTCCATCTAGTGGCTCATGCCTCTCAGGTTATGCTCAAACTCTGCCTGGCCCCTGCATTCCACTGCAGACATTACTTTATTGCTCTCCTGCCCTTCCTAAGCCAGGGTTGGGAAAAGACGGTCTTAACTTGTCTCCGCTTTCCGCTTGTCCCCTGATGAGGTTCTGCTGCTGGATGTCCCCTCCCCTCTTTGCCGACTCTACCTCTCAGAGGCGTCCCTCTCCGACTTCCTGGCAAATGGAAGGATATTTTTAATGATTATTCTCTGGACCCTGAATGCCACAATCCCTGCTGAGGAACGGAAGACCCTGGGTTTTGATGGTACTATTGGCCTACTTACCTCCTCCCATTTCCCTGCCCATGTTTTTGGTCATTCCTTTTCCTCGTCTTCTGCCACGTGTGTTGTGCTGGGGTTAGTTTCTGCCTGCTTGTGAAATCCAGCTGTTAATTTTTTAAGAAATTTGTGAGCCTGTTGATATATGCTGATAGCTTGACATTGGCCATAAAGGTCAATTGACAAATGTCAAAAATCAGTCCTTCTACCTGAAAAGCATTAAACATTCACCAGCACTCCACTGTTTCTAGCCCCCCACCCACCCATAAATGTGGGTGTTTTCTAGGTCAGCTGTTCTTAACAAGTTTTCCCCTCACTTGACACATTCTTTGTGGGTGACATCTCTTCCTCTCCAACCATATATACACATGCAGACACACTACACACACAGACACACACAGTTGTGGTTTTGACTGTCACATGTACCACTTCACACCTAAGTATCTATCTGCAGCCTGGCACTCACCCCAGAGTTTCAGATCTGTTTTTTTAAACACTTCCTGAAAATACATATTTTAACAGACACCCTAAGTTCACCAAGCCCCAAACTTATCTCACCATCTTGTTCTTTTCCTGTGTCCCTTACTTTGGTTAATGTCTGCACTACCCACCTTCCACCCATTCTAGAAATCTGGAGTGACCACTCTGTCTCCTCAATGATGCTGAGCCCAAGAAGACATTGTTAGAAGGACAACCATTCTAGCAGCTAGTTCTTGGGTGGCAACAGATGGAGATGGTGATGTTAGATCATGGTGTGGTTTTCTTTTTTGATTTTTAGACTGTTCAGATTTCTGCAGTGTGGACCCTCTGAGATTCTCAGATCCGGCTGGTTTTTGCAGTGAGAACAGCCCCCTCATCTGTGTCCAGGAAAAAGGGAGGGAAGCAGTTCATGTAAATGAAGCATCTAGGAGAGGCCAAGACTTGTAGAAGCTTTTAAGTTTGCTGAATCGTCTGAACAGTTCAATGACGCAGATATTGCCATGATATTTTTGCATGTGAGAGAAATGGAGCTTTCGCTAAAAGAAGTAGCTTGTCTGAGCAGCCCAGGCAGCAGTTGATAGAACCGATTGGACTCTGAAGCTGATGATCTTCTCATTACTCCACGCTGCCTCTGGCCGGGTGTGTTCACACGCAGGAGGCTGGTCGCTGGCATCTTCCATAACAGATGCACCGAAAGGGCCTCTCACGCTCACGTGTGAATGTGCAGGAGCTCCAGAGGCCTTGCTTCTTCCCGGGGCTTCTTTTGTGTTTGCCCACGTCCCAAACCTGGCTCACCCACCAAAGCACCTCTGTAGCATAGCACCTATGGAGACACCTGAGTGCGTGGACACAACGTTCATCAGTATTGTGTTTTTTTGAGTTTTGAGGCTAAAAGGGCTTTCTTGTCTTGGAGAATGTTGTTAAAGGCGTGGTTTTCCACAGATTTTTTTAAAGTTACTCACCAGTGTGCAAATGTTTACTGTCTGACTGACTTGAACGCTAGGAGGGTTCAGAGCCTGCCTTCAAAGTGCTGATGCCCTAGTAGGAGACAGGAGCTCTACCCACAGAAATGGCCAGAGAGTGATGAGGGGTGGGGATGGGGGATAAGCCAAGTGGCCGCATGTTCTTGATGGTGTTTCGATAACTACACTTCAAAGAATGTGTTATTTTGATAATCAGGAAACAATCATGTCATGAAGTGTCACTTGAGACTCCATTAAGCCACTGTATTGTTAAATGGCTCCCAAAGAATTAATACAGCAAACGGGCACGAGGGATTTGCAGGAAGATGCACAAGTCTCTGAGCAGGCTGCCCTGTGAATCCCAGTGTCCTGAGACAGTGTCTTTGTGTTCTCCCCGTGTGCATTTGGTCATGGTGCAGTGTACCAATTCATTCCATCTGTATTAGTTAAGCACCTGCTCTATACCAAGCATTTTGAACGAAGCAGCGAGCAAGATTGACAAGGTCCTCTCTCGTGGAACTTGCATTGGGCGAAGTCAAAGAAACAAAACATGAAGCAATGATGTAGGTAGTAGGAAGAAATAAAACACGGTGCTGGGAGAGGCTGTCCTTGGGGCTGCTTTCTGGGGGAGCCTTTGGAAGGCTACGAGGTGGAGAGTGGCAGTCTGGTTTATGCTGTGGGTACATCATCCTGGCAGCTGCACACAGTGAGTTTCAGGGAGGAGGGGACAGATGTAAACAGGAGGCTCTTCCGGGGTCTACTGGAGATGAGGTTCAGGCCTGGACTGGAATGGTGGCTGTAGGCTTGGGGAGAAGTGCACGGATTTGAGATGTATTTTGCTGATAGACCAGGTGTGGGTAGAAAGGAAAGAGAAGATTCAAATACTTGTCTTTAGCAACCCTTTTGGTGGATACCTTTACACATGAAAAATTCTTCCCCATGCTGATCTAGACTCTGCCTTCTTGTAACTTCTGTCCATGTGTCCACTCTGGCTTCTCTGGAAACATACGGAATACATCTGCTGCCTTCTCGGGAAGTGTTGCCAAGTGTTTGAATACCAACATTTTGGACATTGTTTTAACACATTAAAATTTCAAATTCATTTGTGTAAAAGATGCCATTAATTAGATGATAGTGTGTATACAGGGGCTTTTCTAAACTGAGTGATTTATCTCTGTGTGGAACCATGTTATGCAGCCTTAGTTTTCAATAAAGTGCTAAGCCTTTACTGAGGGCTCATCACTAAGACCCATTACAGAATTCTTTTTTCCTATTTACCATATGTGTGTGTATAAGATAATACTTTTGTCTGAAATTGTTAGGTCAAAAATTGGGGGTCATCTTATACATGGGAGTAACCCATGTATTGATTTCTTAATGTTGGATTAGAAAAGTAGGGGAGGTCTTACACATGGGGACATCTTTTTTTTTTTTTTAAGATTTATTTTATTGTTTTTGACAAAGAGGGACAGAGAGAGAGAGAGAGAGAGAGAGAGAGAGAAGGGCCCAGAGTAGTCTCCATAGTTGTACTTCATCAGTTTTTTACATGGTTTTATTTTATACAGGTAGGTGGAGACCGCCCAAGGCGGTAACTGGGCTGGGGTCTCCAGCATGGGAGGCACGCCCCCTTGAGCCAGTGCCCGAACCTGGGGGCGAGAATGGAACTGGGGCCTCCCCTAAGGGAGGCACACTGCAGTTCAGCATATGGGATCCTCATGGGCAGGGGCCGGGATTTGATCCTAGGTCCCCAGGGCTGCAAAGCAAGCACTTAACCTGCTGAGCCATCCCAACTTCCCTCTTGGGGACATCTTACACAGAGAAATGCAGTATAATTTGTTTTGTTGTTAGTTTTTAATATAGTATATGCTTATTGTAAAGTGTAAGAAAAATAGAGATAAGTAGATTAAAATAATACCATCCAGGATCTCACCACCCAAAGACCTTGACAGCTAAGTTTTTGGTTTATTTTGTTCAGTATTTTTTTTCCTTAATTTTTTTCACAAGGGACGGTGTTTATACTATACATTTATATTTTGCTTTTTTAGTTTGCATTATAATAAATATTTTTAAATGTTACTTTTAAAGGGTTTCTCAAAGAATATTTCTCACAACACTTGCTGAGTAGTTTGGTCCATAAGATGACTTAATTTATTGTTAGAGTTTTAGTGATTCTCATTTTAATGTCACTGTGATGAACAAGTTTGATTATAAGAATTTTTCTGTAATTTGAGGAACAACCTTAAGAGAGTCACAAAGTTAGAATGGGGACATTTCTGAGACTCTTTATACAAAGTGATAGTACCAAGTTTCTAGCAAGGTGATACAGTTGACCCTCCTATTAGTATAGATGTGAGTGGCCATTTGACTGAACTCAGCTCTTTGTTAAATATCATTAAAAGAAACATTTGCTGACTTGATAGACAAAACCTGTTTGGTGTTGACATTCCCATTTGTATTCCGTGTCTTACTAGTGAGGGTGAATACTTCTCTACACGTTCGTTAGTCATTACATTTTCTTGTTTCTGAATTGTCTGTTTTTTGCTCTTGCCCATTTATCAGTTGAATCTGTTTTTTTTAAGACACTTCCTGGCCCTCCACATCATCATGCGCTCCCTTATCTTCTTATAAAAACATCTATAGGAGACTTTTCATGAACTGGAGTCCAACTAACTAGAATGTTAACTATTCAAATTCTGGGTGAGAGGCAAATTGAAAAGAGAAATAGATGACACTCTAAACGTAGAGAAATTCAAAGAGAGCACAGTGTTTGTCTAGCACTCAGTTTAAAACTTATCAAAGCAAAGGTCGTTTTATTTAGACATCTGGGAAATGCACTTCGACAGACATCGCTTGATGACTGTCGGTGTCATAAAGAGACTTTGATATCAAAAATCCACAGAAACTGCTGAAGTAAATGATATATTTTTTATGTCAAAGTGCTCTTTGGTGACTCATTTGCATTGTCCATGTGATGGGGTGTTAGCATCTTAATACAAAGGAGGGCCCCATTTTCACAGAAATAACGGAATAGAATTAACAGAGAGCCTGGGCCTAGAACTACAAATACCGATGACCTTCTACCTGCTTTGAGCATTGCTCACAGAGGGCTGCTTTTCAGTATTTTTAACATATGTGTTTTTAAATTTTACATATTCAGTGCTTTTATGGCTTTAGAAATTCTCTCTCAGACTAACATGAAAGGTAAGAAAACATCCTTTAAAAGTCTGATTTTTATGCATGGAGGCCATAAAAAATATATAGGCGAAATCTTTACCCCCACTTCCAATCATTTAAAATGCAACTAGTTTTGTTAGAGAGTTTGATCTTTCCCTTACAACAGTAACAGAACATGCTTTGCTTTCTATTTATAAAACATGCAACTACTGCTATTAGTTGTTTGAAATTATGGAAGGTGATATCAACTGTAATTGAAAAATAAAAAAATAAAAGTAAGTGCAAATAAAAACTGAGTTATCCATCTTGACCGGTTGCTATGCTACAGGGGAGGCCTCTCATCTGTTAAGTGACAACTGCTCAGCAAACCAAGTGTGCCAAGCAATCTGCGGACTGTGGGGTAGGGGCCACAGTCCTAGAGGGCAGTGTGGTGTGAGAGACGAGATCAGACAGACTTAAACAAGGTTTGATTTCCCTGGCACTCAGTTTCCTCATAAGCAACCTCAAAAATTAGGACTAATAATATCTATGTGGCCTGAAAATTGCGGATTGAATGAGATGGTCTATATAAACCACCTAGCAGAGCCCCTGGCCCTTTGTGTGTATCCCATAAGTCAATATGCTATTGTTACTGATATGATTATTACCACCCATGACTCTTGCTATCATAGAACATGCAACAGTGGATGTGGGATAATTAGTAACCTTATGTTTTATAAATTGCCTATAATATGACTAATATTAGCAACCGTAACAAACATTTATTGAGCACCTAACATGTGCCGGGTCCCTGTGCCTGTTAAAGGAAGACAAGAGAGGAAAGTGAGTCCTAGCCATTGTTGTCTGGGTTCCTTGGATAGGAAAAGCTGTTACTAAGAGCGCTAACACCCCTACCAATGCTCAAAGGAAACAGATGTGGCCATAGAATGGTCCCATGACAGTTGAAATGGGACCTAGAGCCCCCAGTGGAGTTGTGGTCCTGGTTACCCAAGCTGCTCTTTCAGCAGAAACTCGTGTAAATTTGGGAGTAGGGGATCTACCCACATCCTTGCACCCCACTTCGCTCCCACTAGTCCCTGTAGGTCTTGAGGGACCACAGAACCAAGACCACTGACTTGGTCCAGCCCCCACCCGCAGTATTAGCATGGTGGAATTGAGACTTTGCATCGGAGGAGGTCGCCTCTAACCTGGGGCTGGGCTGAAATACTCCCTCCACTCTACCGACTCTTAAAAAGCCTGAGTGAACGTTCCCCCAGTGGGCCGTGGCTCCTTCCCATCTGCCTGTGGATGTTTACTCTTGACCTACCCTCCGCAGAAACAGGACGTGATGTCGTTTTCGCCCTTGTGCCTTTTAACCACGCGCCACATTCCATTGGCTTTCAATATTTAGTACAGTCTCAAGCCTGAAATCCACCGAAAGCAGGTGAAGAAAGCAGGAAGCTGTGTAAGTCAGGGAAAAGCCAGGTTTTCAGGGTTCTGAGACATACGCTAATGTTGAGAAGAAACAGTAAAGGTCAGGGATGCAGCATTTCGAACCAGCATCTTCAGAAGCCATTGACTAACAGATTCAAGGTGAGGAGGGACACGGGGAACGTTTTCTTGGATGCAAAGGGTCCATTTGATTTCTGAAAAATTAAAAACTTCGGTGACTCCAGGACCCATCCCAGTTACACCACAAAAATGCCAAATTAGGAAAAAACATACTTAACAGTGAAGTAACATACACATCCTTAATGTCTTTACTGTTTAAAGGGCCATGAGGGAGCCACACGGATGCTTGTGAAAGAAAGTTGAAAAGTTCCTTCTCCAGATGTGGAACTGCAGAAATGTAAATGAAGCTTGAGTGAAAGGATGTCCTTCTAGTGAAAAAATGTCATTGGCCGAAATACCTGAAATGAGGCACACAAGGAAGTGGAGAGGAGTAACTCATTTCGTTTTTATCTCTCTAGACCTGTTGCTTGCAGACACACTTTTTTTTTTTTATAATTTGTTTTTATAGTTTTGGACAGAGAGACAGAGACAGACAGAGAGAAGGGGGAGGGCCCAGAGCCGTCTCCATAGTTGTACATCATCAGTTTTCAACATGGTTTCATTCCACACAGGTGGGCAGGGGCCACACAGGGTGGGAACTGGGCAGGGGGCCTCCCACATGGAAGGCACACGCCCTAGAGCCAAGGGCCAAACTGGGGGGTGAGAACCAAACTGGGTCCTTCTTGCTTGGGAAGCATACCCTAGTTCAGTATATGGGTCCACACAGGCCAGGACCGGGATTTGATCCTCAGTCCCTGGGGCTGCAAAGTGAGCACTTAACCCTCTGAGCCATCCCAGCTTCCCCACACACTCACTATTAATTGCTCCTAATGGGGAAGGTGAACACCTTAGTTTATAAAGAAATAAACATTTAGAAAATAATGTGGCCTCATTTTTAAACCATTTGGTGATACCTGCAGTAATGTATAGAATGAGAATATCCTTTTAGCAGTTGGCATTTACATTTCAGTATATAACTTATATATTGAGGTATATAACTTATACTTAATATTTAACATATAAGCAACTGTTGAAGTCATTTGTTCATCTCATTCATTCACACATTTGTTAACTATTTCTTGAACTCTCTGCTAGTCTTTGGTAAAAAGGACATTCTTAAAAAATAGTCCAGTATGTGCTAGATTCGGAATTCATGAAGACATTAATTACAGCATTATTTTTAACACTGAAATTGGAAACAGCCTCACTGTTTAAAAGCTAAAGAAAGTATTTACTTATAATAAATTCACTGGCTGTAGATATTGAACATGGTGTTTATGAGAAAAGTGTTTATGTTGTACTAAGTAAACATGACAGAGTACAGATTTGTATATACTGAATCGTTACAATTATCCTAACAATGGGGAAAGAGAAAAGCACAGAAAAAAAAAAAAAAGTGGTTGTGTGATGAGATTGCTGTGGACTTTCTTTTTCTCTTTGCCATATTTCCTTTTTGTTGAAGTATAACGATAATACTCTTCCTTTCCAGAAAACTGCTAGGCTCCCTGAGCTCTCTATCCATTCTCTCGTCTAAGCCTCATGGTAGCCCCGTTACAGGTAAGGAAGGTGCTCACCGAGAATTGCAGAGCTTGGACTCAAACCCAGCCATTCCAGTTCCAGAACCGACTTCTTAACTCTGTGCCCGTTTGTTCCTTCAGAGACCTAAGTGGGTCTGGCTTTAAGGATACAGATCCAAGCAGTGGTGTCCAGAGCTCCCGCTCCTCTTCTGTCTGGTTGATAAGATGGAAATCTTAATCCTAGCCAATGCCCAAAGGCCGCTGCAGAAAGTCTCCCATCCGATGCTATTTGGGAACAGTTTTGGTAAATGTTACGTTTCCATTCCAAAGGCAGTTACGGTCGTCTGTGTTCAAAATACGTTTGGGTGCCTTAATAAATGTGTATATGAAATGATATGAAACACATTTTGTTGACACATACAAATGTAAATCAGCTAGTTGATGTACTTTTTACAACTGTTTAGAACATGAATTTTTTCTTAATTGACGAAAAACTATGCAAAATAAGGTCTATTTTGAAAATTTGTTTCTTCTGCTGAGCCAGCATCTCTTTGCTCTTTCTCCCTTTCGGTCTGGCATTGTCAGTCCCACACTTTGTGTGATTTTTTTTTTTGCTTTTTCCTTCCATGGAACAAGGTCAAGAAACCACTATACTTTGCACTTTGGAGGCATTTGTCAGCCAAAGGTTTAAATTCCCAACCGGAAATTGGGATTCTGGGCTGAGGTTGCTTTATTAAGCTTTATGTCTGTTGACTATGAGTAACAAAATAGTATGTGTAGTAGAATTACAAAGGTGACTCTTGAAAACATGTGGAAGGATTATAACCTTAAAACCAACACACCAAAGCCATGAAAATAGATGAGTTCCCCACAACGTACCCAGCAATTTACCTTTATAGACTTTTAGAAGAAATATATAAATTCCACGTGGGCCTCGATTGCCTTTTGGAGAAAATGGGGCAGGGCTTTGTGTTCTGAGAGTTTATGATGTTTTGGGTTGCATCATAGGCATTCAACATTTAATTTGAAAGTCGTCTGTTGAAAATGTCATCTGGTTTTCATTTGTAGGGGCCCCCTTGAAAATGGGAGGTTGGACTCAGTGACCTCTTGGTTTCCTCCCAACTCTGAAGTTTTTGTCGTCGTTTGAGTCTACAGTAAATGCTAAATTTATTTTCCAGCACAACAACCGATATTTGCATAGAGCTTCAGAGTTTACAAAACATTTTTCACCAATTCCATCCTGTCTTCAGGAATAGTGAAGTGGTAAAGGGGTAAAAGTCCTTGTTAAATCTAGGTTACAGTATATAACATACACCATGTCTGGGTTTTTCTGTGCATTGTTTGCTTTCAAGATGGAAAGTAATGTTCTCATTCAGAGGTACCCGTGTAAGAATTAGAATCTTATTCACATGCAGCATCTTCCAAAGGATTATCAAACACCTGTGAAGAAGCTGCACACATGATGTCTAATGGCATTGGAAAGTGGTTTCACCAGGTGGGAGAATCTGAATAAATCATATCATCATCTAATTTAAATACTCAGTTCATCTGCTTCAGATATTTAAGAGAAAATATTGATTTTTTCTGAGATATTGTGAATCCACTCACAGTTTCTCTTCTAAAATAGACCTTAATGTAGCTACACTTTCCCTGGAAATTCAGTCTGTTCAGAAATGTCAAGGCTGTGCCTGCCCGGAATTAAAATAAAATGTAATAACTGAATCTTTTTCTATGGGAGCTAAAAAAACAAAAAACAGTATTCTATAATTTTCCTTAGAGACTTGGGTAGATAAGGCCGGGTTTGTGTGGTGTACCCAATCAAAACACAATTTCACAGGCTCTGAGCTTGCATGCGATGCAGTCTATCTCGTGGAACCTGGATTTGGGTCCGCAGGCGTCATGGGGGTGGGAACGCTGCTGCAACCCAAGCAGACACCCTCGGCGACTCTTCATGGAGCCTGTGTTCCTGGGGGCAGTTCCTTCCTCATCTCCTGGGAGTGGGCCCCGGAACTGTGAGCTGAGAACAGGGCATCGCCCGCAGGTGCTTCAGCCAGAAGCCATAGAGAGCTCTTTGTCCATTCTTAGATAAGAAGGTGAGTGGTTTGTCACAGGATCCCTTGCTTTGTCAACAGCGTGCATTACACATACAGTGCCAAGTGCTGTCAAACATTTCGTGGTCTTGGTGAGTTGGGCATCCTTGTCTGAGACTCAGATGCCAAATAAGTCGTCCAACGTCAGATTCATGCTCTAACCACTGGACCGTCCTGTCACTCACCTAATCCAGAAGCGCTTCCTTGCTATCGATATGCTGCTAAAGCCACATGGTGGGTGTGACCTTTTATCACCCTTTCCTCTCCTCAGGGTTGACCGCCTGTGAGTTTTCCTCTGCTATGGCTTCCTGCACAAATGGCTGGCAAAGTTGAGATAGAAAATATTAGCATGCATTGTTTTTATCAATTTGTAATCAGGCTTCTTCATAGAGTATTGTGAGGTGTACATATAGATCTGCATAGCTGTGATCACGTATGCATAGAAGGCTGGATTACACTTTGTCACTTAAAGGCATGTCCCTGTCAGGTTTATCCTGGTATTAACGGCCATGGGGTTTAGCGCCTGCCTTTGCTGTTATTGGCTGATGTGTTTGCAGTAGTTACTCAACATATTACATCCTTTGTTCCTCATCTGTGAAGGGATTGTAGTGTTTCCTTCCTGAGAATGTTGTTGGGAGACTAACGAGGCGAGGATTGAGCAGATGCTTGATAAACTGGAGAGGGCTGTGGAAATGGTAGGTGTTTATCAGTAGCATGTAGACATTTAGAGGACCTTGGTGGTCCCTTTCGACCCAAAGGCTTAGTGAGCTTCATCAGAGCGTTGGCCACTTTCAAAAGGCCCCCAGAGAGTGTGTCAGTGTGTGTGTGTGTTATTAATGGACCTGATCATAAAGAGCTGGATTTGCACAGAGAAGTTTCCTCATCTACACCTCACAAGTAATAATTTCCTCATAATTTAAATAAGAAAATGGCTGGCACATAGGTAACTCCCAATAATTGCATCTTTTTCAGTTGAAAATTTCTGATACGGAATGTAGGCTGGGTTCATTTTGAATAGCTGGTCTACCACTAATTAGCTGCCCACCCCCACTCCCTATGAATCTTGACAAACTCCTGAACTTGGGCAAATTACGTAAAATGTGACACACTCCTGACCTTGGGAAAATGACGTACCCATCTGAACCTCAGTTTCCTCTTGTGCATAATGAAGATAATCCCCCCCCCACCTGGGTCATGGGTGGGCGTCAGTGTCAGCTCGCATGTTTAGTGTTGGGAATGGAGGATGCTTACAACCGCTCAGTGCTCCGTCTGCCCAACTCATGAATTATTGGGAGAGCATGTTGGAGTTCTGCCTGCCCGGCTCGCTTGGGAAGACTGCCCTTCGATTTTGTGGGACTTCCTCACTAACTCAGAGCCCAACTCCAGCTCCTCCCAGTCCCCGGGAAGGGGCTCAGCAAGCACAGGCAGCGGGGGGCTGAGCACTGTCTGTGCCCGCTGGACGCTTAGAGCAAGTCCTTCCAAAACGCATGGAACTGCGGTGTTGCTTTCCATCCTTTCAAAAAAATTTAGATTTAAGTTTTTTTGTTTTTTTTTAAATTAAATATAGTACTTGGTGAATAACATTATATGCATTTCAGGTGTACAACTTCATAATAGGGCATCTGTATCCTCTGTTGCGTGCTCCCCACCTGAATTCTTTACCCAGTGCCTGGAAGGCTGAATCATTTATTCGCGTGCATGTCCCTCCCCTCATGCTGCAAGGTACCTGCTCGGCCAGGCAGAGGAACGGGTGAGCCGGCTCTGGGACCTCAGTGTGTGTTGGGAGCTCTGTGGCGAGGTGCTGACCCCAGTGTGTTCTCTGGAGGGTGACAAGCTGCTCTGGGTGTCCCTCTGTCAGTTACTCCCCAGGGCACATCCTAACATCACAATAGTGCTTGCTACATCTTGGCACAGTGCCCTTGGCTGCAGGTGTCACAGACGTGTACCTTGTTTCATCAAAGGCCAAAAGGGAGCCATAAACGTGTTTGCGAAATCAAGTTTAAAAGTTGCTTTTCCAGATGGGAGCCACAGGAATGTCACTCCAGCTGTGGTGGAAAGTGCCCCTGTGGTCATGTGCCTGGGGATCAGAGTGGGGGAGGGGACCTGGATGGAGGAAAGATGGCTGCTTTGACTCATCTTTGTTCACTGACCTCTAATGTCTGCTCACTAGAAGGTCAGCTCCTTCCAGCATAGGAGCTGGAACGTGCCTTTCGATGAAAAGTTGAGTTCATATGTTTCTGTGCCTGAAGAAATGTCCACGGTGCAGGAGAGGTCATTGCTCAAGACGAGGTATAAGAACTGTAGCAGTTCAGATAAACAAGGCTTTGATTTTCTGTAAATGCCAATGGATTTGAGCTTTCTTTACTGCAGAAAGCCTTCTTTTGTACCTTCTCTGTGCCCAAGCTGTGTGATGTGCCAGCGAAGCATACAGCCTTGTCTCTGCCTCCACAGATCTCCTAGCCTCATACACGAGACTTCTGCTCTACAGAACTTCCCGAATGTGCATCAGCAGCCTTCCATGAGCTAGGGTGCTAAGTCCTGGGAAGTTCAGATCAGAAAACACATTCCCGCCTAACAGATAACTACCATGTTATTTGTTAATGCACTGAGCCAGGTGGTCCTTTTGCTGTTCTCTCCTGGGATAACTCATGTGACTGCAGTCTTGTGGCAGCTCCTCTGGGGCTGGAGGGTCACAGGTGGCCTCGTGTATGTGTCTGGCAGTTCGTGTTGGTGATGGTGTGGCCACGTGTATCTCTAGCAGGCTAGCTCAGGCTGTTGCATGTTCACACAACATTCTGAGAAAGCAATCCCAGGTTATAAGTGACTTCCAAGTCCCCATGTATTAATATTAATATATTGTGTTCAGTAACATCCCATGGACCACGCAAGTGGTTTAGCCAAGCCTAGGCAACTGCTAGAATGATAAAGCCCACATTTGCAGAGCCTTGACATCCAGGCATAGGAGATAAATTTACCAACTTGGCAAACAGGGACCTAAGATGGCCTTGGGACAAGGCAGTAGTTAAGACGTGCATGTGGTTTTAAACTCAGCCTTCCTCAGAGCTTGTGGGTTTCCTACTTTCCAAGTTCACCCTCCCAAACAAGCTTTTTAGTTAATTCAAATGAATTTTAGGTTTGAGACCCATGAGGTCATTAATCTGAGTTTCTGTTTGTTGAGAGTGAGGCAGGTAGTGGAACAGCAATCCACCCCTCTCTCGTTAATCCTTGATTCAGGAGCACCCTTATTCATACAATGTGGGTTCCTTTTTTTTTTTTCCAATGTGGGTTCTTTTCTACTGACTGATGTCACTGTGCTGTACCAGACATGGGTGCCCTGGAGCAGACTCACAGGAGCCCAGTGTCACATTTCTTCCCAATTCTGTGTTTAGTGTGGGAAGCTTAACATCTTCCTCCATGGGAGTATTTACACCACAGAAATTAGCAAATGCTGCAAACCAGGGCTGTCTACTACACCACCCTGAAGTTCTCGTTGTGAAATGTTTACCAGAACATCACGATGGCACGGCTAATCTAAGTGTGAGATTGAGGAGGACAGTTAGCTGGTACAACTGGGAGGAGAATTCTACCTCTGAAAAATGGGTGTATTTTTTTGAGTCACCTTAAAACAAAGCACCTCACCTAAAGAATGGCTAACGTTCTCTACTGACAACATCGAATATTGGTGAGGATGTAGAGTAATTATAACTCTCGCGTACTAGTGATGGCAGTATAAAATGGCATGACCACTTTGGACAACTTTTTAGCACTACCTTATGAAATAAAGCTTAAACCCCTGTGACCTGGCAATTTCATTCTTAGGAATTTACTCAAGAGAAATGAAAAATCATGTCTGCAGAAAGACTTGTACAACAATATTTACAGGAACCTTTAAAAAAATGGCTAGAAATTATGGCAGGAAAAGGGGTAAACACTGTAAGTTTGTCCGTCTAATGGAATACTACTCAGCAATAAAGAGGAATGAGCCATTGGATACATACAACAATATAGAAGAATCTCAAAATATTATGTTGTACAAAAGAAGCCAGAACCAGAAGAGTGTATTGTAATAATCCTATTTATGTGAACTTTAAGAATAGTGAGTCTATTTATGCGATTGACTACCCAGAGGGGTGGGAGTGGGGATTGACTGTTAAGGAGCCCAAGAGAATTTTCTAGAGTGAGGTGAGTGTTCATATTTTGGTAAGGATGGTGATTACATAGGTATGTATACCGGTACTTTTTGAAACTCTAATTGTGAACTTGAGTTCTGTGCATTTCACAGTGCATAAATATGACCTTGATTTTTTAAAAATCAGGGCTCGTACCCTTGAATGTAGGAGATGCCTGAATTAACTCTACCTTCCTTGTCTTTTTAGTATGGGAACCAACCGATGGTTCCTTGAGGCTTAACTGCCATTTGCACTGTATAGCATCTCTGTGATTTGGAGAGTTACTTAGCCTCTGGATTTCAGCTTTCTATTTGGAAGCTTAGAGATAATACATTTGTTTATTTATTCTTCAACTGACAACCCCATGTGCCAGTAATTGTGTACGTCCATGATCAGTAGGATGGTGGACAAGCCAGACCCTTCCCTCCAGAATCCTACCTTCTAACCCTGATACCTAGCGGGGTCACGTGTCTTTAGGGGTTAGGACAAGAGTAGGCTGATGGGATTCAGTTGCAAATCCCTGCTCTACTCCAGTGCCACCATTTTCCATGAGCATGGTGGCCCAGTCACACCAGATCTGAATTTTAAGTGTCTGGAAATCCTGGTTGTGAAGGTTTGACATTTCATACACTTCTTTTTTTTTTCCCCCCCAAAATACACTATAGACCAAACACTTTGGTTTGTGACCTCTCACAAAGTTGACTCATTCATACCGTACTTACCTGCAGCCCCGAACCTGAGTTTTAGCCAGTCTGGCCTTTAATCCCTGTTTCAAGTTTCCTTATGAACATAGAAATATTCAAATCAAGTCCGGAAGTGTGTTGTAGCTACTTAGTAGGTTCTCAGTTTCCCCGAGTCCCCCAACTTACAGGATTTCTCTAAATTGTTCACATGGCCTTGCAATAAATTTTCCTTTCTGGGCATGTGAGAGTTTCTCAATTTCTCTCCTACCCAATGCCTGTGCCACTTATGTCCCCATTTGTCAGCAGCACTTACAGAGTCCCTTGAATCTGACAGCCCTAATCTGGGCAATAGCCTTTCTCAGAGCATTGTAGGGAGGTCGGTAAAATGCTGCTCAAAACTTCAGAACAGCTACTGGCCTCTTATTTTCATCAGCTTCAAGAGACTCGGACATGTAATTTTGTCTCATTCTGAATTCTGAAGCTACACTGTAAAAGAGGAGTTAGTGTCAGTGTGCTTAGCAAATAACCAAAATCATACACATTTTCTTTAAAGAATGTTATACTTTAAAAACTTAATCTTGTGTAAGGAATATAATCTGAATTTCTTTATACATGTTTCACTGTATTTTGAAAACTATCTAGCCATATAGCCTTTCATGTTATATTGACATTGGCTGGATTTTTTCCAGGCGACCCTCGTAAGACATCAATATGTAATGCCATCAGATAAGAATGACAAAGATATTCTTCTCTCCCCATAATTTCATCAGTATTGTCCTCCCCCTTTTCTTCTATGAGCCAATTCTAGCTGGCTCTCCCAATTAGAAGCCGGACAAGGGATCCTTAGACAAGCTATGTAACTTCTCCCTGCCTCAGCTTTCTTTCTGTAACATGGTGATAATGGTGTCTCCATCTTGGACTTGTGAAGATTAAAGAACATGACATGTGGTGTGAAGTATTTTCCACATTACCTGGAACATAGTAATAATCATGTAGTAAGTGCATTAGTAATTGTTATTATTTTTATTATCTTTTGATTCAGTTAGAATTCGTTTCAACTGTGAGTGACTGACTATCCAAAATCATAGTGTTGTAAACAAGTTGGAAGTGAGGGTGTCACTCACACAAAAGCAGGCGATCCAGGACTGGTCATGTCTGTGTTAGGAAGCAGAAAGGAAATAAAAGAGGAAGGGAGGACCCCCTTCCTTTAATGACATCACCTAGGAGGTGTACACAGTACTTTAAATGAAGTTCCATTGACTAGAACATGGTTACATGGCCCACATAGTTGCCGGAGAGACTAGAATATATAGACTGTTTTTTTTTCTGGGCAGTCATGTGCTTAGCTAAAATCCAGGGTTTAATTACTGAGGAAAAGGGAGACAACTCGTGTAGTCTTCATAGTGTATACCATACTTCTTTAATAAGTGTCCTAGCTACCTGTGTTTGTTCATCTGAGAATATTTAAGAATATACCTTGGATATCCTGAATCTAACTTGACTTTTCTTTTTTTTAAAATATTTATTTTATTGTTTTTGACAGAGAGATAGACAGAGACAGAGAGAAGGGCGAGGGCCCAGAGCAGTCTCCATAGTTGCATGTCATCAGTTTTTGACATAGTTTTATTTCACACAGGTGGGTGGGGGACCCCTGCAGGGCGGGAACTGGGCTGGAGCCTCCCACATGGGAAGCAGACCCCAGTTCAGCATGTGGGTCCGCACAGGCTGAGGCCAGGATTCGATCCTCGGACCCTGGGGCTGCAAAGCGAGCCCTTAACCCACTGAGCCATCCCGGCTTCCCCTGACTTTTCTTATCACTATCACCGCCCTGGTCCAAGCCATCATTCTCTGTCTCAGGATTATTTTAGCAGCCACTGGTGGGAATTCTTCTTCTGCTCCCAAGGTCTTTTCCACACAATAGCCAGAGTAAGCTTTTGAAAATATAGGTCAGATCATGTCACTCTTCTCTTCAGTATCCTCCAATGGCTTCTCCTATTACTCAGAAGAAAACCTAAAATCTTGCGATGACCTGTAAGATCTCTGTGATCACACTCTACCCTTACCTTGACCTTCTCTCTATTTCATTCCTTCTCACTCTCCTCCAGCCATGCCAGCCTTCTGCTACTCTTCTTATACTCTTAAGAGTACGTCTTTCCAATGCTCTTCGGACTTAAACGGGAAAAACAAGCTCAGAGAGGCTAAGTTGCCCAAGGTCATGAGCTGAGAAGTAATGGAGTCAGGATCCCAAGCCAGGTCAGCTTGACTACAAGTTCTGTATTTCTTACTCACTCCCATTGCATAAATGCTTAGCGAATGCTTGATTGCTCAGTGACACATGCCATAGGTCATTCTGCAGAAAGGACTGACTTTTCTACCATTTCTATCAGTTCTCAGCATTTTTTTTTTTTTTCGGGAGAAAACTGTCTTCTAGGTTCTGTATCTGCCAGAACCCATTGGGAGCCCCTCTTCTAAATCCTGTAGCTGTAGAAAATTATAAGCCTCATTAGGCCTGAGGTCAGCATAGGATAATGGGATCAGCATCTTCCTTTCATGGACAAATGGAATGATGCTGTCCGGGAATTAAGGTGGGATCTCCGAAGGTCAGTTGATCTTCTGCTGTTATTGGTACAGAATCCTCTCCAGTTGGCACAGGCAAAATTACATCCAATTTTTACCCTGTTCACTGAGATGCATCTTTTGCTGGGCATTGCAGTTGGTTTAGAAGGAATGAAGAGGAGTGTCTTTGCCCTAAGGACTTCATTGAGATCAGTTATGTATTAATAACTTGGGGAGGGGAGCAGTTTGTTTGGGCTTCAATTTGAAACTCTTCTGAAATTAGGTATCAAATCTTGTCTGTATATATATGTGCGTTTGTTTTTCTAATGAGAGCCTGCAGAGCCTGTATCAAGTTCTGTGAAGGGTCTGAAACTCCAAAACATTGTGAGAACTACTGGTAATAAAAACTTCCCTAGATGCCTGTCATTTATTCTGCACAGGACATGCACACTATGTTACGTTGTTCCTGTTAGTCCCTCGAAACAACCTCACGAGTTAGAATGTTACCATGGTAATTTCACAGACACAAAAACGCAGATCAAAGATTTAATTCCTTTTTAATATTACACATAGATTTTGAGCATCTAAGAATCATATTTTAAACTTCAGCCTGTGATACTCTTCAGAATGTTTTTTATTTTTCTATTGACATATTTTATCAAAGCAGCATATAGACATAGTTTTAAAAATCAACATTTTTAAAAGAAGATTTCTTCTGCTTCCTGAATCTTCTCTTCCTTCTTTTCTTTTCTCCCCCCTCCTGTTTATTTGTGGCCATGTTTCTCTTTCACGATGAGAACTTGACTTAAATCTGAGGACCCGGGTTATTCTGTCCTATTAGCTGTGTGCTACCAAAGATGAGTTAAAAGCTCTGAGAGTGGGAGTTAGGCTTTTTGGAGCAGTCTGGATAGCCCGGGGGCCTTTTCACTGCAGTGTGATCCACTGGGGTGTCTAGTTCCTTCTGTGGATCCTTTAAGCTTCACCAGGCAAGAGCTATCCGACTCCCTCCCGGTTTAGGGTATGTGAGACCTGCTGTTGTTGGGAGGCAGTTCGGAGGAGGGTGAGGCAGGGACCTGAGCTTGGAGAAGCTCTGGCAACAGAGCTCTTATTGCCAATCCCGTGCTTCACTCGCCTTCCTGTGCTTCACACAGCCCACTTCTGAGCCTGTCTGGGGCCTGGTAGGACAAACGGTCTCACTTCCCTGCGGGATCTCTTCTGCTGTCTTCTAGGTGTCTCCACTTTTAATCCAGATGTTATTTGCTTCTCCATTCAATTTCCTTCATCCAAAAAGTCATTGAAATGTCTCATTCATTTCACTTCTTCCATTTCCTTTGATCCTGGGAGTTGTACCTTTTCTATTCCTTTCCTGTCTTTCAGATGAAATTTTAAAAAATGCATGGCATCCTGCCATACCTCTGAAATGGAAGTTTCTAGGCTTGCTCCTTCTCTTGTCATTATGCAGCCTCTCGATATCTATAACATTCCATCAAACTCTGAGAGGTACAAGAAAAACCTTCAAGGGATTCTGCCCTTAGGGGTCCCCTGATCTAGCCCTGATGAAACCCTGACTGTAGATTCTGCACCTCTAATACAGGCTCACAAACATACATCGAAGGGCAAGCTTACAGATGAAGGGCTGGAAGGAGAATCCCTTCTTACCAGAGGCGTCCAGAAAGCTAATATGAGGCAAATCCTAAAGGCAGAGAAGTTCGGGGACAGAATAAAAACTGTGGGTCCTTCCACCCGGCTTGAGGAAGAGAATGCATGGAAGGAAGTATGAAGATACGCATCCAGCTAGCTAGGTGCCAGGTGGGGGCAGGCCTTACACGTTTGACTAGAAGCTTGCGAATGATTTTGTCCTGAGACGATGGTTTGCCGTCAACATCCTCCAAACAGATGGTATAGGATTGTTTATAAGAACTGAGGTGGAGCTCCTAGAAAGGAAAGATTGGAGAGCAGAGAGATGGAGACACCCTGGGAAAGGGGAGGACCTGAAACTTTGGGATGCGGAGGGAAGGAGACGAGATCGTGGAAGTGGGAGGAGGGGCACGAGAAAGAATCTGGGACGAGACCAGAAGTATAAAAGTGGCCACAACCAAGAGCCTAGGATAATCCAGCTGGGTTTGTTGGCTGCATGGGAGGCGTTTGGTTCAGGAGATAAGAGTCTGGAAAATCACTGAAGGTCCCTGAGGTCTGGCCCAACTGGGGCAAGTCACATGGGCCTGGTGACATCCCAGATGCTGATAACCTTGGGCTTTTCCATGGATCTTTGTGATTCCTGCTCTGATTTCCTTCCTCTCTACTTATCAAAGCACAGACATCTGTGCAAAAATTTGGAATAAGAAAAATGAGATAATGGTGATTTTTGCAGTTCTAGGTAAAATGTGAATATTGAAACTGTATGCAAAACAAGAGAATTTTCACAATCTATTCCCAGTCCAGGTTATGTTTTCTTTTTATTTTTTTGCCATTTAAAAAAAAACGAGGACTCTTCAACACTAATTTACTTAGCACATCTTATCAATGAAATTAAATGCCTGGCAAGCCTCTTGCCAAACATGTCAAAATTGTAACTTCCTAACCTGTTATCCTTGTTCTCATTTTTCCCCCTTCACAAATGAGCTAGGAAAATTCTGAATATGGTTAAGACCAAATTGGGAAGCTGAGATGGCTCAGTGAGTTGCGCACCCACATTGCAGCCCTGGGGTTTGAGTCCTGTTCCTGGTCCTGGCCCATTAGGACCCACATGCTGAACTGGAGCATGCTTCCCATGCAGGAGGCCCCCAGTTCGGTTCTCTCCGCCCTGTTTGGCCCCGGGTTCAACGGGATGTGCCTCCTATGTGGGAGGCCCCTGGCCTGGTTCCAGCCCTGCACAGCCATCGCTGGCCTGTGGAGTGAAACTATGTGGAAAACTAATGACCTAAAACTACAGAGACTGCTCTGGGCCCACCCCCTTCTCTTTCTCTTTTTTTTTTTTTGTTTTGTTTTTTTAATGTGTGACCCAAGACAGTTCTTTCAACGTGGCCCAGGGAAGCCAAAAGATTGGGCGCTCTTGCAATAGACAATCTTACGAATGTTTCGTTCCACACAGGTGGGCAGGGTATGGGGGGTGGGGACCACGCAGGGCAGGAACCCACATGGGAGGCACGCCCCCTGCAGCTGGGGGCCAAACTGGGGCCTCCTACATGGGAAGCTCACCCCAGTGAAAACCGAACCGAGGGTCACTCCCCAGTTCAGCATATGGGTCTGTGTAAGCTGGGATTTTATCCTCGGACCCCAGGGCTGCAAAGTGAGTGCTTTACCCACTGAGCCATCTTGGCTTCCCCTTTCTGTCACTTTCTGTCTCTGTCTCTCTCTCTGCCAAAAATAATAAAAAATAAAATAAAGACCCCCCCACAAAACAAGTATGTATGTATGCATGTATGTACGTGTATACACACACACATCAACCTGCATCCGGCCTCTCTCCACTGCCTCATTCTGATGGTGTCCATCTGCTGTTTCCTTAATGCTGACCAGGGGGATGGGCGGAGCTTTCTGAGAGATTCCAAAAGGGTCAGCTCCTGATCTGGCTTCACATCCCTGGTGTGGGGGGAGGGGGCCCTCCTCTTTAAGAGTGGCAGGATGTAAAGATGAAGAACAAATGGGAATTCTCACCACGCCTTTTCAGGGGAGCTGGTTTGCACCTTCTTCAGCCTTGAGCTCCTCTTCCGAGGCATCTTCCTCTCTCTACGTTGTGTGTTCGAACCCTGACTGTGATGGAACCTCTACCCAATCAAGCCTCGTTCAGTATTTAATCAATCTTGCATCGCCCACCAAGTTGTTGCGGTTCAGAAATCAGTCCTGCGACCTTGCTCAGCTTTCTCTGTTTGCATTTAACATACCTTTGCTGTTCTTTTCTCTTTCCTTTCCTGTTTCTCCCCCTTTTCTCCTGGCCCTTCCCAAAATGTTTAAGCTTATTTAAAAAATCAGATTTTCTCAAGCAGTTGCCGTCAAATGAATAAGCGAATACATCGTAAATGGGCTTAGAAAGAGGATTTAGCGGCTGTTGGGAAGGCCTGTGGAAGAAGTCTTACAAACCATCTGTGAGAGGGGCTTGCAGTGCCCCCAGGGAGATAGTGTCTTCTGCATAAGCAGTTAATCCACCCATTTCCTGGTGTGTGTTCATATTCTAGGGGCAGAACTTCCCGCATGTACAGATTTGTGGAAGTGGGCAATGCAGATCAGCATCGGATAAATGTGTTTATTTCTTTGTTTTAAATGGCCAGGATCCCTGAGATCAACTTTTCTGTTTGTCCTTTTGCTTTTGTTTATACTATCCAAGCCTGGAAGGTTATGGATACTGAAGTGTTGGTCATAGATGCAGTCTAATGACTTTCATTCCGTGTCAAGTGCGTGATTTAAAATCAGTCGACCCAGTTATAATCTGAATATTGTTTTTGTCTAATATTATGGCTAGATAGTTTGCTCTGTCTCTGTGTCTCTCTACCATCTACCTATTTTCTATCTATAAAATTCTCTTGCTCATCTATAATCCACAAATAGATGAGGTAGAACAATAGAGCTAAACCAATTTATTGATGTTAATGGTTTATCTATACATATGACTACATATGATAACATGTATAATGAATATATATGTGTGTATATCATATACACAAACACACATGTATATAAAATTAGTGTTATGGGTGATTAATAAACCAAATTTGGAGTGCTTTAATTATATTATGGCTTTCTAGAGAAGAATGACAATTGCTATCTATTAACCTCTGTGGGGAAGAGTCGGCCATATGTCATTTAATTCTCATAAGAACTCCATAATGCAGCGGTGACAAAGCCAAGTCACAGAGAGTGAAGGCCAACGTCCAGGATTGCTGAGAGGGGCTTGGGGTGTTTTCCTCTTTCACGAGAGAGGCCAGTCAGTTTCATGTCACAAGGCCCTTCCTCCTGACTGGTGTGGCTGCTGGATGCATTGTACCCTGGGCTCAATTGAAAAGAAAAAGAAGAGTAGCCATCAGTTCATTCATACCACAAATACTTCTTGAGCACCCACTGTGTACTCAGTGTTCTAGGTACTGAGGAAATACTAGAGAAGAAACAGGTAAGTTCCCTGCCCTTAAGCACTGCCATTCCTGAGGAGAGCAGTAGATCAAGGGGGTGTGGGAGGGAAGAATGGCCGTCCCACCTACGTGTGATTGATTGTGGTCCCTCCATCTCACTATGTGAATAGAATCAGAGCTAAGTCACGTGTCACCCTCATTCCCGTATAGGAAGGAACACTTTTCTCCTTTACCCTCAAGGTCATGTGTAGTTCTGATACAGGAATCATGTGGTTACCCCACTACGTCAAAACCCCAGTACGTCACAGACTGGGGGTGGGGCATGGAAGTTCAGGGCACCATGCTTGCATCGGGGATTCAAGGTCTAAGGAAAGATCTGGGTCTTTGAGTATTCCTCACACTTTGGGTCACTGATCCGGAAAACCTGAGCTTCTGGTTCACAGTTATCATTTTCACTAGTGTTTGTTCTTTCTGGCTGATCTCTTTACTCCATGAATGGCTTACAGGTCTGTGAATCTGTGAGCCACATCTAGGATTCATAGCCTATGTCAGAAAAAATAATGGGAGCTGCTGACTGCACCTCCTTAGCAAATCTCGTCATACAATCAACCAGTTCTCCCTGTGCCTGTAGAGTCCTTCCCGCATCATCTGCCCTGTGAACTGCCCCGCCTTCCAAGGGCTCTCTCTACAGCCATCTCCTCCAGGAAGCCTGCCTTCTCTGAACTTCCTAGACCGAGTAGTTCAGCTCCCATTGCTTTGCAGGTGCTTCGCTGTTGTGCCGCATATATTTATAGCGTGTCAGGTACCAATGAGGTGCCACCAGCATTTATTATTCTGCTATAATACTTGCTTTCTTTTATTTCTTTTATTTTTAAGATTTATTTTATTGTTTGAGAGAAGGTGCGAGACAGAGAGAAGGAGGAAGGCCCAGAGCAGTCTCCATAGGTGTACATCATTAGTTGTGACATGGTTTCATTCCACACAGGGGGATGTGGGGCCACGCAAGGTGGGAACCAAACTGGGGGCCTCCCACATGGGAGGGGAGAACCTTCACCTCAGGGCTCAGCAGTTACCAGTTATGCCGCAGTTCATCATATGGGTTTGCATGGGCCGGGGCCAGGATTCAATCTCCGGACCTTGGGGTTGCAAGGCAAGCTATAGCGCTCAAGCTGTTGAGCTATCCCAGCATCCCCATGACTTCCTTTTAAATGAGTCTCCCTCCTGTGGGTCTAAGACGATGAGATGTCCACGGTCCCTTTCATGTCCCCAGAACCCAGGCTCCTACTGGAACATGGTTGGCTTTTAACCACCATCTATTGCATTAAGGAATTTTCCCTTTAGTCTTAAAGCATGGGGAATACCCATACTGTGAGTAAATGCTTCAGAAAGTGGATGGACTAAAGATGTCAACACTGGCCTGTGAGGGTAAAATAGGGAGCTGACATTATAAAAACACAGACTTTGGGTTCAAAGTTGAGATCACACAGGTATAGGTTCAAATCCTGCTTTGCCTCTTGGGCAGGGACATTTAACAACATGTCTCAAGTTAAAAAACAAATGCTGATGGTAACCTAGCATGTAAGGCTGTTATGTGGATTAAAGAAGACAGTGTTATATGGAGTAATTAGGACAGTTCTTAGCACATGGACTCATCTAAACCACCCAGTATGTAAAGCTTGGCCATGGCATGTGGGTGGCATGTGGCGATGTGACCTCCATCCAGTCCGCTATGTCCAAAAGCTTGTGGCGATTGACTCGTGCCATTCTGCTTTGTGAGAGAACACAGGTACTCTCAAGCACGCATGCACACACATTCTCACAGACACAGTCTCTCCTCCAGTAACTCCCAAGCATCTTTCATTTGTGTCTAAAAACCAGAAGGCATTATTTGTCAGTCCTCCTCCAAATGGATGTCCTGAGGCGGTGAACGATAGTGCTCTACTCTTTGCATGTTGAGCAGTGGGGTCTTTTCTAAGTTTGCCACCCCTCCCCTACCCCACCCGTGGGATGTGGGTACAGCACTAACTTCACCGTGCTGCCCACAGTAACTGGTGTTGTGACGCGACGTTTAAAAATAGCAGTGAATAGTTAACACTTCTCTGAAAAGGAATCAAATTCTCACTTATAGCCCTTATCAACCAGCTGGTTCTTGTAAGCATCTTCCCTCTCTGTGTGCAAACATTGCTTTTCAGTGATCAGCAGGCATAATTAGGTAAGATTGTACACTGGAAGCCCAATCCCGTTTGCTCTTCATCTCAGCTGGAGGAAGAAGCGAACATCGGGGTCGATGATACGACAGGAAGTTCGAGGTGGGAGATGCTCCCAGCAGCTGCAATACCTTGCTAATCGGCAAGCTAGTTATTTATTTATTTGCTTTTCTTTAGCTCAAAGGTAGGGCTTTGCAGCACCTCAGCCGGAGAGTTGTCATGAAGCCTGGTACTGAGGTGTGGCTGTCATCCATGACTAGCAGCTCTGCTGGGCTGAGGCTTCTGTGTTTCCTTTCTGTCTGTTCAATGCCTCTATGTATATATATATATAAACTACTCATTGTATCATAGACTTAAGTCAGGTTCAAGGGAAACTGAGTTTAGGCCCTGCCTGGCAGGGGATTGGGGTCTCTGACTAAAGAGACAAGGAAGATGGTGTCCAATGAGTAGGAGTGTGACGCTGAGCAAGGAAAGCAACACAAGAAGTGGCTAGAAAGTGGTGGCAGTGTGAGAGGACCCACCTCCTAACGTCAGCCGTGCCCCTGGGGCAGGTCACTCAGCCTCTCTTGACCCCACTCTCTGATCTGTCAACACGAGGGCTTGGGAACAGTTAGACCCCCATGTGCTGAGTGCCTGTTATGCATCAGACTCTGGTGCATCTCGTCCGTGGAGCTCAGCTGCCCAGGAAGACAGACAGGCTGTCTGTGGGCCAAGTCAGGCTGCACGGTACTCACCTGTGTGAAGTCTGGAGCGAGGCTGTCTAGTGTCACAGCCATCATTGATGTCCCCAGCCGAGCAGTCTTTTAGAAAATGCTGACACCTATGGGCCGTTGTGGAATACATAACATACAGCCTGGCAGATAGTATGCACTCACTAAACACTGGTGGTTAACAGGGGAGCACAGAACAGAAGGAAATAAGATTAGGGAGAGGGCATGAGAAAACCAGACCTCAGAGAGGAAATCTTAAACTGTGACCTGAAAAAACCAAAAAAACTAAAAACCTAAAAACCATGGTGGACACCGTCTGAAGGTCGCCCACTTAACATGCTCCCTGCATTAGGGGGCGTGCTCCCTGCCTTCTGCAAAACATGTCGGGTGATGCCCAAAGCTCATGGCCAGTAATTAGTGTTGTGCTTTAACCAGTGTTCTAGGAACCTACCTACCAGCACGCGTTCTTCTAGCAAATTGAAGATCGTCTCATGTCAAAGTAATTGCTAGCATTCAGGAGGAAGACCCTTGGCACCAACAGCAGCTGCGTGAACACAAACAGGTGTGCAGAGAGGCTCGTGTAACCTTTTCTTTTCTTTTCTCTCTCTCTTTTTTTTTTTACCATCCCCTAAATCCCTTTTTATCCCCATTTTACAACTGAGCCCCAAAGTGGTATATAGGAGAGCTGAGATTTAGCCTAAGTCTCTGTGGGGCCAAAGCCACCTCATCTGAAAGTTATTTAGCGGTTGCTCAGGTGAAAAAAGTGAGCAGAACATTCCAGAGAGATAAAAGAGCAGGTTGTTAAGAGCAGAGATGCTTTCTAGGACTCCTTCCTTCTGGCCCTGTAATGTTCCATTATTTAATAAGAGAGGCCATGAGTTTCACTGTAGAAAATGAAGCTCAGAGAACTTGGACGGTTTGCCCAGTGATTTTTACTTATAAATTTCTTATTGTGTGTGTGTTTTGTTGTTGTTGTTTTTAACATGAGAATGACTTCTATTCTCAGGTAACGAGGATAAAATTCTTTCAAATATCCCATGAAAAAGGCCAGTAGTTTTAAAGGCTCTGGTCTGTTTTCAGCCTTTTTGAAAATCAAGAAGAGAAAGAACCCTCTTGGCATGGAACACTGGCCCCAGAACCCTTGGACAGCTAACTCAGTGCATCCTCATGTGAGGCCTCTAACTGCTCCGGCCCACTGCTGCCCTCAGAGTGGGCGGGGTGGTGAGGGGAGAAGGGGCAAGTTGCTGCAGGGGTGAAGTAATTCAGAGAAAATGGACTCCAGCTTCGCACATGAACAAAAATAGCATTCTCCCCCTTTGGCAGCAGTAAAAGAATTCTGTGATCCATCAACCCATTTCTAAATTATCAAAGAATGATTAAGAAGTAAAAACAAACAATTATATTTAGAATGTGACAAGATACTGCAAATAGAAATTTGGCATTTAGAGAAATTAGGCTCAAGGGAAAGAAAAATATTCCGATATACTCAAATATCCCTAGTTGGATCTTTGATCTAAAGTGACTTTAAAAATAAAACTTAAGAATGGGCACACTATTTTGAGTATGTACTGTGCAGAACAATTTTACTGTTTTCCCTCAATTCTCTCTTTTTTTTTCCTCTCAAACTATGAAACAAATAGGGATTAGGGTTAGAAGGATTAAGAACAAGCTTTTTATAAATGCAGCTTTTTAATCCTCGAAGTGTCCATATGAGGAGGGTCGTGCTGTATCTGTGAGATTCTTTATTCTGGGCCTTTCCATTGCTCCAGAATGTGCCAAGCATATTTCCTCCGGAGGATCTTTGCTCCAGTTAAGTTCACAGTCAGGAAAACACTGCCCTCAAGTTTGTACGGGGCTCACTCCTTCCTGCCATTCAGATCTTGGCTGAAATGTCACTTCCTTTGAGGTCTCCTTGACCTGCACATCTGAGGTCATCACTGATTATCACGCGCTGCTTTTTTTTGATGTTTTTCCTTTTTATAACACTTATCACAATCTGCCGTGACCTGGTTCCTTTATTTGTTTCCTTGTTCCTTGTCGTCCCCCTCTGCTAAGCTCTGAACTCCAGGGGACCTTATGTGGTCACCAGTGCCAAAAGCAGTGACTGGCACAAGATAGACACCCAATAAATATTTTTGGATAAATGAATAAAAGAAGTGCTTTCAAAATGGCACAGTGCCCCATAAATATATCATGTGAGATTGAAATCAAGAAATTAAAAAAAAAAAAAAATCTAAGGTGTATTTTGTCATGTCATTTCTAAAATTTTTAGAAAGATTTATTTTATTGTTTGAGAGAAAGTGAGAGAGAAGAGAGAAGGAGAGAGGGCCCAGAACAGTCTCTGTAGTCGTACATCATTAGTTGTGACATGGTTTCCTTCCACACAGGTGGGTGTGGGCCTCATGGGGCAGGAGGCAAGAACTCTCGCTGCCATCCTGCTGGCTACCAGCTGCACTGCAGTTCAGCACATGGGTTTGCACTGGCCAAGGCCGGGATTTGATCCCCAGACCTTGTGGTTGCAGGACAAGAACTCAACCTGCTGAGCTATCTCAGCACCCTCATTTCTAAATTTTTTGAGCAAACAGGATTATGCATTTTTCCCAAAGTGCGTTTACTTCTCATGTGCTATTTACTTAAGTGCTACTTTCTAGAAGTTTAGGAAAGGAAATCAATATATTCCAAAATAAAGTACCGTTTGAATTTACAATGAAATATATGTCTTGCTTGTTGGCTGAATACACAGGGAAGAGTCTGTATTGTTTTGTTTTTGAGAGAAGAGAAATTACTAGGTCCCACATTTTGGCCAACAGATTCCAGCAGATCAGACTAGCAAGGTCACCCACAATTCAAGTTGACCTTTTAATAATTACTTCACAGTATGTGCTTGTCAACATTTGAGAACTGTTGAATCATGGAATTGCAGCATAAAAGGAAACTAGGGTTTATTCACTTCATCCAGTCCCCAAATCTGTATCCCCAAATCCAAGTATCCATAAGTCACTTCTTTGTTTTTGCAAGATTGTATCCTCTAGATTAATTTAGCATCAATATGCTATTGCTCACACTTGTCTTTTAAAAATATTCTCTTGAGGTTTAATTTCTAGACATCATTACATTTCATGAAAACTGAATACTGATGCTACATCCCAAATTAGAAAAATGGTCCTAATGCTTTTGAGGTGGTAAAATTTCATTTAAATATGCTGCCTGAAATGAATACAGAATATATGAGCTGGCGCTTGGGAATATTTGCTGTGTACAAGTTTTTTATCCTGAAGGCAGGAGGATTGGATGCAACGGAATGGGTTTTTTTGGACTAAAATTTGACCTCAAGTAGATCATTTTTTTTTTAATTTGAATAATAATATTGTATATGAGCTGATAAATATGTCAGGAATATTAGAACAGATAGTCATTTAATTCAGGGCCTTGTTCAAAGCAAGTTAAAGATAGCCTCCGTTCTATACAAAATGATGTTTGAAATCATGCCCAGTTCAAATCATCCTCCATTTGATCCTATGTTGAGCACAGAACCACTGACCCACAGAATCATGAGATTTAATAAAATGGTGGTTGTTTTCCACCACCAAGTTTTGGGTAGTTTTTTTTTTTTTTTAATGCAAGAATGGATAACTAGAACACTTGAGTTGCTAGAAATAGTTCAAGTAAGCAGTTTCCAGGAGACGGTACCATTTCTGGAAGCAAGACTGCCTTGACTCAACCCGTGGACGAGTTACTGCATCTCTTTGTGCCTCGGTTTCCTCACCTCTAAAATGGGGATAATAATACTTTTCTGCTCATATACTTACATTGAGGATTAAAATAAAAAAATGTTAATACCACTATGTATAAAGTTCTTGACACAGAAAGTGCCATGCAAATACATGTTATTAGTCTAGGGCAACTAAGTACATTTTGAGTGTCGATTTAGATCACAACTCAGAGGATCAGGTTTTATTGCTTTTGGGTTGTAAACAGGCCTCTCTTCTGGGGTCTTCAGGTCTTTTGTAATCTGACTTTAATGAATATCCCCATGGGCCCTAAAAGAGATAAAAAATTGTAAACAAGGGCCAGAAAAAGAGAGTCATGACATTTACTGGAGTGGCATTTAGTAACAGGTGCACTGTTTTTAACGTTATTAGTGATATGGACAAGAGGTTCAGTCGTACATTAATCATATTTGTGACATTCAATCATGTAGAGGACAGGAGAAAATAGGGATTATGTCTCTATATCAGAGAGAGTGGGAAGGCGAGCTGGGAAGGAAATGAAACAGTAAGATTAAATGCAGTCAAGTTCAAGGTTGTCGGTTGGATCCATTGTTATGCCAATCCTTCCCCCAACCCTCCACATATTTTTTTGAAGCATTTCACTTGAACAAGTATTTACTGAAGGTGGTAACATGCCAGGCATTGTGCTCACAAATATGGGAACCCCTAAGCCAGTAAGTACTTTCCCTCCAATAGAAGCTCACTGTCCTATAGGCACTGCAGACTGAAACCAGCAAACATAATACAGGGTAATGGTGCAAGAATAAATGGGTGCAGGTGTCATACAGATGCAAGGATGAGTGCTTCTACTGGGGCTGATGTGTACAAAAGTGGCCATGCAAAGAAAGGATGTACAGATAGAGGTATAAATAGGGAATTGAGACTATGTATACAAAGGGCAAGAAAATAGAAGCCCACGAGAGTTCACATAGTTGAGAATCAGCTTTGGCTATGCCCTTCTTTTTGTGAGGACACACCGAGAAAACAGGATGAGTTACAAGCTGTTATCAGGGAGAAGGAGAATTAAAAAGTCATAATATGAGGAAAAGTGATCCGTAGAAAACAATTTTGAACTTGGGAAAAATACATTGAGTAAAGGGAAGCAAACTTCACTAATATCCCCATATAGGGCCTCTGCAGTATCTTTAGAAGTAATAGGATTTTAAGCCAAATATATTGGAACTCTCTATTGATTTATTTATCCCTTCGTTCAGCAAAGCCAATCCAATGGAAATAACACATAGTCACTGCTCTTCCAAAGCTTGCAATCCAGCTTGGTGGTGGGGAGTAGGGGTGGGAGGTTTGTGCCACTATATAATCTTAACTGTCACCTTATAAGGGAAGAGCAAAGTGAGCTATGGGAGGGGCAACTGGGATCTAGTATTGAGGGGCGGTCTTAGGGGGCTCTCTAAAAAGGTGATGCTTGACTTGAGGCTTGAGGAGTGGGTTACAGAGGTAGGAAGAGTAGGGGTGGGGAGGGCAGTTCAGATGAAAAAAACTATGGTCTGTACAAGACCCTGGGGTAGCAGGGTCGTACAAAACAGGCTTTGGGAAAAATAGAGGACTTGCTAGAAGGGGTACTGGTTTTCAATAAGTCTCCTATAACTTTAGACAAAAATGCTTTGGGTTCATTTTAGTTAACTCCAGTACAAATTCAGGGGTCCTTAAGACCCCAGTGGAATATTTTGGCTTGTGTAAACCCTTTTGAATGTGGAAGAACCAACTAAAGGAGACCTTTCTAAGCATCCTTCCCCAGAATGATGTCACTAGTATCAGGGGTGGTCTCAGGTGGTTTGGAATCTGAAGTCTTTGGTCCAGTTACAACATTATTACAGCTTTTGTTCAGCAAACATGGTCCTAAACAGCAGGACTTTACACTGTCATCCCAGTGACATCTCTGATGAATTCAATGAAAAACTCAATACTTGGCACTGGACTTGCAATTAAAAATGTTTATTAAAGTTCATGGTCTCCTGCTCGGTGATAATTTTCAGGCTTGATGCGAACAAATGCTACCTAGTACACGTGAATGATCTGCATATATGGAATTGTATTTCCCCAAATGTTTTTCTTTATAAATTAGTCACTGTTTCTTAGAAGAAAAGTACATTTACTTTTGAATGGAGCACCAAAGTTTCTCCCCCTCCTTAAGTACCAGACTCTGCATGTTTGAATGGGTTGCAAATTCCGCTTATTTTGGGGGGACCCAGATGAAGGCCTACATTCTGCAGGAAGCTTTCGTTTTCTCTCTGGTTGGTTATCTCTGATCTGCTTATTTGCTGATGCCCATCACTGGGCACTCCTGCTTGTGGCACTCGGTTATAATATGTATCTGTATCTGTATCATCTGTATTTTTTTTCATTCTGATTATATTTGAAACCATAATTCCCTACATGGCAGCTGGCACTTAATAAATTCTCAATGTGTCTGTTGATGGAATAGGTGAGAAAGAAAGGGATGGTAGTGTTGCATCAGCGTGGGCTCTTACATTGCTAGAACCAAAGTGACTCTTACCAACTGAAGAAGAGAATTTCCTGGAGGATTACAGGGGTTGCTCAGAGGATGGACAGAGAGGCTGAGGAATCAGGCTGGGGACACTGGGGACCCGTGGGCACCAGAGGATATTAGCAGCCCCATTGTTTAGTAGGTGTTTGCTGGATGCAGGGGAGAGATGTATTCCCCTCTGGGGGTTTGAGTTCCAGAGGAAAGCGAAGGAAAGCAAGTAAGAGAAATTCTGACTTGCATCCTGTGTCCTAATAGTAATAATAATATCCTCTCACTTTCCCAGTAGTGTTCATTATGTGTTGGGATCTCATTGAAGCCTCTTTCTGTGTCCTAGCTCCTTTAATCCTCCCAATAACCCCATGCATTAAATACTGTGAATACCCTTACCATACAAATGAAGAGACTGAGGCACTGAAGAGTCACAAGTATCTGTCATCAACATCTCTGTACTCTGTATCCCGTTGGGAAAGTTTGAAGGTTCATTTGTTTCTTAACCATCTTGTGAGTGTATGAAGAAGATTAATGAGGAAATACGGGCATAATATTTAGTGTTCCTTGGAAGAAAGCGTTTGGCGAATGCAATTATTGTTGTGCATTTTCATAATAATGGAATATGAAATATTGTAGTATTTTATGCTCTTCTCTTTAATTAATCTTTCCCATCCTAGCTCACAGTCAACTTATTTTCAAAGCCAAAGATGGCAGAATAGTTAGTCTTAAGACTTTTCCTTTTAATTTTATAAATATATATATTGATTGATTTCAGTCTTAAGTGTTTATCATTTTGTCTTATTTTTCCCTCAAGGGTCAGAGGTGTAAGGCTGCAAGACATTAAACCCTGCCAAAGAACAGTTGTAGTTCCGCTGGTGGGAAGATGATCAGATTTGGGTTTTGGGAAACAAAACAAGCAATCCTATGCCAAATCTTAAACTGCAACCACAGAGTTAACTCCCCTGCTTCTTAGATCATTAGAAAGGAGCCCTTCCTTTGTTAAGAGAAAAAGGAAAGGCTAGAGGGAGAGAAAGTGATCTGGAGAGAATTTCCCCTTGATACCTTGTCACTCACCCAAATAGTTGGTGGTAATTGGACATTGGAGACATTTGTAAGATCAGACAGTATATCACTTCCTTAAGAAGCTGTGTCTCTGACAATGGACTGTCAGTCATTGTCCCCAGACACAGAGGCTCTGAGGCCTTGCTAAAGTCAATGTGCTGAACCTCAATTATCAGAAAACAGGGTGAGAAATTATACACATGGGACAGAAGAGTTCATCCAGGTGACAATTTGAGATTATTTGTGATAATCCCAGGTTCCCCCATTAGCAAAATAAAGATAAAAGCATGATGGGGCGGGAGCCCCCAAAAGTACTTGATAGAAGCAACTGGAAAGATTTCCATAAGCCTATGGATGAGCTTTGATAATTTTGTAGACTGGAATAATATGATATTCTTTGTGTCTGGATAGTCAGTCTTCCAAGTTGAAAAAAGCATCTTCAAAGATCAAGTATACCCTGCATGCACTGGTTTCACTCTTTACCTGCACTTCCTAATTGCATTTGTATAGCACTCTTCACCAAGGAAGAACAAAATGTTTTACAGCAGGCCAGGCACAAGTTAATGTGTCTGTATTGTAATACAAATGACGTGCTTATTCTGTTCAATTACATTTAAATGTTTAAGGGGGAGCAAGTACCGGTATACATTTTAAGATGAACAAACTGCATTTAAAATATGAGACAATTCCATAGAAGTCACAGATTGGATGATCATTATAGAAAGTAGTATGATAAATGCCCTTTTTCTAAAAGATTTATTTCAAGTTGAATGAATGTACCATGGAGGCTTATAATATCGTATTTAAACGTTTAGTCAGGGGATGCTGGGATGGCTCAGCGGGTTGAGCCTTTGCTTTGCAGCCTCAGGGTCCAAGGATCGAATCCTGCCCCTGGCACTGTGCAGATCCAACATGCTGAACTGGGGTGTGCCCCAGTTCATTTCTTGCTGGGGCCCATGCAGGAGACCCCTGGCCCAGTTCCTGCCCTGAGCAGCCCCATACCCACCTGTGGAATGAAACCATATCAAAAACTAATGACGTACAACTGTGGGGACTGTTCTGGGCCTTCCGCCTTCTCTCTGTCTCTCTGTCAAAAAAAATAAAAAAATAAAAATAAGCATACCGGTAAATCTTTAAAAAACTGTTTAGACAATAGCAATCAATACTTGAATACTTAATTAAAATATTATAGTGGAATGATTTAAAGGTATTCTAGTCATGGTAAGAATCCCAATCAATGTAATAAAGTGCATTAACTGAGCAAACAACTATGATGGTAAGCAAGGGGTTCTACTTGATTTGGTTGGATCAACTCTGGACATAGCAATGGGACCATAGCTGACTCCTGATTAGTGCTCAACAAATGTTTGCGACGTGAAAGAAGGAGTGAACTTAGAGATCTTGAATGATACTGAAGATTTTTTGGAATAGACACCATGTACAAAGCACATCCATAGATCAGTTCACTTAATCCTTAGAACATATCAGTACTGTAACTGACTGTTATTCTATTATATTAATAATGGGTAGAGTGGCAAATTAAGAAACTTATTTGCGGTCAGATATCGGTAGGTAATGGACTGCAATTTGAACCTGGGTCTGATTGCATCCATTCTGGGGGGCCCATGGACTCCCCTGAACCTTCTGTGACCCCTCTACAAACTATTTCAAATTTGAGTGGAAATCTTTCCAGGGAGACCAGTAATAGCTTTATTATCTTCTCAATGAGATTCTGTATCTTCCTTCCCAATTTACAAACTCATATACAAATGAAAAGATGTCATCATGCCTAAGTAGGTAAATTCAACAAACAAAGATAAAGTAACAACGCAGATACTGTGTGATTAATTGCCTGGGAATGGTATAGGGTTTGAAGTGGTCGCAGCTCTGTGTGTGGTGTGATTTTGGAATGTTTTTCCTAAAAAGAGGCATGTGAGATGTGCCTTGAACGGTGTTGCTGGACTTGGGTCACGGAACAGGGTTTGGTTACTATGACTGGACTCTTTGGGTACTGTGACTGGACTCTTTCTCCTGCCCTCTTCCTCCCAATAGCGACATTAGACAGCCAGGAAGAATTAATTACCAGCCGTCTCCCTCTACCTAGAGCTTACTACCTGCAAGGCAACTCCATGAACATTAGGCTGAGAACAGCAAGGAAAACACCATTTAGAAATGTTCCACTCACAGCGAATGTCCAGCTGCTCATTTAGGTCATGAACTGTTTGTCAATACTGACAATTAGTGGGCTAAAGATTGCATTGACCACATGACAAGAGTCAATATGTGCAGTACTTGTTAGTTATTTACCACCGAGTGTATTAAAGCCCGTAGCTTTCTTATAAATCCTTCAAAGCCGTCCTGCTACAAGCCTCTCCAGAACACGCATTGACACGTCAATAAATCCTTTTGACAGGAGTGATCTGTGAAAATCAATGCCAGTTTATCAGTGATTCCCATGTAATCTTTTTTTTTTTTTTTTTTTTGATGGGCCAGCAGAGGTTTAAGATCATTTCCCAAAGCAGGAGAACCAACATGGTAAAAAGATCATTTCCCAAAGCAGGAGAGCCAACACGGTAAAGGCTTATAGTCATTGTGCCTGGAGATACTGACCCTGATTAAAGTCTTTTGATCAGCAAATCTTTGTAAATCCTTTCTGAAGGAGAGAGATCCCCTCACTGATAGTCCTGATGCCTGCGGCCACCTTCGTAAGTGAAATAGTGAAATGGGGGGTGAAAAGACTCCATGTACAGTCATTTCTGCCTGTGCCTCTCCATTTGCAACTCTTCTCTATCTCAAAGGAAGTTGGAGAGCTTCCCAGCAGGGCCCCCCCCCCCCACACACACACACTTAGTTTTAGACAGCTTTGGGCAATGGGATGTGCTATCTGTTGATCAAACAGGTCTGTTTTTACATTTTTTAGTGTATGAGCTGAACTAAACCTCCATGCTAAGCAAAAATACAATTTAAGTGCATATACAAAAGTGGTGTATTAATTAGGATGAAGATAGCTGCTGTAACAAACAAACCTCACAGTGTCCACATCTGCCATGTCATATACGGTTCAGCGTAGCTGTTTCTGAACAGTGCACGGTTTTCCTCTTCATGATTCAGGGACCCACACTTCTTCCATCTGTGGCTCTGACATTCTCTAGTCTCTGGGTGACCTTAGTTGTTCAGCCTGCAAAAGTAAAAAAAAAAAAAAGAAAGAAAAAAAAGAGGGAGATAAAATCAAACACCCATTTAAAACTGTGAACTGGAAATGACACTAATTCCTTGGGCTGATAGTCTAAGAACTTAAAACGCTGCCATAAGAAGCAAAAGGGGATTTTTCAGTGTAGTCCTAGATAGGCAGTGACAGTCTCTCTCTAGGCAAGGGAAACACAGATTTTTGGTGGAGAACTAGCCGTAAGTGTGGACAAGGACCAGCTACATGCGGTGGTGACAAAAGGTGTGGGATACAGATGTGGAAAGTACGCTGTTAGGGTGTTTCACAGAGTTTGTTAGCAAATGAGGGAGACAGCCCGTCTGCCCCAAGTCAGCAGAATTCATGCAGGTTTTTGTTGAGTCGCTAATCTCACTATAAGACCCCCTAAGTAACAATAACCTTTATTTCTATGGGCTTCCATGGACCTCTGCTTTTGGCATAGAAGTTGCTACATCAGAACTGTCTCTTATGTCTCTTCTTTGAAGGTTTACTGAAAGGTAAAGAGTTCATAAGTATCTCTTATTTTCACTTTCTTTTTAAAAACATATATAACCTCAAACGAGGTGATTGCACTACACTTTCAGACTTCCAGGATCCACTGGTCGTCAATAAAATCTGCCTGCAGTTCTGTTTGTCTCAGGGCTTTCTTGCTGGCTGTCTTCTCTCCGCTTCTTACAAAAATCTTTGCTGAACAGCCGTGTCTCTGTCTTGGTGAAACTAATAAAATTATACCTATCACTCTCTGGGGGAACTCTAACCAGGGTTGCATTTGAGATCCAACGACAAAGGGAAGTTTCTGCTGGCATTTTGATGTAATTAAAGATCCCAGAGTTTTCCAGAGGGGCATATCTAAAGAAAGAGATACCGCCAACTAGGATTGTTGAGGGGTTTTTTTTGTTTGTTTTCTTTTGCCTTCCCCTCCCTCCCTCCTCTGTTCTTCTCTCTCCTCGTCTTTATTCCTCATTTTTCTTTTTTTAATGATTACACAAACCACAATCAATGTTTAAAGGTATCTGTTCTTCTGTTCTCTAACACTTCATTATTTTTAGTGTGAACACTGCTGCTGTCTGTGGGGGGAAGGTATGATAAAATGCTTTCTGGAAGGCCTACCTTCATGTTTATAGGTGAATCTAAATACTTAAATTCAGGAGGAAAGTTTCCCATTGGCAAGAGATACACTTCCTAAGCAGTCTTTAGTTTTGTGTTGTGTTTTAAAGTCTGGCAATTTCTCATGTTCTGGGGCTGACAGATCAATTAATACTTGGAAGACCACAGGTAGGCCAAGTCTGGATGTGGGGGGAGAGGAAACTGACCTTTGTCTGTTTTTAGCCAAATACAGTATTTAAAGAGTGCTGCAGTGGGAGGGGTGGGGAGGGTTTGTGCATCTCTACTGCTCACTGGGCCGAGAGAATGAGAATAAAAAATCTGGTAGGTTTTCTGTGTAGCAAATGAATTAGCCCATTAGCTGTAAGCAGCCAATCGTCTTCCATGATTCACCAATGGCTGCTATTCCTCAGGGACATTTATGCTACGCAAGGCTGGTATAGTCAGAACACAAGACGAAGGGGAAAGTGTGAAAGGAGGGAAGGATGAGTGAAAGCATGCTGCACATTCGGACACAAGACTCAGTTCTGTTTCTGACACTTTGATTTTCATTGTATTTCATCTTCGTATATAGGGCACTTCTTCTGTAGCCAGTGTTATTCCTGATTAGAAGGATGATTTTGGTTATTATCTATGATTAAGACATATGGCTCTTGAACTGTTCTACTTGTGAATATACTTAATGGTCTTATTATTTTTAAAATATATTTTTATTTATTTATTTATTTATTTATTTTTGAGAGAGAGAGAGAGAGAGAGAGAGAGAGACAGAGACAGAGACAGAGACAGAGAGAACTGAACTGGGGGAGCTCCCAGTTCAGCATATGGGTCCACACGGGCCGGGGCCGGGATTCGATCCCCGGTCCCTGGTGCTGCAAAGTGAGTGCTTAACCCACTGAGCCATACTGGC
Organism: Craseonycteris thonglongyai; assembly: GCA_004027555.1. Classification (NCBI taxonomy): domain Eukaryota; kingdom Metazoa; phylum Chordata; class Mammalia; order Chiroptera; family Craseonycteridae; genus Craseonycteris; species Craseonycteris thonglongyai. The sequence goes on along the minus strand of PVKE010000111.1, from coordinate 51,526 downwards.
TTCCCCAATGGTCTTATTATTAATAAGATCATAACTGTTCACGTTTTTAAAGGCATGATCACATTTTATTTTAACCTTGTCAAGTATAGAAGGCGAGGATTTACAACCCATTGTACAGATGAGATGATGAAATGAAACATATTTTACGCTTATATTTTAGGAGTGATAACTTAAAACAGAGCCACAGTCACGTGTAAGAGAGACTTCGATGTAATCCCAGGATGGAACTGATCCATGCCCAAAAAACAGTTTCCTTAACTCCCAACCCATGACTCTTTCTACCAAGGAGATCCGAAATAGAAAAATACTACTAATAGCTGATATGCAAATAGCATTCTGTGAAGTACTTTCCCTGGGTCCACCCGTTTAACCTTCAAAACAGTGCGAGGGGGTAGGTCCTGTCATGAGCATGATTACATAGATGACAAAGTGGGGACAAGGAGAGGTGACGGGGCTCAGCCTTCCTGACAGAGCCCGGAAGGGAAGGGGCTGGGAGCACAGTCCCTGCAGGTGGTCTATGCAGCTCCCGTCCTTCACCTCCTCACCACACTTGCTCTCAACCCCCAGCAGCTGTGACTTCCAGCATTGGTGCCGGGTTCTTGATGGTGTCCCATGGCCTGGGGCATCCAGAGCTCAGCTTCAAGACTTATCAGCCTTCTCCCTGAGTCATCAGGGACTGCTGCCCACCGAGCTTCCAGGCGCGTGGGAACGGAATTGCCCGTGGAGCAGTCCCGCAGCAGGAGCCCCTTCCTCTAAAGCAGGGCTTTCCCGCATGGCCACGGGCCAGGTGCCTCTCATGGGGCCCTGAGCTCAGACCAGCCTGCAGGGCATGCGTTCGTACATTCATCTGCCATGCTTCAGGTGCCCACTGGGGGCCAGGTACTGAGATATGGAGGACACAAGACGAAGAAGCCTGGTCTTTATCCTCAAGAAGATTGCGGCCTCGAGGGGAGAGCGAGATGTGGAGTCAGGCATCGTGGGCTGTGGGCGGCCTCCGCCGGAGGCAGGAGCACTGCCCTCCTTGAGCCAGAGACCCGAGGGACTAACTTGAGCCAAAAGGAATAGGGATCCAGGCACTGGGGTACTAACTGGCTGCTCAGGAGCTGGAATCAGAGCTACTTCAGACAAGCCCGCTGTCAAGGGGCCCTGTGAAGTCTTTCCTGTAAGCAATGGGATGCAGAATGTCTGTTCTCAGAGCCAGGGCTCAGGTGACCTCTGGGGCTGATGACAGTCCTAAGACTCAGCTTAAATCTCAGCACAGCGCACCAGGATGGATCCTATTTCTTGTTCTTCAGCCGAGAAGATTTTCCTCTTGAAATGTTGGCCTGAGGTCACTACCAGTGGTGGTCAGGAGCTGATACCAGCACTTAGTGTTAGCCTTCTGCATACATTTCAGAGTCGGTATCCCCTCCACCCCCACCCACCCCCCACCCCACCATGCCCACTTCAGTCCCATTGGCTGACACAGCTGACCTCTCATTCCCCAGCTGTGTGGCTGGGGACAAGTTCCTTAACATTCCTTATTCTGAACACATAGTTCAGAGTATTGTCAAGAGATACAAGGATGGCAGAAACAAAAGCCCTAGCATCGAATTTCTAAACAAACACATCCTAATTGTTAGGAGTTGGGACCCTAACAGTTTGATTTGTTACAATTCTGTTGCTGCCAACGTTTTGTTCGGAGGCTTCAGGGAGGTTGGACATCTTCAAGAGTCATTTTTGTCATCGTTCAAATGGGAGTGGAAATAGTGACTGCCACGTGAGGCTGGTGAGGACCAGGCCGGAGAATCACATAGAGCTCAGTGCTTGGTGCGTGGTGAGCCGTCAGCGCCTGCTCGCTCTTGTTCTTTCCTAGGATTCTTCTTGTACCTGAGTGTCTCTCCTGACAGATCTACCTGGTCCCTGTAAAGGTGGGCATCAGAGTCACAGTGGGATGCAGTGCTCCAGCTAGACATGTCACAGGGCACCCACCGACCGGCCCCAGGGCCACGGGCAGATGGCCGCCACCCCAGAGTCTGGCCTCTGCCCCTATGTATTCACTTTTCTTTTGCCAGAAGGCTTTGTACGTTTATGTTTGCAGCAGGAAGGAACAGCGCCTGAAAACAGAAGAACGATACAGCCCGTCAGGGGTGGCTGCCGGCCCGGGTGTAGGCCTTGTCAGAAGCCTGGATGGGGGGAGTCTCAGCTCTGAGGCTCAGCTCACTTCCGCTGCAGGAAGGAGCCGGCTCCCACGGCCGTGGAGCTGCACATTGGCGGTGGGGGCGAGGGCGTGTGGGCAGGTAGCACCCCAAGTGCTGGCTGAGCCCCAGCTCTGCGGTAAATAGCATCTGGCTAATTCAGCTGTGAGCCGCTGTGAAGGGAACTGGCCTCTGCAGATGGGAACCACAGCCTCAGGGCAGGCGCACTTTGGAGAGGGCTGGAAGCGAGGTCGCCTTGGGGGATGGTGGGGACGTACAGGATCACAGAGTTCTTTGGCTGCTCCGAGTTGGTAATTGAAGGTAGAGGTGGGGCAGCACATTAGTAAGGCTTGGGGAGTGTTCCTGTCTCTATCCAGAGGCACCTAAATGGATTGGCTTTTTTCTAGATTGTGGGTGGGTAGGCGGGGTTCAAATACATAGAGAGATATTTTCTTCCTTTTAAAGGAGGAAGTTCTGTTTTTGTTTTTTTAAGATAATAAAACATTGTAAGATTTTAGGAGGACCTGTTCAATTTTATAATTCAATTTCATATGACGAGTGATTACAATTACTGTGCTGTGTTCCTGAATAATGTAATTAGTTCTGTGTTGTTAGATGGAAGGAAGTCACTGGGTGTGAGAGAGTCCGTACTGGGGGAGGCAGATGGCATGGGGACTTATGTCCCAAAGTGGTTTTCTCAGAAGATATTGCTAGAATGAGTCTGCTTGCATTCCTTCCCGTATTTTTTATTCCCTGAGCTTCCCTTTTCCATGGATGTGTGTGCTTCTTACAGTTCCACTGATTCATGGAGCACTTTTTGGGGGGGCCTCACGAGGAGCCAGAGCCTTCTGCTTGGAGTTGGGAATGCACAAGTAAACAACGAAAGCAAGTTTTAGTCCCTGCCCTCCCAAAGTGTGGTCTAATCCTGGCTACAGACAATTAAACAGTAATTGCAATGCAATGAGAAAAGTGCTATGGTTCGTGAAGCCCAAGGGGCTCATGAGAGCCCATAGGATGGTCATCCATCTAAACCAGCCTGACTGGAAGAAAGAGCTGGAGTGAGCCCCACAAACCGGGGGTGGGGTGGGGGTGGGGAGTAGGGGTGTGTGGCAGAGGGTTCCTGGAATGTGCAAAGGAGCACAGTCCCCAAGCTAGGGAGCTCTGAGTTGTCCTCAGGGCCATGCAGGTGAAGGCTGGGGAGGGTTTTCCACAGCAAGTGCCATGATCAGATTTATGTTTTAGAAATGTGTTCTCTTCCATACCGCTCCATCCAGTCCATTTTACTGCACAGCGGCCTCGTACCCTACAACTATGTAGGAAGTCCCTACAACTATGTAGGCACGGCCTCCATTTACATTTCCTGGCCTCGCACCCTACAACTATGTAGGCATGACCTCCATTTACATTTCCTTTGGTGCTCATGGTTGAGAGAATGACAAATGGCCAAAGGATAATTGTTTATGAAAGGTAAAATAATGACTTATAAATATAAAATAAACATATGTCAAAGATTAATTTAACTCCTTAATTAACATGGGCACTGGTAAGATGTTACAACCAGTTCAAAGGAGAAGTCAAAGGACCACATTTATATGCACTACAGGAATGCTGAAGCAAGTTCATAAACAGATGCAGAAGCTGGTCCATCCACAGCACAATAACCGACCTCATACAGCTAATACACATCTACTCCGTGGACAAAAGCCACGTACGTTGTCATTTCTATAACTCACAGAGCTGTAGACAGCTCAAAAACAATATAAAGTGAGATGACCCAGATGCACAGGGAACTCCTGAATTGTTCTTGCCCATTTCTAAGATTTTTAGAACTTTTCATGATTAAAGAGAAACGTGTACCTTGGGTTCTGGAAGCCTGCATTCATTTCTGGGTCCTGCCCCTCTAATTTGAACCCAGAAGAATCCATTCACTTTCCCCTTCTGGCCCACCACCTTTTCCTTTTAATTTGGCTATAAGAGGCTGTCTAGAAAAAAATTCAGCCATTCTCAATATGACGAGAATAGTTACATGGCTGGAAACTTTTGGACAACCCTCATATACCGGTCATCTGTGGTGTGATGCCGTTTGAACAAAGTCTACTGAAGAGCTGACACTACATACAGGCTGCCAGGTCTTACAAATAAAACCACAGGATGCCCAGTTAAATTTCAGATCAACACCAAATACATTTATTTAGTATAAGTGCATCTCAAGTATTAACATGGGACATACTTATACTAAAAAAGTATTCTTTGTTTGTCTGATATTCAAATTTAACTGAGTAACCTGTGATTTATCTGACAACCCTACTTATATACCAGGTGCTAAGCAAGTGGTGTAGACTGTAGTGTTCATAATCTAGAAGAGAAGGTCAATTCAAGAAGACTCAAAAAGCCAAGACTGCCATTTCTTAAGTTTTTTGCTTTTGCTTTTATTTGGTGTTTTGTTTTGTTTAATCATAAATCCTCACTAGTTGTAAGGGGAGAGATCAAGTTCACTACAGAACTGGGGCTCAGGCTACAGGTTGGCAGGAACCTAAGTTCCGGAAGGAAAGAGAGAGAGAGGGAAGGGAAGGGATGCAGCCCGTGGAGAGAATTTTCCATTCTCTCCCTCCCACTTGATGTTTGCAGCTGATGGGCTTTGGCAAGTATTGGCTGGTCATGCCGAGGAAACTGGGCATGTGGGTTACAGGGGTGGCTCTTCACTGATGTGAGAAAGGAGTCCCACCCCTAGTTAGCACCGAGCTCTAGGGCCTTGGGATGAGGCCAGCAGGTGCTTCAGGCACTGCGTTGAGTGTTTGGAGATTCACGGAACACAGTGAACTGGCGGGATTCATTTCGGGTTCTTCCAGACTTCTGTAAGATTTAGTCATATTGAATAGCTTTGCACTGAATTTTTTCCCTAATTGTCCAGTTGGCTGCTAGAGGGAAACCCCAGTTCTTATGATGAGTACATGTAGCAGAATCTCTGTCACTTGATTTGAATTGACTGCAAATTACAGAGTCCAGCTTCCTAGGCCAGAGGCAATGGAAGCAAAGTGTACAGGAAGCTTCTGTGTTTTAGGGGAACTTGCAGGGCCGAATTCTGTCCTGACAGAGAGGGAGAAGGAGAGAAAAGCCCTCTAGGCATTGGCCCTTCGGAGATGTGGGGAGAGGGAATGTGGAGTGCTTGTCCTTTACCAGCCGTGGTCTGTCAGCTAAGACTTTCTCAGAGATTGTCCTTAATAATCAGGGAAATGTTTGCAAAAGTGCAGAGTGGACCAAGATATGCATGCTGTGTCCTCATGGTTTTAGTTCCTCTCTCTTATAACTTGGATTTCCTCCCTCTCCCAGAATCTTGGTACTCAGAGTCCTATTGCTCCTTTTAAGATCCTAAATCTTACCTTTTGGCCTTGAACTTTCTCCCAAATGGGCCTCCTGACCTTGTAGTGCTCTTCTTGTGAGACCTGGGGCAAGTTACTTAAACTTTTATTTCGCTCTGTATGAATAGCTAGTTACTGCCTCATTTGATAATATTTACTCTGTCGGAAAACAACATACGGGAAGCCCTCAAGAAGTCACAATGAGGGTATTGTCTTGAGCAATGTACTCTGTACTGACCACATAACCATCTTTATGAACACACGGAATTCCAACAGTAACCCTGTGAGAGAGGTAGCATTATTAACCCGATTTTACAGCTAAGGAAACCAAGGCACAATTAAATTGCCTACGATTGTATGGCTTTTAAGTGTTGATACTATTATATGAACAGGCAGTCTGGCTCATGGGAGTACAATATTAACCACATGCTCAGAGCCTCTCTAAAAGTGTTAGATGATGATGATGATGATTATCATCATCATTATTATTTCTAGCTATTTTATAGAGCACTAAGGTCCAAGAGAATGTAATGGCTATTCAGCTTCTTAATCATATCAATTTGGGAAGACTCATGATATATATATCAGCATATTAAAGTATCTGAGACATCAAAGAGTAAAGACACCACTTAATTCATATAGACTTAAAATTGTTTTAGAATACTTTTAGGTATCAAGAGAAGTTGCAGAAATGGTTCAGAAAACCCCCATGGACCCTGTGGCCGTTCCCCTGGTTGTTAAGATTTTATGTTATTGGGATACATTTGTCACAACGAATGACCCAATATTAATGAATTATTATTAGCTGAGGTCCCTGCTTTGTTCAGATTTCTTCTGTTTTTGTGTGATTGGGTTCCATATTAAATCGAGTCATCATGGCTCCTTAGGCTTCTCTTAGCTGGAATAGTTTCTCAGACTTTTTCTTGTTTTTAATGACCTTGACGATTTTGAGGAACACCGGTCAGGTATTTGGCGGAGTGCCCCTCAATTTGGGTCTGTCTGTTGCTTTGCTCATAGTGAGGGCTATTTGTTTTTGGGCGAAAGACAATATAGAGTGCCATTCTCATCACATGGTGTCAACAGCTCATGTTGTGGACATGGATTTATTGGTGGTGATCTTGCGCTTGATCACCTGGCTGAAGTAGTTATTTGTTAGGTGTCTCTACCACTCAGTGACTCTTTTTTTCTTCTTTCTGCAACGTGCTCTTTGGGAAGACATCAGTAGGCACAGCATCTACATAGATTATTCTTCTGCATGGGAGATTTGTCTCTTCTCTCAATTTATTTTTTCAGCTGTGTATTTATGTTAGTATAGATTCATGGATATTTGTTTTATACTTTGGGTTATAATCCATTACCATGTTTTTTATCTCTATTTGAATTGTTCCTCCATTGGCCATTGGAAGCCCTTTCAGTTTCCTCCTGTGTCCCATAACTTATCAGTGTGTGTGTGTGTGTGTGTGTGTGTGCGCGCGCGCGCATGCACTTCCTTACTTTCTGACACTACAGGGTACTCCAGGCTTACCTGACACAAATTCACTGTCGCTGCTTTAGAGTTGCCATGTGTTCAAGGAGCCTGGTTCCTCTGATTGGAGAATCTGGTTGATAGGTGTGTCCATTGCTACTGGAGTGCTACTGTTTCTAGGCCCTGTCACCAGAGGGGCTTGCAAATAGAGGCATGTATAGTAACCCCATTTAATGTTTTTAATCAAATGTTTCCTAAACTTCTTTGAATATAGGCCTCCCTCAGAATGCCCAAAATATTGCTTAACATTTGTCAGAACATGAGCATTCCATGGAATCAATTTACTATATTTACCACATGGTACTATAGCAGTAGCATTCGTGCATCTGGATTTCAGCTAGTATTGATAACAGTATTCATACTGATAATTGTTACTACTTAATGACTAGGACAGTGCTGGCCTGGAGGTTAGGGTGGTAGGAGGTAGACTCCTAGGTCCCTATTCTCAAGGGATTCAAAGTCTAGTGAAAAATAATCACATAAAGGAACAATTAAACATCAGTGTCGTAGGTGACCTAGAGAGAAAGCCATCCTGTTGTGGAATCCATATAAGGGCCCCCACTACCTGAATGACTTTCCCAGCTTTCTGCCCTCCCCTTGCTGCCTTCCAGTCCATTAGCCAAGCTGAGTTGAAGTGAGTCATCTAAAAAGTTCTAGGAAGGTGTCTTTCTTCTTTTGACATCAGTTCAAGGGCTTCCTGTTGTCCTCAGGACGAATGGATAGGACTGGATTGGGATGAGCAAGATACCAAGGGGCCAGGCATTAAGGAGGTGTTTGCTTTTGGGTATAATTTTGTGCTTATAGGACCGTGAGAGTGAGTGTCTCCTTAAATTTTGCCCAAACTTGTCTAGGTGACTTACAAGGCTTCTTATGATTGAGTCTCTGCTACTTGTGTTCTCTAACTGCCTTCTCACCATAGGCTTCCTTTCTTTCTCTGTAGCCACACCCAACATCCTTCTCTTTCCCAGGATTGCTTTCACGTATGGATTTTCACAGAAAAGTCTAGAACTCTAGGTGTTTCTGGAACAATCTTCTCCTCTTCATCTGACCAGTCTCTGCTCATTCTGCAGGTTTTGAGTAAAGGTTTCATGTTCCAAAACATTCTTGCCATCAACTCCTGCTGTCCATCAAGATCCTGTTTTCAAGTACAGTGTAGTAGGTATGTCTTTCCATAGTGCCCTCTACTGGCCTACAGAGGCACTTACTACATTGATTGTCAACTTGGTTGACTTCTGTTTGGATTTATAACCTCTTTGAGTGAAGGACCCGAGCAGCCTTGCTCACTGTTAATTCCCAGCACCTGATACTTGGTCATGGTGCTCAGTACTCCACTGTCGAGTAAATGAATACATGAATAGATGAGGGAATGAACTCAGGCTAGGCATCAGAGAAGGCTTCTAGAGAAGGTGATGCTTGAGTTAAATCAAGAGACAAAAAGACAAGGCTTCAGTAAGGCTGAAACATTAATAACAGGTTGAACCATATGAAATGGTCATTTCTCTTAAGTCAAAAATAGTTGAGTATTCAACCTGATAATAGCTAACATTATTGAAAACTTGATATGTTTTAAACTCTTTACCTGTATTCACTCATCATTGATGTTATCAACCCAATTAGGAAGATACTTCATTTGAGCAATGAAACAACTGAGGCACAGAGAAGTTAAATAGTAGACCCAATATCACACAGCCCAATAGCAAAGCCAGGATGCCTGCTTCAGAACTCTGAACCCTTAGCCAGTATCATGAGAGCAAGGAGGGTGGGGGCCCACAGAGGGGCATTAAGGAGGTTATGAGAATAGAAGATGTGCATTTTTCATAGAGATCTATTGGGCAAATTGAAGGTGGAGTCGTGGCTTGTACTGTAAGGTTGTTAGTGGGTTCCAAAAGGGCTCTTTTCTGACAAGAAAGAACTGCTTCTCCCTTTGGCCAAGGCTCTTCTCCTGGAAGTATGCAAATCGATTTTTTAAATATGGTAATATTTACTGAGAGAGGCAGGGTTGCCTCAAGGCCTTTAACTGTGAAATCTAAGATTTTACTGAGCAGCTGGGAGTGGAGATGCAGGGCCCAGGCATGTGCGTTAATGGCCCTAGTGACCCCAGGTAGAGTTCAAAGACCTCAATTAGCTCCGCTAGCTGTACGGTGTGTCTGTGACTTCCTGCTCCACGTCATTTGGGACCCCCCGAACCGCCAGTCCACGTGGTGATTGTCACCACACGGGGTTCACACTGGCACTCCGCATAGCCTTGCTCCAAAGTCCTGTTGCACATTCTGTCCTACAGAGTGACTTCCACCGCAAAGAGAGGTTACGGATAATCACTAGAAATCCCTTCGTAATAATTTGTGAATTATTTACCTGAAGGATTTAGATTGATTCAGGTGTTTTTATTTCCATGAACAAAACACCCTACCTTGTGTGTGTATAAATGACTGCTTTTAAGACAAAAATCCCTTTAATTCGAGTAAAAACACGTCTTGGGTAAAGGCCCAAGTAATTAGAAATAAGAGGCGTGAAATGACAACACTGGGAGCCGATGGCTCGATGGCTTGGGGTTTGGATAGAACTCCACCTACTAAGTATAATTAAGTGCAAAACCCCACCTGAAGGAACACTGAGGATTTGATGTAAACCCACGGAAGCCAGAAATTTCAGTACTGAGGCTCTAAAGTCGCCAGGCTGATCCCTCCCGGGTTAGAGGATGCTTTGATACTGTTCTCGCTCCAGGGCCAGGAGCTACGAGTAATCTCAACAGTAAGGCCCTTGAAGGCAACACAAATGCCAATTTTCAGCTGCTTTCCTTTTAGCTGAGGGAAGCCTCTAGATTCTACTGAGCACATTTAGAAATGAAGTTTCCTGATTAGAAAGGAAGTGCTTGAGCTGTACAAAAAAAAATAGCCACCTTCACCCTCTACTGATATAACCCGAGACCCTGTTATCACATCTTTCAGTCATGGGGGCTGTTCCTTTGGGGTTCAACCTCTTTCCTTTGGGATGTGAGAAAGCAAGGCTCATCACCCACATGGGAAAATCAGGACCCCCCAGACGAGGGCTTTCGTTTCCGCAGTGAGGGAACTGGTTTCCGCCCTTGCAAATGTATGAGGAAAGAAGTGGTAGCTTCTTTCAGGCGCAGCAGAATGGGACACAACAGCTGTCTGAGGTGGGAAGCAACCCCATTTGACAAATCTGTGAGAGACGAACAATGTATCCCTCTCAGGGTTTCAGGGTGATGGGGGTCTTTTTTTTTTTTCCTCTCTAAACAATTACCTGTTATTTATTATGTGGTACTAACAGTAGCAGGTTGCCCTGGAACGACAAAATAGATTAATATACATGGAAGGAGGAGGACGTGAGGAGGGACCTGCCATTTATGAAGTGACCATAATGGGCTGTTATATTTAATCATATATTGAATTTCACTAATTACATAAAAATCTATGAAGTAAGCTTTCTATAGATAAGGCAGCAGCTCAGAGAAGTTAAGTAAGTTGCTCAAAGTCACACAGCAAGTTTGGGGCAGAGATGGAATTTTAATCCCCAAACTCATACTTATTTCTACCGCAGTAAGTGATGACCACGTTCTAAGAGCAGTGGCAGAATGTATCATAAGGTTCCTTCTCTCTTGCCCCCTATTAGGGCTTTTTGCAAGTGTTTTCAGTTCCTGCCTGCAAGTCACTGAGCAAAGAGCTGTTTTAATTTCAGAGATGGCCAGAGTAAAAGGAACGGGACAGGGATAGGGATTGCTGGGAGAAATGCCAGGTTTTCACATTTATCTGTCCAGGAGGTTGGCAAGGCAATATCTATGGGCTCAGTACTTTCCGATAATCATGATGCATCATTTTGAAATGAAATGAGAAAGTTACTTAGAAAAAGTAATTAGATAATTGGTTCTGAGGAAGGGACTTACTAGACCAGGAGCAGTTTTCAACCCCATGACACTTATCATCTGCTTTAGAGTATGACCCAACTCTTGAAGAATGTTCTTGTGTGATGTGATGAACATTTCTTTCCTACCCGGTGCAGAGAAATAGAATCTCATAGCTAGAACTCAAGTCTGATCTAATAAGGGGGCAAGTCAGTACCTGCCTCATAGAATTGTTATAAGGATTAAATATTCATGAAGCACTTGGATCAGGGCCTGGCGCATAGTAGGCATATACATATTTGCTAAAGATGAGGCGGTGGGTTGTCCTGTCATCCCTACTGGAACATGAATTCCAAGGGGGTAGCCCGTAATTCTGTCATGTAGTAATCACTCAAGAAAAGTTGAGTGAATGGAAAAAGCAAAATATAGTAAATTCTCAAATCCACGCCCATTTTGTTCCTCACTAGATGTGTATATGTGAGAGTGTTGGGAATATAGAAAACGTCTGAATCAAGATTGAAATTGTTCAACTCCGCTTCTCAAACGTCAGGAATTCATCTATAAAGTCTCTAAAAAATTAAGTTTAATAGGAATTATTGCCTATAAAAATGTTTGGAGCTTCACGTTTTAACCACAGAAATGTATACCATTCCATGTGACTCACTGGAATGCTCTAGTTGGTTGGTGACATGCATGTACAGGAGTTCCTGTGTTTCTGGAGATTATAGGTTAGCACTGCCTGATGCCTGAAGGGTCCATTTGTAGCCTCCAATAAAGCACTGGCTTATCCTTATGCAGCTCCCAGCCCCCTTTGCAACAGCAAGACCAACAGAGGTGCTACAACAAATTACTTGATGAGCTATCTTTCAAAATTAAATTGGTTCTGATCTGGATGTTGTCAAAAAAAAAAAAAAATCTAAGGCTGGGGAAGATTACAGTGTTTATAAATCAAAAGCAGCTGCCTCTACATGTAATGACACTTTTTTTAAAAATCCTGATTGGGCAGTACTCCTTTCAGATTTGAGTTCACTATGACTGAAAACCAGGCAAGACGTGAAAGCACAAGGAGCAGGTTTGATCGTGGCAGTTGTGAAATGCCCTTCCCTGTGGTGGTGGTGGTGTGAGCTGTTGGCTGTGCATGGAGAAAGAGCGCCCAGCAGCTGGTTATAACGGGCAGTTGTGTAAATCGGCAGCTGGGCTTCCTGAGAAAAGGGAAGTCCCCTGAGCAGAAAGGATGCTCAGAATGGGCCGCGGCGAAGCTGTGCACCGCTCTGACCCTCACACAGTACTGAATCCTGTGCCACCTATTCACGTCCCTGCTGAGAGACCACGAATGAAAATGAGCTTCTTGAGGAGTTACCACTCTACTCTGGGCTCTTGGCATTTTTCTGTTTCTGGTTCATTCTCCAAAGTAACTTGGTAAGAGTGTTATTAGCTCCGAGTTAGCTCTGGAACGACGATGGTACAGCTCCCAGGACCAACATTTCCTGTGACTTCAGGGCATTGTGACATCGGAAAGGGTTATCAAGGAAGAAACATGCCAGTTCCATGAGCCAGCTTTGTATCATGTCCTGAGGTGGGGGCAGGGCCAAGGAGTCGCACAGATCGGAGTGGGAACCGGCCTTCACCCCTCAGAACTTTTGTCACGCTGGTTAAACTAGGCAGGCTCTTTTAAAGTTTGACCACAAGAGCTGCCATTGAAGATGTGATGCAAGGACTCCATGTCTGTATTCCGTGAGTGTTTTAATTACTGGGTACTGTCACTGATTGTAGAACCGTAACAAGGCCATAAGGGTAATAGTGCATTTGAGGTCTCCTGCTGGGTGTCCTTGAGTGGATAACTGAATCTCTCTGAGCCCTAGCTCCTCATCTGGGAAATGGGTCCCTGTACCTGCCTCCTAGGGCTTTGGTAACAACTGGATGAGATACTCACTGAGCATCTTGGGGGTAGTGAGCACTGGGTAAATGGACTAGTCGTGTTATCCGTATTTTTGTTATTGCTGCTTGAGGCTACTACTACACATAAAAAATGAAATAACACACGTCCCCTTGATGGTGTCTATCACTTTTCTGGGTCACAGGTATTTTACAGCATCTGAAAGTTTTGCTTATCTCTGCTTGTTTCTTGTCTCACTGCCCTTCCAAAATGTAAGTTCATGAGGGCAGCAAGCATTTGTGTGTCTTGTTCACTGCAGTTTCCTCCACCTTCTAGTTCCTGTCTGACTCTTTGTGGGCTCTCAGTAGGTATTTGTGGCATGATGAATGAATGAATGAATGGATGAATGGATGAATACAGGAATAGAGGCTTTAGGCAGAGCACACTTTCTCCATCTCTTTGGGACCCCTGGACCCCTGGGCAGTTGCTCTGTCTGCCTGCTTCCTGATGGCTGGTTCTGCTCTGCGGGTCGTGCTCTGAGAAGACCCCTCTCCACCTCTCAGCCTCTTCTCAGGCCCCCTCCTTCCCTGCCTGCTCCCCTCCCCCAAGCAGTGTGTGCTCAGGGAATGCAAACTCATTTAACCAAAGCCAAACATAATTAGGAGAGTAAATCTGCTGCTGCTGCCGCTGGAGCAGCAGAAAAACAAAATCATCCAGCGCATTGCAAAATGAAAGCCGGGCCGCGGCGTTCTGGACCCCCTCGTGGTAGCGTGATGGCTGCTGCCTTCCCTGCCAGCTCTCGGGAATGTCAGGATCACATCCTCCCACAGAGCTGCCAGTTCTTAAGGAGCCCCTCTCAGGGTCATTTGACCCAATGCAAGTTCCAGATCTCAGGCTGTTTCTTTTCTTGGTTCTTTGTCCTTTATAAAGTTCATTCATTCATTCATTTTTCATTTTTCATCTCCCAATGCTTATGTAGATTCTGCTATTATGCCAAGCACAGCGCTGGGTGGGAGAATCATAGCAGATAGCAGAACTGGTCCAGGGGCGTCTCCGGTGTCTTGGGGGCCCACATTTCGGGGAAGTCTTGTCTAGGATCTAAGGTGCCTCTCAGTTTCTCCTGGCTTCTGATTAAACACCTGGATAGACCCCACCCCATAGATGGCCCAGAGACAGGAAGGCTCATCATTTGAAGACGTAAGCAGCAAGCATTTTCTTTTGACTTGGCTTTTATGTTGAGTTAGGTTGCTTGAGGTGGAGGCACCGATGTGATTACCCAGAGCACCCCGTTTTCTCTTCCCTTCACCACTCTGAAGTCCTTCTTCAGCTGTCCCTTGGCATGCTGGCCTGGGGAAGATTGTAGTCTCTTGTTGATTGAACAGTAGCAGCTACTTGGAATAGGTAAAAGGCTATTGAGGCAGTTTCTTGGGGTGAAACCAGATTATCACACATGGGTGTGGGTCTTGATGCTGAACTCACACCCCAATACCCGCTCTGCAGTACTGTGCAGCAAGCAGCCCGCTGACGGAGGAGGGCAGCACCTCTGTAGCCAGGCTGTGTGGTTTTTTGAGGCAGGGCTGTGTCCTCACGGTTTCATGCGCGCCCCCATCCTTAGCACACTCCCTGACACAGCATAGCTGTTCCCAACGCGCTTATTGAGTAAAAGAGGGAACAAATGAGGAAAGGTCTCTTCAGCACCCGGTACCTCCTCCCTCCTCTATAGCAGCCTTAAAAAAAAAAAAAAAAAAAGATTTCACAGGAAAGTTACACTGCCATTTTGTGACTTTATTTAAATATCAACAGTGGGTCTCCTCTCCCGGGGCCCACTCTGCTTCTGACTCCGCACAGCTGGGAGAAGAGAGGTGTGCTGGGCAGTCCCTCTGCCAGGGGCCCGGATCCATTCGTGAATGATTCCGGGGGAGGGTGCAATTGTGTGAGGGGACGAGAGGATCTGGTTTCTGGTGAGACCCATGTATTGTTCGAGGACAGGAGAGCTCAGCCATTGGAGGAGTTCCCACTTGTTCTCCCTTGTATGTTGACATAGGGGGAGGAGAGGGTGTAGCAAGAGGACTTCCTGTGACCGACTATCACAGGTTCTCCCCATTTCTTAGCCCTTAATGTCTGTTCCAACCACTTGGCCCTTAGAATATGCTGCTGTGACGTCTCTGCTTGAATATATGCTTGTGTGTTCATGTCGCCACCCAGCTAAGGAGACTAAAAATTCATGCAGAGCAGGACCTGTTGGTACCCCTCCGGCTCCAGTTTCCCAGTTCATGAGAGATTTCTGGTGCGTGGCAGGAAACAAATCTTTTTCCTCTACCCATCTTAGGTTTTCCGGCCCATAGATTAGACTGACAATGACAGATTTACAAGAAAGAAGCAAGGAGAGGTTTATAAGTACGTGCGTCATGCACACAAACAGGAATATTCAGAGATGAGTAACTCAGAGATGGTTAGAACTTGGGCTTCTATAGCATTTCCACAAAAGCACAACAAATTTGTTGAGAGGTGACAAGACAAAGGCAAAGGACTTTGAGTTTCTAGAAGTGGCAGATTGTAGGAAGGTAAATATGCAGGGAAACTAATGGAAGATAAGGGCTAGTTAGCCAGATTGTTATGCATATTTCTCTGGCGCCCTCTCAGGGATAGTTAAGGGTCTAGAGTTTTCTCTGGTGATTAACTTTTCTCCTTCCTGGTAGAAAGGGGAGGGGGGAAAACCTTTACAAAATTATGTCCTGCTTTTAGGCAAATAGAGAGCAGAGAGCTTTCCTGTAGCTGTTGCTTCTCAGTTGACTTCACCTCAAAATAATCCTCATGCCACAGTGACATCTTTGGGGGTGTCATATTTTGGTCCCCTTCAACAGTCAGCAAATAAATGTTGGGGACCCGTAAGTGCCAGGCAGTGCAAGGCTGCAGTAGTGAGCACAACAGATGAAAAACATGTGCCTCGTTTTGTTCACATTCTACTTGGGGTAAGACAGACAATACACAAACACACACACACAGGAGCAGAGGCTCCCAACTTTTGTGGTTCCTAATGACAGGCGAGGACAGCATTTGCCAGCTCTGCTAATGAGTCTCCCTGGAAACTTGAGTGGCTGATAAGAGGATTAAGAACCTCGGTAAGTCCTGCTCGTACACAGGCTGACTTGTGAGTTCCAGAAGCCCGTGGATCCGGATAGATGCAAGGTTCTGTCCATTATATTCTGGCTGGAAGAAATTCAATTAAAACATATATGTTCCAGTTTTCTTCTTAAGGTATTTGTTCCAGACATCAGAGCTCCCTTTTAGTGGTTGCTAATATCAGGAAATGAAGATCTGATTACATTTTTCTAAGGCGCATCCCTTAGCAGCAGGTGGAATCTCATCTTATCATATCTTCTGCATAATTCATTTTGGGGAAAGTCCCTCGAGTTTTGCTTTCAAACCTTGAGAGGATAAACGAAGCTGGTTTAGGGTCATGGGAGTTTTTAACCTTTCTGGATGAGTCAAAATAACTAATATGATTCCAGGAAAAAAACTCTGAAATGTGGATTTCTTGAGAAATGGCAGAGGACCTAGGTCGTTTTCCTCTGGAGTAGGGGTGTGGAGGGGGAGGGAGAGGGGGCAGTGTGTAAGCTAGCGTGATCCTGCAAACCACCCAGCAAGCGTTTTCTCCACGCTGCCCTGTTCCTCCATCATGCCTTTCTTAGGACCCTCTTCCCTTGCTTGACTTGTGCTTATTATCACAGGAACATTCTAGAACACGGTTTTCTCTGCTTTCGCCTGGTGCAGCAGCTGCCCTGCTACGGCAGCCCTAACAGATGGTGTTTACACATTACATTTGGGCCCTTTGTGAAACCAGAACGGGCACTTGCAGCTTCGCTTCATGGTGATGCGTCCGTCCTCACCACAAAGCCCTTCTGTGTCTCAGCAGAGCCCAGGGGCCGGGGGCAGGGGATGCTCCCCAGAGTTGACCCTGTCTGTCCTCTGGCCTGGTCTGTACAGGAAGTGGGACCCAGGAAGTAGTTGGGAAAAGGTGGGAACTGGTATGCGCTTTCTAAGGTCCCTGCTGTTTATAGCACAGGGTAGTTGTGACCTGGGGTCTTTGGGGCTCAATGGGGCCTTGTGTATCAAACCAACAGACATTGTGCGTGTGTGCCACCTTTAATTTAACCACCCAGAGCATTTCTCCCAGGCTTTTGAAAAGTAAATGTATTTTTATAAAACTGGATCATGAAATATAAATCTATATCTATATGTGTAACTTGATACTGTATTTCTTCCATCCCCTGTTATAAGCTTCTTCTCATGCCATTCATACCAGCTGAAAAGTAACTCTTTTTCTCAGTTATAAAGCACGACCCATTATTGTCTTAGTCCATTGGGTTGCTATAACAAAATACCATATACTGGATGGCTTAAAAACAACAGTTCTTGCAGTTCTGGAGGCTGGAGGTCCAAGTTCAGGTCCATCTACGGTGAGGTTCTGGTGAGGTTCGTCTCCCAAGTTGCAGAACACTGTCTTCTCACTATCACACCACATAGCAGAAGGAAGCAGGGGCCAGGGAATTCTCTGGGGTCTTTTTCTTTATAAGGGCATTAATCTCATTCTGGAGGACTTTACCCAGAAGTCCTAATCACCTCCCAAACACCCCACCCCTAATGCCATCCGTGAGGCATTAGGTTTCCACATAGGAATTTGGGGGGCACACACACAAAGCCAGATCTTCAACTTCACTTTAGTGCTACAAAATGGATGCTTTTCCCATCACTATTTTAGGGAGAATGAAAACAGGTGCAAGAGTACGTGTGTGTATAATAGGCTGGGGATAGACTTGGTGGGAGAAATCAGAGGGGAAGAGGTTGATTGGATCCTTAGCAGGTTGAGATGAGACCCCAGAGAGTCTTGAATGGAGTACTGAGGAGTTGGAACTTTATTTTCTGGGTAGGAGAGTCTGTTCAAGACTTTGACCAGTGCAGAAAAGGATCAGTTGTGGGCTTGAGGAAATGCACAGTTCTTGGTTCATACAGCCTTGGGCCACGTGTGCTGG
Source organism: Craseonycteris thonglongyai (assembly GCA_004027555.1). Classification (NCBI taxonomy): domain Eukaryota; kingdom Metazoa; phylum Chordata; class Mammalia; order Chiroptera; family Craseonycteridae; genus Craseonycteris; species Craseonycteris thonglongyai. The sequence continues at coordinate 33,694 of PVKE010000111.1, read as the reverse complement.
GTCCTGACTCATCCCTCACAATGGAAGGGAGGAAGGAAGCCACCTGAGGTGGTTGATGTAGCCCCTCAAGTGTGAGAACAACCTCTGCGGTTCCGGAAAGAGACGGGGCTTCCTGTCTTCCTTAAGAGTGGGTAGGTGGACTGGAGGTCTAGAAGCTAGCATCACGCACTTCCTTATAAATCACTTCATCTGGTGCATGGCTGCAACGTGCAGGTCCGAAAACTGCTGTCCAGGGAGTAGAACAAGTCAGTAAAACAGCGGTGGTTATAAGAGCTTGTCCTTGGGGGTCAGTTGCCTGTGTCCCCAAGCCTCAGTGTCTTCATCTGTAAAATGGCACAACAGAGTGCCCCTCACAGTATTGTTGTCAGGTAGAAATGGCCCAAAGCATGCCAAGTATTTAGCATGGGTAATGGGCACATGTAGAGTGTCCGGGTAGCAGTAACCATCATCAAACATTTTCATCTACATCACCGTCATTATTGCTATTGTATTCCTGTAGGTAGTGGAGCGTTATTAGTGGTATTGATAAAATCTCATGGCAAGTGGCTATGAAAGGCTGACCTTAAATCTGTCATCACCCTGAGCATTGACCCAGGAACGAGGCCTTAAGAATATCTTCCTGCCTCGTAGTCTACCTTCTCGCATCACAAGGCCCTAGAGGACAGGGATTTAACCAGAACTGATCTGCTTTCACGTCCATCATGGTGAGGCGCGTGGGCACTTCGGGACTGGGTCGTGATGAAGAAGCATTTGTTCCTGCTTTGGCCTCTTTGATTTGGCAGTGGATTTAGACTAGTGATGTCTCTCATCCCCAAGGAGAGGAACAGGGCTCTTCTGTGTGTGCGGCCCTGTTTCAGGTAGACTGAGGACGTGGGTTTGTTTAGAGGTGCACATCTCTGCCTCTGAGCATATCTGTACCTTCGCCTGTTCTGCCGCCTGGTCACCTGCGTGGGTCATGAAACACTGCCCGTGGAGAGCTTACCGGTCAGGCCGGGCCCCAGTAGCACCCTCCCAGAGGAGTGCTTTGTGTGTCTGCGGTTTGCACATATGTGCACACGTGCAGGGCTCTCCCCCATGTTCTGCCTGGAGCAGAGGGGATGGAGGGGATGGGCACTCGGCCAGTGGAGGAAAGAAAACTAAAACCTAACTCTGTGGGAGCCATGCTGCGCTCTTCACCGGTATCCGCTCATTCACTGAGGCTGTGCATGCTCACAAAAGTTTGGGGGATTTAAGTCCCCGAAGAAGGTTTTCCAGGGTTCACCCCACTTGTTTACGAGATGGCAGCCGGGAGGCGCAGGGCCCAGTGGTGTGGAGCCCCCTTCCTGTCTGGGTAGGGTGTTCTGGTTCCCACGTGACCCTGGACAAGTGAGAAGTCATAGGCCCCTTTATGAGATTCAGTGTGTCCCCGAGGACCTCATATTTTAGTGACTTTGGTATTGGAAGCTGTGCTGAGAGTGTGAGCAGAGATCTGTGGGGTCCATGGAGAGTAGAAAGATCTCTGGACCTAAGTCCTGGGTGTCCTTTCTTGTACTTGGCCTCAGTCACCTTGTCTCTGAAATGGAACAAGGGATGTTCTATCTGGGAGTGGTTGTGGGAATTACATAGGAGGTATGCGCAGTGCTGATACCGTCTATCAGCTCGACAGTCACACAGCCACTAGCCATTCCACAAATTGCATTTGTTCTTCTATTTGTCTATACATAGAGCTTTTTTACCGACATGTAGACCTTCTATGAGATATTAGCATTATTATTTCCTTTTTACAAATGAGAAAATTAAACACAGTGGTTATGTAACTTGCCCCAATCATACCCTAAGGAAGTGGCTGGGAATCGAACCAGGAGTCTGCCTTGAGCTCCCGTTCTCAGTCATTATGCTGCCCACCTTTTCCAGGAGGGCTGGCCAGTTCAAAGGTACTGAGGTGGCCTGCAGTTGTGTGTTCAGGGCACAAGGCGGTTTGGCTGGAGAAGACAGCGAGGGAGGCGGTGCAAGAGATGAGGACAGAGATGTGACAGCGTGGGGACAGCTGTGGGTCTGGGGGCCTATTCCACAGCCTGCTCTTTGTTCCTTGTTGGTTGAGAAGCCATTGGGGGGATTTAAGCAGAGAAGGGACGTGATCTGTGTTTTGAACCCCTGTGTTTTAACTCTCTACTCTTTTTTCCTAACAGCTGGCATTTATTGAATGTTCACTGCATGGATTATTATGCTAAGTGCTTCATGCATATTTTCTTATTTAATTCTTAAGCCAAATTTGTAAGGTAGGGATTACCAGCCCCAATCTACAGATGAGGGAACTGAGGTTTAGTCCCGGCCAGAGGTCCAGGAGCTTATAATATAAGGTGACCAGACATCCCGCTTTTGGTGGGACAGTCCTGATTTTTAACAATTTGTCCTGCATCCTGCGGCGTTTTAAAAAAGTCCCGATGTTTGGAAAGAATGCAGGACAAGCTAGGGAACGGCAGGAGATAGACCCAATTTTTAATCAAGAACCCCCTCCCCCCCGGTCAATGGTGTCCCGCTTTACCAGTGTTAAAATCTGGTCACCTTATTATAATAGTATAACCAAAATTTGGGTGGAAACAAGGTCTGTGTGGTTCTGAAACCAGTGCCCTTTTCCTCTCCCATTTCCCGGCACTTCTGATCTGCTGTTGTTTTTCTTTCCTGGTCCGTAGACTTAGGTCCAAATGGCTTCACGTCAAGGGAGGGCTCTCCATCAGGCTTATCAACACTGACCAGAGAGGACTTCTCCTAATGCCACCTCCACTGTAGCTCACCCAGCTCCCTGCGGCGCTGGTGAGGAAGCGGGGAAGGATGAGAGCAGCACGCATGAACGTTAAACATCTCTCAGCTGGTTGACCTGGATTCTAGTTCCGGATCTCCCAGCAACTCGTGTGTGCTTCTCAGCACCACACTTTCTAACTGGGATCAAGAGTGTCTGCGAACTTGTGTTTGTGTGTCTGTCTTCCCAGAAGCCTGAGAAGGACAAGATCAGTGTTCATTGCTGTGTCCTCATTACTCGCAGCAGTGTTTGACCTGCAGCAGAAGCTCAGTGACTGTTTGTTGAATGAAAAATAATAATAGCTAGTCATTGGGCGGGAGGGGTGCTTTCGCCCTGCCAGGCATGTTGTGTGAACTTGCCCATTTCATTGAATCAACACAGCTATTGAAGGGAGGGTAATATTGTTATCTCCATTTTACAGATTAGGACACTGAGGCCAGAAGTCTTAGCAACTCGCTCAAGGTCATATACAGATCAGTACATAGTGAGGGTGGCCTGAGTTTCCGTGTCCGTGGATATAAAGTTAGAGACTTGAACTCGCTCTTGTCTAAGTGACCTTCCCAGTTCTAAAGCATGCAGGCCAATGCTTCTTCATTTCGGTCTCGTCATCTCAGAGGAGGGAAATTTTAGGACAAATGCATGGGTTTCAGAAAGCTTGCTTTTTTGTGTTCCTTTTTCCAGGGAAATGGGATGGAATGAATGAATTAGGCTGGCTGTCCAGCTGCGGGGGGGCTGACCTGGAGGGGCCTCTCTGTGGAACTTGGCTTAGGTGGTCTGGGGATTAGAACTTGTGTGTCTGCCGGTAGTGGTATTCTCAATTTGCTTTCCCTCCCTAGTGCTCCACAGGATGCTTGATCTTCTTGAAATCACTCTCATTTAAGAATCTTCTGTGAAGCCAATGTGTCACCTGAAACCTTTTATGGCTTGATGGACATCTAAATGCGCTTTCTAAGTACTGGATGGCCCCTGGCATATCTGCCTGCCTTCTTTCCACTCGAGCTGTTTGTTACCCACATAGAAAGGAAACTGGGGGGCAAGTTAAATGGTCTCTTTGACTTAGGCGCCACCATGTTGGATGATGAGAAGACATGAAACATAGTCCTTTGATAAACAGTTGAAAGACACAGGGATCACTAACTTGGAGAAGAGGAAAGGCTATGGGTGGCATGGCTGGGTCCTCCACTATCTGAAGGCCATATGTTTTTTAAAGAAATAGGTTAGTATTTAGGGCATACAGGTGGTGAACCAACCCTAATGCTAGGTTGTCAAGAAAAATGGGTGAATAGACCAGGCTGATTTCCCCCTTTAATGACCTCCTTTCAGTTCAGTTGACTGAACAGAATGGCCAGGAATGTCCAAGAATTTCAAGCATCAATTCCATGCTTCTTCTAGATTATATACAAGGTTTCTGCCATTCTTCACTTGCTGTGATAATCCCCCTGGTCGACATTAAATTTGACTTTATTTCAACTTCTTTCATTTACTTCTCCAAAATGCATAAACCTCTACCATTTATTTTAAAGAGTTATTGTTTGAGAGAAGGTGAGAGAGAGAAAAAGAGAGAGAGAGAGAGAGAGAGAGAGAGAGAGAGAGAGAGAGAGAGAGAGAGAGAGAGAGAGAAAGAGAGAGAAAGAGAGAAGGGGGAGGGCCCAGAGCGGTGTCCATAGTTGTACATCATTGGTTGTGACCTGGTTTCACTCCACACAGGTGGATGTAGGGCCGCTCAGGGTGGGAACCGAACTGGGGGTCTCTACATGGGAGCCAAGAACCTTCACTGCCAAGCCGGCAGTTACCAGGCGCACCACAGTTCAGCACATGAACCTGTACAGGCCGGGGTCAGAAATCGAATCCTGGACCTTGAGATTGCGAGGCAGATGCCCAACTGCTGAGCTATCCTGGCACCTCCCTCTACTATTTTTTTAACAGTTAAAATAATGAAAATCTGGAGGCATCTTCATTTGCTGTAACAGGATATTTTTTTTAACTTGTGTATTCTTTTGACAAATTTTATTGTGTGTATTGCCTTAAGCCAAGCACAAGGATTAGAGCAAGATTAATTAATTTAGTTAGTACTCTCATGCAGCAGAGTGTCTAGAGTAGAGCAGGAGACCCACAATGAACATGATCTAGTTGCCTGCCTGCCCCACGCACAGCACGAGGAAAATGAGCTGAGCCCAAATAGAGGAGCGATGTCCCCTTCCAGAGAAGGCTGGCTCGACAAGGGCTCCCTGAAGAATAAGAACTTGTGCAGGAAAATCTATATTTGTATATCAGAGAAAATGTGTATATTTCTTGCCATCTTTCAATCCAGGGTATTATCTCTCCCTCTTACAACTTTATTAGCTCTGTATTGGGAATTTCAGTTTTCTTAGTGCAATTCAAACATTTCTTGAGCACATTCCATGTGTCTGGAACTGTGTTAAATGAATTATTGTGATTTTTTAAGTTTAATCTCTGTTTTAACCCTCTGTGTTAGGGATGGGCATTCGTAAGACAATGGCCACCGAGAACGTTAAGCGATGGATCGACAGGGAGGGGCCTAATAAAGACGAGAGCGGGATTTGCACCGAGGCTGTTTGGCTCCTACGTCGCTCATAGGTCCACTGAGCCCCACCATGTGGAGCCTCCTGGACGTGTCTGGGGCTCAGGGTGGCCGGCAGGTGGCTGAGAGCCTCCGCATTGAGGGACCCGGTGCGCTGTCTCCATGACTGAGGCCCTCCATCTGGGCCTCGGGAGCCTCAGGTCCCATCCCTGAGAGGAGCTGAGACGCTGACTTGGAAGGAAGCCCGGGGAGAATGAACAGGAATAGGAAGCAGAGGGTCAGGAGCTGGGCTAATGACCAAGATGCAGAGGGCAAAGTCGGGGTTTCTGGGGCCACACAGCAGGGCCTGCAGTTTGTGAGTGCTGTTTGCATCCCCCTGGGTGCTTCAGAGTGAGGCTGCCTACGGGGTCTCTAGGAGGGAGCTCGTCACTGGGCTCGTGACGCTGCCTGGGCTGGACACAGAGCAGACTGAGTGGGAGAAGACAGCTGGGGGGAAGGCGAGGCGCCCTCGGCCGGGGGAGAAGGCATGGGCAGTGAGCACTGGGGACAGCCCCTGCTCTGCTTTGCCCCCCCTTCCTTGTGGGAGGTTGAGGGGGAGAAGAAGTATGTGGCTCACACGTTGGCAAACCCATATGGTCAGCAGCGAGTCACATTCTGTCACACCGAATCCACCACAGGACTGGTGCTCGTGAACATGAATATATTTTCCGGAACCAAAGACTTAAGGTGCAGTACTGGCTTGAGTAGCATGTTGCCCCACCTCCATCTCCACCCCCAACCTCCTCTTATTAAGTGCCCATTGTGTGCCAGGATCTACGCTAGCTGTTGGGGACACAAGGGTAAACAAATAGAAGGCCAACTTTTCTGTTTTCTCAGGGCTGATTATCTGGAGGAGAGGCTGGAGGAAGGGCACCTGTTTACCCAGCAGACACACTGGTCTATCCGCAGTGTTGGTGGCTTTGGATGGTAGTGAGAGCTCTGAACAAAATCAAACAGAACAACGGGCAGAGTAACTGGAGTGTGCTCAGTTAGATGGCGCTAGGAAAGGTCCCTCTCTGGGTGGAGCCATTGAGATGAGGCCTAAATAATGAGGAGGATTCAGATCTTCAAAGATCTGAAAAACAAGCCCTCCAGGAAGAGGAAACAGCAAGTGGTGAGACCGGGAAGCAGACTTTAACAGGGGGTACTTGGAGGACAGAGAGAAAGCCGATGAGCCAGGCTTTGCAAGGGCAAGGAGGTAGGGGACTGGCCTCAGGTGACAAATTTGTCCTCTTCTCATCATCTGAAGCCAAAGAGTTCCAGTTCCTAGGAGGGTGACTTACACGTTTCTGAGGGAAGCCGCTTAATATCAAAATTATGTTTGATGTTTATAGCTGGCAAAGGGAGGCTCCAAGGATGATCAAATCCTGCGTATGGAATGGGACTAGGTTTTCACCAAGGCCAGAGAGAGGCGAAGCCAGACCTCACATTTTCTCCTTGTGAGATCACTGGTCTGAACGGCCACCCGTGGAGGCTCACCTCCCTGTGCAGTTCTCCCCGGCCTTTGTTTTGTGTAAAGCTTTGTTTCCTTTGCGTTCTAGCAGAAGGCAAGGCAGACCTGACTCTTTCAGGGATCATGTTCTGACTGATTATAGCCGTGTATCACCAGTACAAGGTTTTTAGCCATGCTGTGTCCTGCGGTTTAGTGGCGGAGATTTGAGAAGTGACCTCTTGTTACACAGTTGTTTTGTTTGTCCTTGGTTTTTGCATTTTCATTAAATCATAGATGTCTCTAATTGCTTCCATGTGGCCAAAATGCTCCTTGATTGGAATTCTTTGGAAAATGGAGTTTGCTTTATTAAATAGTGTTTCTTGAGGGATTTGAGTGGTCTTTGGTTTCCTTCCCCCACCTCCTTTTTTTTTTTTTTTTTTTTGAGTTTTTAATTTGTTGCAATGCATAGTAACTTGCTTCTGTGCTGGAATTGCTCTCCAGGCTTCTACAATCATGTGTTATAATTCCCTTTATTACTGCAGAATCATTTTTAGCCTTCAGTTAAGATGACTGGACAAGAATCAGATTAAATGGAATTAGTATCTGTTTTGCATGGTGCATTGCCCCCGGAGCCAGGGCTTCCGTGGCTTGCTAACTTCTTTTTGTGGTTTGGAAAAGAAAGAAATTAGAAATCATCAGTACCTGATCTCGTCTAAGTCTCGCAGCACCCTGTGGCATGTAGGTGTAAGTAACCCACACTTTAACTCCTTAGAAAAGTGAAAGGACTTGTCCAAGGCCAGCCATGCACACAGTATGTCAGAGCTCCAATGCCAGCCACGCTCCTGGAAATCCAAAGACATCTCTCTGACCCCGTCTATCGTAAGATTTTCTAAAATAAAGGCAAGCAGGGAAAAAAGCTGCTTCTGCGATGTTGGAACAAAACAGATCACCTGTAGTGACATGTTTTAGTTGAGTTTCTTGCTGCATACTATTGTCCATGTGGAATAAAAGGAATAATATTTTATAATATTATATTATTCTATTATATTTTATAATACAGAACATGGAAACATCCCAGGGCTCAGCCGTATAGTGCTGTATTAGCCCTCTTAGTGCTACCTTCTGCCGGCGGTACTAGCGAGAAATGTGAAGGGTAATTTAATAAAATGTGTCACCTTAGGAAAAAAACGTTACGAAGTTACTGTTTTAGATATCCATATGTGTTTATTTTTAGTTTTATATACATTGAATTGTTAATAATAATACTATTCTTTTACATCATCTGAAAAAGAAATGTAATTATTTTAGTCATACATCATACAAGAAAAAATATAATAAGTTATAGTGCTTTTAACTATGGTCTATGCATTAGCTGATATAGCGGCCTGCTGCACTTTTTACCCGAGATGCAAAAGCCGATATATCGGCCTGTCGCACTAAAAGGGTTAATCCAGGGTTCTGCAGAGAGACAGACCAATAGGATGTATGTGTGTGTGTGTGTGTGTGTATGTATATATGTATATATATGTATGTGTGTGTATATATATATGTGTATATGTGTGTATATATGTATGTGTGTGTATATGTATATATGTATATGTGTATGTATATGTGTATATATGTATATATGTGTGTGTGTATATATATGTATGTGTGTATATATGTGTGTGTGTGTGTATGTGTATATATGTATACATATGTGTGTGTGTGTGTGTGTATATATATATATGATTGATCATAAGGAACTGGCTCATGCCGGTATGAAAGCTCTCAAGTCCCAGGACCTTCAGGGTGGGTGTGTGGGCCAACTAGGGACCCAGGAGAACCAGGCATTTGACCCTAGTCTTAAGTCCAAAGGCCTGAGGACCCGAAGAGCCAGTGGTATTGGCCGTTCTCGTGTGAGGGCAGAAGACTGATGGCCCCTCAGGGACTGAGCTTCCCCCGCACCCTGTCTTCTTGTTTGTTCAGGTCTTCATGTGATTGGATGGGGCCCGCCCACATTGGGGAACGTGGTCTGCTTTTTTCAGTCTAACAATCTAAATGTCCAACTCATCCCAAATCATCCTCACAGAAACACTCAGAATCACGTTCAGCCTACTCTCTGGGCAGCTTGTGGCCCAGCCAAGTTGACACATAAAATCAGTAACCATCACAACCACCTATATTTGAATTTTGTCGTTATTATGTACTAGGGAAGCAGTGTTGGTCCGTTACGTAACCTCGCTGAGTCTTAGCTTTGTGCTCTGTAACCTAGAAATAGTACTACCGTTGGGGTTGGGATGTTGCGGGAATTAAATGAGATAGTTTTGTAAAGTACTCAGTACACAGCCTGGCCCAGAAGAAATGTTCAGTAATTGTTATTTATTTTGGTATAATACTATGACCTCATTATTGTGATGATCATAATAAGTCTAGGAACCTATAGGCAGTGTCTTTGTGTCTATATTTACTGTGTTTTTCTGTATATAAGACGACACTTTTGGCTAAAATTGTTAGACCAAAAATCGGGGGTCATCTTATACATGGGAGTAACCCTTGTATTGATTTCTTAATGTTGGATTAGAAAAGTAGCAGCCATCTTATACGTGGGTGCGTCTTATACATGGAAAAATATTGTATGTTGCATAGTTTTGAGTACAAACTTAAAAAAAACATTTGGGAAAATGACTTATTAAAAAGCAAATATAGCTTATGATTTTGGTACTTGTTTCCTGGGTCACTTCGAAGAAATTGCTGTTGATCTCACTACCTAGGTCACACCTCTGCCTCTAGGGCCTCCTCAGGGTCCTTCCAGATCTCTGTGTGGCTCCCTCCCTCAAGCTGGGGGACCTCTGTCAATGTCAGGAGACATTTGTGTTTGTCACAGCTGAGGGAGGTGCTTTTGGCGTCTCAGAGGTAGAGGCTAGGGCTGTCCCACAACGAGAAGCATCTGGCCCCAGGTGTCTGTTACGCTGAGACTGAGGAGGCCTGCTCTAAAGAGACAGTCCTCACCAGGCCGTCCGTGGTCACCCTATCCCGAATTCCATTCCCCGCCCCCTGTAGGCTATGTCCCCATTTACTTCTTTATTGTTTTTCTCCTGGGCATCACTCACTTTTTAATAAATGACATCTTTCAGTTACCTTGTTTATTGTCGCCCACTGATATATGTGCTGTAAGAAGATTGGGATTTGTGTCCTTTTTGTCCACTGTTTTACCATTGGTGCCCAGAACAGTTCTAGCACACAGTAGGTGCTCAATAAATATTTACATGTATGAATGAATGCAGAGTTTTGGTGACTACCACGAGGCCATTAGAGAGGCCACTTGCATTGAAATCCATCTGCCTTTTCCACAGAGACTTGTCTGGGACCCTGAATGGGGAAAGTATGAGAAATCTTTCCTTTTACATTCTCAGCAGGTGATGTTGCCTCACTTTAGTCCTGACCAAGATTCTCCCCAAAATGTTTTCCGTGAAGGCAAGAGTGGGGCAGGTGGGCAGTCCTGGTGGTGAACAGTACATTCCTGAGAAAGTGAATGTTCTGGCAGCATGCTTTTGGAAGGACCATTGTAATCATCCTTATATTTGACAGATGGAGAAACCAAGGCCCAAACTCATCCTCTGAGGACATTTTGAACACCTAAGTTTCTTTAATTTGTACTTGCTTGAGGTCACCCAGCAAAGAAGTAGCAGGATTGGAATTAGAGCCCAGTTTCCAGCCTCCCATGGAAGGGGGAAGGGGACAGACAAAAACCCTGCAGGACCAGATATGGGAGCTGGCAGGCAAGCTACAATTTCCTGAAGCTCTCTTTCACTTTGCAAGTTGTGATTTCTAGTTGACAGGGAAGCAAATTGAATAGCTAAATGCAGAGCTTTCTGAGATGCTGAGATGCAAATTAGCCCGAACCGCATGCAACTGTGGGTTTGGGGTTGGCATGCGAAAGAGAGGCTTTGCTTTCATCGGGCTGCATTGAAAACCCACTCTGATAGACAGTCACCCCTGCTCTTCCCCAGGCAGGCCCCGTGCAGGGCCCCAGCGATACAGTGAAAAATAAAAACAGTGATGCTGCCCTTAAGGAGTTTGCAGTCTCCTGAGGGACAGGCAGACAGTGGAGGGCCCCTTGTTTGGAACCCGAGGTTTGTGGTAGTGCTGTGCCTGCTAGCTAATTGGATTATATATTTTTTGAGAATAGGGAACTCAGGCTTGGGTGTCTTTTATGGCTGTCTAACACCGATGACCAGAACAGTAATGATGGATAAAAATTAACGGGTGCTCATTGTGTGCCAGGTACAGAGCTAAGCACTTGAGCGTATCTGTTCATTTAACACTCATAACAGCACTATGAGCTAGCTACCACTATTGTTCCCATTTCACAGTGAGGGCAACTGAGATCATCGAGTAGTTACTTGATCTTGCCCAGAGTTACAGGACGAAGAAGGTCTGGCATCTAGACACAGCCTGTCTGGTTATAATGTATCCTGGCTGTACCGTAGGATGCAGCACTGATAGATGCTACTTAATACCCACAGCAAAGCTGACCTCGGGACTTTCTCCACCACTTAATACTATTGGCTGTTTACTCTGTTCCCGTTACTGGTTCATGTACTATCTAGTGTCATCCTCATAATCAAAGGTAAGGTATTATTATTGTTTTTTAAAGATTTATTTTTATTGTTTTTTGACAGAGAGCCAGAGAGAGACAGAGAGAAGGGGGAGGGCCCAAAGCAGTCTCCATAGTTGACATTAGTTTTCCATATAGTTTCACTCCACAGGTGGGCACAGGGCTGCGCAGGGCAGGAACTGGGCCGGGAGCCTCCTGCATAGGCCCCGGCAAGAACTGAACTGGGGACACACCCCTGTTCAGCACGTTGGTCCTCATGGGTTGGGGCTAGGATTCGATCTTTGGTCTCCGGGGCTGCAAAGCGAGCCCTCAACCCACTGAGCCATCCCAGCTTCCCCTAGAGTATTATTTTATGTGCAATGAAACAGGCATAGAGAGCCTGAGATCCCACAGCTAGTAAGTGGGAGAGCCAGGATTCTGGATATTTCATATATCATATGGAATGATACAAAATATGGCATTTGTGTCTGGCTTCTTTCTAGCATAAAGTTGATGAGGTACATTGTTATAGCATTTATCAATATCTCATTCTTTTCATTACCAACAGTATTCCATTAAATGAAGATGCAGTTTGCTTAGCCATTTCATCGGTTGATGGACACTTGGATTGTTTCCATTTCTTGCCTATTGTGAATAATGAAGCCATGAGCATTCATGCGCAGGTCTTATATATAACCTTATATTGCTAATATTTTTCCACAATCCTCTCTCTCTCTAGAGCCAGGTAATGTGCATTTGAACACTGACTCCACTATGTACCAGCTGTGTGCCAGAGAAAATTATAATAACTAACCTTTCTGGGTTTTGTTTTCTTTCACCTTTAAAGTGAGGATAATGATAGTAGCTGCCTAATAATGTTGAAAAGCTTGAAATAGATAATGCACAATGTTTGCTTTTCAATTAAACACATAATAAATGTGTGCCAGGTAAGCAATGGTGAGAAAAGAAAAAAACAATAAAAAACAAAACACCTGAAGAAGAAACTTGGGGGAAGCCGTATGGCTGAGTGGGTTGAGCGCCTGTCTTGCAGCCCTGGGGTCCGAGGATCGAATCCCAGCCCCGGCCTGTGTGGACCTATGTGCTGAACTGGAGTGTACCCCCAGTTTGATTCTTACCGGGCCGAACTTCCTATGCGGAAGGCCCCAGCCCAGTTTCTGCCCTGTGTGGCCCCATGCCCACCTGTGGAATGAAACTATGTAGAAAACTAATGACATGCCACTATGGAGACTGCTCTGGGCCCTCCCCCTTCTCTCTGTCTCTGTCTGTCTCTTTCTTTCTCTCTGTCAAAAACAATAAAAACAAAACAAAACAATAAATCTTTAAAAAGGAGAAACTGACTCCACCATGGAGTTTTGCCTAATTGCTGAAATGTGAGATTGTATTTAACAACAAGACATAATGTAAAATAAGATAATGTAGTACCACAGGGGTAGTCAGCATGAGATTCATATTAATTGAAAAATTCAAATCATAATGTAGCTCAGCTTAGAAAGCAGAGCCTTTCTACAGGCTGGGAGGCTTCGGATGGAGGCAAGACTTGGGTAGAGGTCTTAAAGAACGAGGAAAGGATGGTTGGGAAAGGCTGGGAGACTTCCGGTTGAGAATATCGTAAGTGTAGGGTTGGAGGGGCTCAAGGGAAACCTTTGTTGGGTTGCAGAGATGTCCAGGTGAGAGGGAGGTGGTAAGTGAGTAGGTGTGCTGGCACCTGCCTACTTTGTACCCTGGGACCTTCAGACCATGACCAGAAGTGACCCCAGTGCACGAGAGTGTGTGTACCCCCAGTTCTCCAGTGACATGTGGGATTGTTCTGTTTAGAAACAATTATTTTGACAGTCACTGGATGTACAATGACTTAGTTTTAATTCACTTGTTCTTGATTACAAGTGCAATAGATCTTTGCATGACTTTATTGACCATTTTTTGAGAATGGCCCTGCCACATCCTTTGCTCTTGTATATTTTAAAGATTTTTGATTTGTAAAAGTGTGCTATATATCTTAGTTACTAATCCTCTCCCAGCTTGTCACTTACACAGTATCATTGTTTATCATACCCCTTATCATGTGAAATGTTTATATTTTGACATATTCCAATGGATAGCTTGTTTCTCATAGGATTTGTCCTTCTAGTGTGTCGTTTACAGAATTCTCCCCAGGGCTGAGGTTATACAAAATATTTTCCTATCTTTGCTTCTAATAGTTGGAAACTTTTATTTTTCTTCATTTGTATATTTAAACCATCTGGAATTCACATTTGGTCCTATGAGGTAGAATCAAATTTCTTTTTCCATGTTGAAAAGCCAGTTGTCCCAATACTACTTGTCAAATAGTCCCTCTTGTCCGACTCCCCAGCTAGTCCACGCCTGTCACATGCTCAGCGCCCATGCGTGCTTTTGTCTGGTTCTTCGCCTTCTGTCCTGTCCTGATGTTCTGTTTCTCCATCGTGCTCACTGCATTCTACACCGTAACAGAAGAATGCCTTTGTGTTATTAGATCCCACGGCATCTACACAGTATTTTTAAATATCCCTATTTTCTTTCTAGTGGACAAATGATTTCATGAATCATTCCTCCCTTGTAAGACAGCACATTGTTCCTAGTCTTTTTTTTTTTCCTTCTATTATGAATCCTCCTATAGTGAATATTTTCATGTATAAAGCATTTACATATTTTTGGATTATGTCCTTTGGATGGATTCCCAGAAATAGAATTACTGAGTCAAAGAGCATAAATATTTTTAATGTGTTTAACTCATGGCCTATATTTATTTAAAAAATTAAAGTGAATAAAGATTCTGGTAAGTTCCTTGTTCTCTGCTGGGTAGTTGCAGTCTGCTGGGCTGTGATGAGTCTGGGTTGGGGACTTGCTGCCCTGTGACGATTCAAGAGTGAGATTGATGTGCTTCCTTGATGGAGTTATCTTTTCTTTGGTCTTGTTTGTTTAATGAATTTTTTGTATTTTGCTTTATGCATGAGGTCCTTTAGTAAGCCCCCTGTTGGGTGCCAGGCTCCCCAGTAAAGCTGGTAACAGGATCCCTGGTCCCAGTGAACTTTTATTTTCTAGTAGGTGGGGGGAGTGGGGGACAATAAACAAATAAACAAAATCGAGTGACAAGTGCTTCCCAGAAGAAAAACTTAGACGGAGGTTATCACCTACATCCAAGGTGCTATCAGCCAGTAGCACTTGGCTCCTCCTGCCTGCATGGTCAGAAGTGACGCAGAAGTTGAGATTCGCATGGGAAGGAAGAGAAAGGCTGGCAGAGGAGAAAGGCTGGCAGAAGAGCTAGTAGCAAGGGCCTGATGGTGGGCCAGAGTGTGGCCCCAGGGCAGAAGGAAGTGAGGTGAATGGAGGCCACAGGCAGACCACGTTCCCACCTCGTATTCAGTGTGCTCCATGCGACAAGCGGGGTGGGGGCTGGTAGGGGGTGATGAGCTAGTGGAGAGTAATGGAGGCTAGAGGGCATTGTTAAAAGACCATGCAGACTGCTCTGTAAAGCACAGCTTATAGAGGAGCAGGGCGGCTGACAGAGAAGGGAGTTCCTGGACCCCCAGATGAGGGGTGCTGGTGGGCAAGGAACGTAGAGGGGTTCCATTATCTATTGGGAGTGGATTCATGAGAATTGCTGACGGATGGGAAGTGTGAGGTTAGAAAAAGGGAGGACTCAAGAACATGTCCTAAACAGTTGACCTCAGCAACTGGGGTAATGGAACAACAACGCTGAGAGGGACAAGAGGGGGGCAAACCGGCTTGTGGTGGGGCAGAGACAGGGCTGAGTCTACCTTTGGCCGCGTTCCACCTGCGATGCCTGTTTGGTGACCAAGTGGGGAAGTTGTTCATGCTGGAGCCACCTTCCTGGAGTCCTAGGGAGACCCTGGGAGCCCAGCTACAGACGTGGGTGTCACTGGCAGGTTAACGAGAGTCTGAGTTTCCTGGTTTATGAGCAGGTGTATGAACAGAAATGAGACCTATCATTTTCTTTCTGAGTTTTGAGGATATGCTAGGCTTCTTATAGCCGTCTTAGTGAACAAAATCTTGTTCTCCTTTCTCCCAAGCAGGAAGAAGGAAAAACTTGAGTATTTTTTGTTTGTTTGTGTTTTGTTTTGTTTTGTTTTGTTTTCTCCTCTAGTAGCTCCCTACTGCTTCCCTCTGTCTAGACACAGTCTTCCAATCCTTAGTGGAGATTCTGAATTACCCCCGTCATTTTAATTCAGGCGCAATTGGGAAGATCACATATACCAGCTTTTGCAGCTTGCAGACTTTTCCAGAAATGTCCCCTCATCTGCTGGGTTTATGTTGGAACAGAAAATGTGTGCTTGAGTTTATGGTGAGCTTTTCTCAAGATACGTGAAATTGCTGCCTCATCCCATGACCCTGCATCTAGGGACCTCTCACACCGAGATGGTGTGATGTCATATGAGGGATGGTGCGCCCCTCCCTGAACTGTCACTGATGAACCCTGTGCCCCCAGAAGCCTGTGTCTTGCTGCATCATCTTCAAAGTGGGTTTGCATAGAGTCCGCAGTATATTTATTATATGTAATATCTGAGGGTACATGTTGCCATGTGAGAGTATAAAACATGGAATTTAATTATGAAGGAAACACTGTTTCTCATTCATTCCAGGATAATATAGATTAAAATAGACAGCGAAGTTTTGGGAGAAAAACAAGCATCCAGGAATCCAAATATTCAGAAATTAAATTCCAACATTGCCTCTTACTCGGTCTGTGACCTTGGGTCCCTTTCTTGACCTCCTGGGGCTTCAGTTTTCACCATTTAAATTAGAATAATAAAAATACTTACTGGAGTGGGATACTGTAAGAACTAGGAAATAATTCATTGCAGAGCCCTTAGCACTGTCAATGATTTACTCATTAAATATTTACCCCTCCTGGTTAACAGATATGTGAACAGAGAGAAGAGTAGAAGGGTTCAACCATCATGAGAACAAAACGGTTGTTTTCCTTCAGACTTTTGAGAATGTGCTGGTTTTAATTAATTAAATATTTATGTGTTAAATTGTTTGATCAGATAATCGAATCCTCGTTTGTTGCACGCCAGCCAGTTGTTAGGTCCTGTATTTGCAGAATGCACATGACATGGGTATAGAATATTATCAATAACGTTTCTCTTTGGAATGCTCAATGGCTTGGTAGCTCAAGGCTGGGTTCTGAAACACATGAATTTCCCAGGTATTTGGGAGAGAAGATGCTGGTGTATTTTGGCTGAAAGGCTCTATCTGCTGGATGCTAAGTCTTGTCGCTGCCTGTTGTAATGCGCTTCTTTCTCAAGGCAGCATCCACTTATACCAGGGAGTGAAATATAGTAAGCACTTTCTAAAAGGGAAGCCTTGAATTGTGAGTGAAACCCCAAGATGTTTTATCAAGACACGTAATTTACTATCTTAGTAACATGCCGTTTTAGAATTTTTCTGTTAAAATAACTAACGTTTACTGTTAAATAAATGCAATTTAGCCAAGAATAAACAAAATTATAGTTGAGAATGAGAGAGGAAAAATACAATCCCCAGGGTGAGACTTAAAAAAAAAAAATCTAACAATAAATAAGAGGTAAAATTTTAAATTCTCTCGCTGTGTCCATTACCTGCTGTGCAGTTACCAGCTGGTAAGACCAAATGATCCTACCTTTTTACATTTATTCCTGTGTCTTGATGTAGAATTCCATAGACGTAGTGGAAAACCTTGCTTTGGGCTGTCTGTTCAGGAGGGGGAGCCCCCAAACATCCAGTGTGCTTAGCATTAATTAAATGTTAAATAAAACTAAGAAGGCAGTAGATATTTGGAGAACATTATTCTGGATAAAGGAACATTAGAGGGGTTATAAGAGCCCAAACTGAAGAGACAGAGTTCCCATGTTTGAATTCTCTGCAACTTGAGAGCCATGAAATCTTCAGTGAATGTTGAGCATCTCTGTACCTCAGTTTTCTCATCTATAAAATGGGAATAATAATAGGATTTATCCCATGGGTTTGTTGTGAGGTTTCCAGGGGTTTATATTTTTCAGTGAGTTCAGGATGGTAGCTGGCAAATAGTTGGTGCTATGGAGCTGTTGGCTGTTACTAGGAAATGTGGCTAACTTGGAATACACACGGTTTGATACACACATTTGGAGAAGCGATGGCTAGAGATTAAGGAAGCAAAAAAGATTTTTGTAGTTAGGGAAAGTAAATGTCCTAGACTCCCTTCGCTATGAGGGGAGCTCCATGAATAGGAAAGGCATGAGATTTATGTTTTTATTGTCTCCTGTCTTGGTATATGGGTGTGGCAGGCAAAGAAATTTGGGGACAGCAAACTTGGCCAAACTGAGTCGTTGAAGTGCAATGATTCTTTCTTCCGTGTCTTCCAAGAGAGGTTAGCTGATGACATGTATAAATGGCAGTGACTGAAGAATACAAATTAATAGTGCTCTGTGTGTGTGTGTGTAAGAATGTAGGTTTATACACTGAGATATGATTATTTTCTAGAACTACAAGATACTAACGAAAACCAATGCCCTTCTCATCTTCCTGTTTTCAAACCCTTCATATACTCCCTCCACTTTGACCTGTTTAAGTTTATTTTAATTAAAAAACACACATTTTCAAGGAATAGATGCTTTATGTGTGGCTCACTCTTTGGAGGGGGTATATGTGTGCCACGTGACAAGTGGTTGCCATGGAAATTTCTCATTATTGTTGAATTGAAAAATAATTACTCTGGCAAAAAATCCCATATAACCTGTCAGTGCTTAAGTTAAAGATGGCAGGGGGGTGGGCAGCCCTGGCACCAGGATCCTGGTTTGGGGGGAGAGGGACAGAGGTGGGGGACAGGAGAGAATCTGGGGCAGACGCAACATGCTTTGGTGGATTTTTAAGTATAATTAAGACGCTCTTCTGCTGTTTGACCTGAGTGCGGCCTCTCATCCTCGCCGATGACTTGGCTGCCAGTGGTCTCGGGGCTCACCTGTGCGGTGGAACAAAAGGAGCCGGGATTTCAATCGCAGAAATGCACGTGGGGGATTATGTCGAGTGGAGAAGCTTCAGTGGTATTTGTGCCTAATTAAAACACGCGAGAGTGGCCGGCACCACTCCCCCTGCCTGTGTTTAGGCTGAGTTAATTTCATCTTTATTTACCTGGAGGCGGCTCTGTGCTATTGTTACTCCCCGGTTTGGGGGAGAGAGTCTACTTTTTACTTATGAATATTCACGGAACACTAATCTTGCACTGTTCGGATAATAAACAGCGGCCGCGGTTGGAAAGAGGACCTGGATCTGAAGCCTTGTGGCACACTGTCTAGATTCCTCCCGACCTCCCCCCTCCTCCTACAGTTGGGGACATTTGGGACTCAGCCAGCCTATCCCGTAAGTCATTTTGGAGGACCTGGGCATTTATCCTTGCGGTAGTGTCAAGCAATAATCCTCCTTTTGCAACGAAGCCCCGAAGATTCACTCTGCCTTTAAGAGAACGATAGGCAAGCTTGTATTCTTATTTCATCATTGCATCTTCTTCGGACTTGTCGGTGCTCATCCTGCTCCCGGCCGAGCAGGACTCTGTATTGTCATTAAGTTGATCCTGCATTCAGATCCCACTTGGAAAGACGTTGTTTAGAAATAGTCTTGGCTTCATTTCTATCCATGCATCAGTCACATCAGGAGTCTTCCGTCTGGAAGGACAGGGACCTGCTCAGGGAAGAGGCAGATGGAGACCAGTCCAGATCCTAGGCCTGGGCATGGCTGCTTGTGCGCTGTGCCCTAGAGAAATTCTTACACATATGCACAGAGGGGGCCTGCCAGCATGCTTAGCACAGCATTCTTGTAATGGCAAAGAATTTGGAACTATCTAGAGAGCACCAGTAGCAAAATGATGACATCAACTAGCTTACATTCATTTAGTGCATTACCATGTATCTTCTATTAAAAAAGAGGAGACCCTAAAACGCATAGGTCCAAAACAATGTTGAATGGAAAAAAAAAAAAAGTTTAAAGAAGGGAACACAATGTATGAAACCATTTAAATAAAGTATTAAAAACATAAAATAGGACTGCATCTGACTGGCATCAGATATGTATATAAATATAAAAGATGGGCTAAGAAAGGCCATGTGATTTTCATGAGACAGTTGTTTATGGGGTCCTGGGGGAGGGGAGAGGAAAAATAGAGCAGGACACGGGGACCCAAGACACGTATTTTTATTTATAATTTTTAATTTTTTTTAATAAGGAAAATAAGATACCATTTTTAATAATTGTTAATTCTGGATAATGGGCCCACGGGTCTTCATCCTATTATCCCCTGTTCTCTATTTTTAAAAATTAATAAGTAAAGCCTCATTTGTTTAAGTCAGTAAAGTGTATTCACTTAATCAGTGTTTCATTGGAAAAAATAAGAAAAATACCCAAAAGGTGGCTTCATCGAATGGCAGTGGATGTGGGTCCGAGATCTTTTTTACATTTCCACCTCAATATGAACTTCTGCCTCATGTGGCCTGTGCGTCCCACTGATGGCATCAGCAGTGTGACAAGGGGAAGGCTTAGCCTGCACACTGCCCCTGGTCCCTGGCCACTGAGCATAGACGCTTCAGATCCTTAAAATATTAAGGAAGAATGTTACTCACTGTGTCCGTGTGGCCACTCCACCTCTGTTCATTCCATTTTCCTGCTCCGTCGTGGGGTAATCCACGGGTGTCGAGGTTGGAGAGATGCCCAGTCCCTGTTCATTCTATTGCAGCAGTCGATGTTTAGTGTATATTACAAGGTGGTGATGCAAGTATAATTGATCCACAGTCTAGCAGGGGTGAAGTTGTCAAGCATTTTTGGCACTGGAGACAGTGTAAAAGGCGTCCAAGAGCTGGGACTTGGCGTTTGCTGGACACCCCAGTTCTAGAGCAGCGAGGCAGGAGATGGTTAACCAGGAATTAAGTTGTCAGTCGTCCCTTGGCTACACACAGGCAAACTCCTGATGTTGCTGGCCCCTGGTGTGGTAGGAATGACTTTTCCCTGGGTAGAATGCCTTTTATAATATATATGAGGGTTGATCAAAAAATACGGTGATGGTAAAGGCCGCTGCTGAGTGATGTCCGGTGTAAAGGCGAGGATCTTCCATATGGGAAGTGGCTCGTGGAACCTTAGTAACAGTGTGTGACGAGTTTCACCTTGTTTGGTGCAGTCAGTCAGTCGGGAGCTGTGATTGAGAGAAGGTGTGTTTTTAAAGTGCACCATAAATCATGGATCATGAACCAGCACATTAGCATAAATTTCTGTCAAATAAAAACATTGCCGTGTGTCCTCAGCCACATTATTCACCGGATCTGGCACCATGCAACTTCTGGCTCTTCCCCAAAGTCAAAATGACCATGAAAGGTAAACGTTTTGAATTGAGACAGGCCATTGAGGCAGCCACAACAGTGCAACTAAAGACACTCACCGTAGAGGACTTTCAGAACTGCTTCAGGAAGTGGCAAGAACGATGGGATTAATGTGTTCAAAGTGAGGGGGAGTATGTTGAGGAGGATTAATGGCAATGTGTCTTTTACTGCATTGATGTTTTTTTTTAATTTAAACATTTTCCGTAGTTTTGGATCATACGTCATATACCAAACGTGTATCCACCATACCTCGCAATGTTTGAGATGCCTGCCCAGCCCACATACCTGGATAAGACCTTGGGCTCTTGATTTGTTTTTAGGGGCTTTCACCGTAACTGCCACTTGTAAGTCCCAGAAGATTGAGCTCAACCTGCTGGTCAGTTTTGAGGCACTTCCTGTTTAACTTTCTAGGTAGTTTGAATGGCGGTGACTGCCTGTGTGAGTGAGCGTGGTCAAATGCACCTCACTTTCCTTTCCAACTTCAGAGGAAACCAGGCTTGGAATGCTTCTCCTTGGAATCCTTGCTTCAAAACGGCCTTGGTAACTTGACTCACGTGGCCTCCTACTGGTCAACTTAGTGAACTTGGCCATTGTTGTCCGCTCAGGGGGAGAACTAGGAATTTCATGGCTCTTCCAGGTCTCCAACAGTGGAGGTGCTGTTTGCAGCCAAGAGGAGGAACTGCTAGCCTGTTAGAACTGCAGGATCTTAATCTGTTTGTTTTTTTTTCCCCATAACCCCTTACTCTTCCTCACATGTCACACACAGGTTTACAGCCTTTGTCCCCAAGGCTCAGTCCATTCTATATAATGGCCAACTAGAAGTTGACTCATGGCAGGACTGATTTTTTTTATTGTTGCTCACAACTCATGAGGTAGCTGTCTGCCTAAGGACTGACAGTCCGCCCAGCAGGACTTTTAGGTCTTCTGTCAACGATTTCTTGTTCAGCAGAGGTCTTGGTAGCCATACTGCAGTCCCTGCCTGGATTCTGGGTCTTGCTATTATTCAGATTTCTTTCACAAAGTTGCCTAACTGATCCCAGGAACTATGCGGGCCAGCAGCATGAATGCAAGAGGTGTCCAGAGAGGAGGTGTATTATCAGGAAGACCACCTGAAGGTGAGGGACAGGGGGCATTAACTGGCCAAGCAGGAGGAGGAGGTCTGTTCAGGCAGAATTTCCTCTAGCCAATGCCTGCCTCTTCTTCTACTCTTGGGAACCATTTTTTATCTTCAACCTAAGGTGGAAAATCACATTTCAAGTATTACTTGTCATAAAACATGGGTGGGTAGGTTATCAGTTGTAACCAATATCCCACTCTGATAAGGGTTGTTGATAATGGTGGAGGCTGTGCAATGTGTGGGGGCAGGGGGAGGTGGAAAATCTCTGTACCTTCCTCTCAATTTCACTGTAAAAAAAATAACATCAATTTAAAAAAGTAGACTTGAGTTAGGCAGATAAGTGTGAACTTTAGTTTTACCACTTTCTAGGTAGCTGTCTGATCTTTACTGAGTTGTTCTACATTTTTGAAATTCAGATTCACTATTTCTAAATATCTTAAAGATCAAATGAGATTATAATGAATAGTAATAGCTGCTGTTTATTGAACGACTATACTTGCTGGGTTATTACTCCTTAGTCCTCAGTCTATGAAATTACAATGCCCATTTCATAAATGAGCAAAGAGATCCAAAGAAGTTAGGGGACTTAACGAAGGCAGAGACTTCACATGTTGACGTCAGTGTAACATACAGGTTAAAAATATTAATTCCTTATAAAGTTGCCTACTTTTCCCGTGGTAACAATTAGGGCAGTTGTACACATAAGATGTTTCAATTCATGTGAAGCACATAAAATACAAGGGTTGTCCGGAAAGTATCCAGCCGTGTAACTATGCTCTTTATATTGACAATGGCTGAATATTTTTTCCTGGTCAGCCCGCGTATATTGAGTTATGGGTATTACTATTAACTCAGGGGCCCCAAACAAGCATTCCTTCCATAATCTGCGTCCTTCATATATGCCAATCAAGACTGGCCTAGAGTTGACATTTAGTCATTCTTTTCTTAAAGCGCTACTCCTTTTAGGCCTTTTCCTACATAAATATTTGTCCTTCTTAACTAAGGACTGATTCAGAAGCTTTACACATGTGTGTTTGGGGGCAGTTGACAATTACAATGAAAAATATATATCAAAAAAATGTTTATGCCAATTTTAAAAAATCAGCCAAGAGACATAGGGTGAACAATCATGATCTCTTGAAAACTTTGTAGAGTGACTTTCTGGGTTTGTGAGTTGGGTTTGTGATGGTACAATATGGAGTTTCCTTCCTTCCTCCCTCTCTCCCTCTTCTCTTCCTCCCTCCCCACCTTAGTGTAGAGTAAGTGGAGAAAATACCCTTGAAGTACTTAGATGTGTGCGTGGCAAGTGGTAAGCACCCGATAGATGTTAACTATTACTCTTTATCCAGCTTTGTAACAATATGAAGTAAAACAGGCCAGTGCATCTAGGTCCCCAGTAGGGTTCATTTCCCCAGCTGCTCCTTCCCCTTCCAAAGCCATTTTTTTAGCAGCTCTGACAGTGGCCCTTCTGGGGCCCTGGTCTCAGCTATGAGGCTATTCGCTGGGCTGTCTCCTGCTGGTGAGATTTGAGCCCTTTGAGGGTGGGGACCCAGTTCTCTTACAGCTGTGTATTTTGAGGGCCTGAACATAACAAGTGCTCAATTAATACTTGTTTTCGAAAGGAGAAAAATGGGCGGTTTTTATGTGGAGCCATGAATTGCCCCTGAGTGGTTTTAGAGGCACTGTATTTTCACTCAGAAAAGCATTGGCTCTTGGTATGCTGCATGGGAGGAGGCCAGAGAAAAAGAGACCAAAACATTCATCTGTCAGGCTTTCTTCTTTTCTGGAAAGAGAACGGCATCAATCTTCAGCGTCCCCTTAATTGTTCTCACCAGGACTGAAGGCTTGTTCCTGAGTCCTGCCAGTGACAACAACTTAATGTTGTCATAAGCAGAACAACATAATGGGAAAGGAGACGCTTGTGGTATGTGCGCTGGGGCCACTGGGGGTGGGGGTGGGGCTCCTTCCCCATCCGTCAGACTGGCAGCTGCGAAGCATCTCAGCCTGCAGCCTGGCACTAACCAGCAATCCTCTAGAGAAAGAGTGTGCTGAAGAATTTGGGGGTAAATCGGTTCCTCATGAAGCAGGACGCTCTGCACAACCTCCCTAATTCCTGTGACAGGAGGCCCCTCTGCCCTCGGAGATTAGCAGTGATTTGTCACTGCCTTGATTGGGGCCAGTTTATAAGTGTTTTCTGGATGCGCAAGGGAAACACGCAACCCAAAACAGCTTATGTGGGTGTTTTGTATTTTGCAGAATTGCTCTATTTTTAATAATTGTTTTAATAACAAGCTAGTCATTGCCTATAATTTTAAAACAATCCTACAGAACAGTCTGTATGTGTGTGATGGTTGCTTGTGCCTAAACTCATATATCTATATAGCTACATATCTATATAGGGTGTCCAGAAAGTATCTAGCCATGTAATATGAAAAATAGAGGCATTTATGGCTGGATTTTTTCCAGACAGTCCTTGTATATATCCATGCAGCAATACCTCTGTCTCATAGGAATAGTTGCAAAGAGTAGGGCCATGAGCCACACACATCCCTTTTGGAATAAATTATATATTAAAACTAACCTAGTTGTAATATTGTGGTTTCTGTTTATAAAATTGGACCCTTAAAAAAGTGAAGAGAAAGAGAAGAAAGTTGAATGGATTTTACATTAAATACAAACCCTTTTGTTAAAAGTGTCATTGTAGTTCATAGTAAATTTATTAAATCTCTCCAAATATGTCCTCCAAAATTAATTTTCATTCAGTTTGCACGAACTCATTTATTGAATGAGAGTTCAGTTCCCTTTTGAGACAATTAATTTGAAGGGAGACCACACCCCTCCCGCCCCCTTTCTATAATGCCCTCATACATATGCTAACTGAGGAGTGGTGACTGGGTTTTCTTTCTTTTTCCTTTTCTTTGGAGCTATGCACCACTCTTGCTTGGTAAATAAACGATCTGTCTCTTTGCAGGACAGCGACAACCTCTGGTGGGATGCATTTGCCACTGAGTTTTTTGAAGACGATGCCACATTAACCCTTTCATTTTGTTTGGAAGATGGACCAAAGCGATACAGTAAGAAAGAAGTTTCTTTTTTCTACTCTTCTCTCCTTTTGCGCCTCCCTCCAGGACAGCCACAGGGGACTTCAGAGACTAGCCTGACAATACCACCACTGGTGAGGAGGCTGGGGCTTCTGATCAGGCATTGTCACCCGGTGGCAGCCTGCACGAGGTCAGAAGAGATTTCCTCTGCGGTTTAGACTGTTTGGGCACTTGCCTGTTTTGTGGCGAGCACGACAGATGTGAACCAGGTCACTCAGTGAGATGGGAGCTGAATTATGGAGATTTTTCATCTAGGTCTTCCCTGTGCGTTCCCCCCCCCCCCCCAAATCCTGGACAGTTCATGCTTCACAACCCAAATGTTCTGCTTCTGAAGGTTCCTTAAAACAAGTTGGTTTTTTTCCCCTCAGTCACTGCATAGGCCACACCCTTCTAATTCCCTCTTATCCATTATCTCAGATATTTCTTTGACAAGTGCTCTCTTTTCTAGGGGGCGGGGGAGGTCCCAGCTGCTTTGAACATACAGTTTTGGATTGGTGTTGACAGAATTATAGTTCCTTGTCTTTCCAGGGAGTGATAACTCTGTAAGGATCCTCAAATTACAGCCTGTGGCACCTTGGAGAACAGCTGATCTGTCCTGATTAGGTTCAGCCAACTTGTCAGAGATCAGATTTGCTAGTTCTGTTATAAGACCAAGAGGCACAGATACGTCAGTGCAAATGCAGTTAATGTCCGGTTAGATCAGAGGGAGCTGTTTTCAGGAATCACGGTTGCTCATAGGAAAGGATCTGTCAGAGGGTAAAACATCCCAAATGTCACAAACGTGGAGACGATAATGGAACCCTCCACAGTATGTTCCAACGAGTTCATCCAGAGCATGATTGATAGACAAAAGGGTTCTTGATAAACATGATTAAAAGACCTGATTGTTGCTAAATGTATTTCAAAGCCTGAGGGTATAACAAGTCTTTTTATTGATTTTAGGGGACTTTTGACACCTTGGTAGTGTTTGGAGCCATTGCGTGAGGAGTGGATTAATTATGCTAATATATGCATGGTGATTTCAATGCTGGCAAACCTGGGAGAGGAGTGCAACTTGGACTCATTTCCTGGAGCATTTCCAGATTTGTGTACTTTGGGCTTTTAAAGGCATGGGACGTCTCTGATAAATATTTTAGGTGGGTGGGACAGTTAGCATGCTAGACCATGGGCTGTTTAGAGTGTCAGTATTCAAAATGACGACTCCCATGACAAGCACTGGCAGGCCCACTTCAGGGGGGGTCCTGACGAGTGAACTTGCTTTTCCAGGTGTGCGTACCTCCAAGCAGCCTCACGCCCAGGAGAGTAGGGGAGTCGGGCGTAGAAGCTGCTGTTTCCAAAGTCCCTGGTCGATAAATGAACTCGCAACCCAACGATCACTCTTTCCCCAAAGCCTGCCTGATCAATGGTGAATAATTTCCAGCCGGGCAGTCATCCATCCTCCGAGTCTTCTTAATTCTTTTCACCCTGAGGCCTAAGCTCAGATAACTTCCAGTTATCACTGTTTTATGTTTCTTGTTCCTACGCTTTGTTGTTGATTTGGTTTGGGAACGCATCAGGGTCTGCTCTGGGAGCTAAGAATTATGGTTTTACAGCCTGTCCTAATAAAACAGAGTCTCGATCTGCCCTCTGTCCATCCCCACTGCAGCAGCATTTGTGAATGAGGCATGATCGGTGCCTCTTTATGACCCAATGTCCATGTACAGGCAGCGTATCTGATTTGGAGCCGTCGTTGCCCAGGTTTCTTTGTTTCTCTGAGCCAAACTGTTTCCCGAGCAGAGAAGAGAAACAAAGATGATTGACAGCTTGGAGCCAAGCCTCATCAGCTGCTTTACTGACAGCCTGGTGATGTGTGCACACTGCTGATGTGCGGGCGCATGACAGTTGATTGACAGCCCAGGCCTGGGAGACAGGGAAGATGAAGCATGCTTAGAACGCCTGACACGCACTGTTCCTGCAGCGCTCCAAGCCTGGTGCTGCCACCTTAACCCGTTCGTGGGGAACGTGCGTGCTGGCCCCCAGGCTGCGGGCGCTGGCGCTGCCTTGAGACCTCCCAGGGAGCTGACAGCTTTGCATTTCTGAGCAAGAGCTTTGCATTTGTCTATGCAAACACATTCCCCAAATTACTTTCATCCTAGGTACAGAGAAATGATCCAGATGAGGTTTCTTAAGCCCTCAGTAGAAAAAAACTGTTTCTTCTCCCTTCCCATCTCTGTTTTTATAGGGTCCCTCGGGCTCTAAGATCTAATCTCTAAGCTATGTGAGCTCTGTAATATGTGTTTGCTTATATTATTTGTTGTGGGTCACCCTCGATTAGAACGTTATCTCCGTATGGACTGGGACTGTGTTTTATTTATTGCTGAATTTTCAGGTGATTATAGGAACCTGCACAACACAGGTGCTCAATAAATATTTGCTGAGTGGATATTTGAATGAATGAATTGACTCTTGGGGAAAAGTTGGTATCACCAAGCAGAACCTGGGCAAAACAATTCCTTTACCAAGATCTTTGGACTTTTTTAAGCAGAGGAATTTAATCCACAGCGCTCCGCTGGCATTTTCAAATAAGCCCTAGCATACGGTCTGATCTATGTGAAGGGAGGTGAGGCGGATAGTATAATAATGCGGGAAATAATCGTGCTTTCGGAGATGCATGGCTCCTCCTTTCAGAAAACCCCTCTGCATTGATGGAGTTTCACTACCCACCCCAGTCCTCACTCTCCTGTTGGGGGTGGGAGCCCCTCCCCAGGTGGGACTGATTTGGCCAGATGGAGACAGCTGATCTCTTCCTGAGGACTGGGGGTGTGGCTGGTGTGGAGAGGGGCCCAATGGACAGGGCTACTGGACCATGTTAGAGGTTGGACTGTGCGTCCCTAAGGCTACTTGCCTGCCCTTGCCTTGTGGAGCATCAGCAAGGTGGTCTTCCAGCAGCTGGAGGTAATTTGTCTTTGGGGTAGGTAGCAGGAGCCGTGAGAGGTGAGTCTGTCTGAACATGGTAACTTTTGTCCAGCGAGTCCCAGCTGGTTGGGCCTCAAGTTGACTGACTTCAAAGTCAATGTCAGGGCAGCCTCCCTCCCCTGACCCATCCTCTCCCTACCTCCTCCTATAGATAAGGGGAAAGAAATGGATTCATCAGATCCATACGTTTCCAGGAACGCAAGTCACAAATAATTATCATGTCTTATTTGTCAGAGAAAGCAATGCGAGCAGAGGAACAGGGTCCTGGAAGCCCTCTGCACATGTACTTTGCACACTTACTTCTCAGTGTCTGTGTGGTTTTCCTTTCCTGTGTGGTACAGAAATGGCCACTCTTGGGTTGATCGCTGGCTCTGAGCTTCAAGCTAGTATTGATACTCCTTGACTCTTTTTGGGGGCAGGCAGCAGAATTGTGCCCCACATTCTTTGTGTCCTTGTAAAGGTTCTGGTAAGCCCATCAGGGGACCTCGGCCACATCAGGTCCATGTTGGCCACGTTCTCCATCGAGAGGAAATTCGTGGTCCCCAGTTCACTGAGGAAATAGTCTTGACTAGGAGAGGTGCAGGGAGACAGCTCTCCGGAAAAAAGGGCACCAGGGTTCAAATAGAACGTTCTTTGGTTTTAGTATGTGCTTGGATTAGTAAACAGAGCCTCCATTCTCATCCGTAAAACGGGCATACTCTTAACTACCGCTGCCAGTGGCTGGTGGGTGAAACAAAATGATACAATACAGTGCAACACCTTGGACTATTTGAAGCACGTGGTAGTCAGTGCTGGCTGTTATGGAGAACAGTGCACAGCCTCGCCATCGCTGCAGGCTCGGTGCGTCATTGCAGGGACCTGCCCTGGGACAGGGGCCTGTCCCGTGACTCAGTGTGTAGAACGCGCTGCAGAGCCTCACTGGTCAGTGGGGAGCCCACAGGCTCTCTTTGGTGGGCGTTTCCTGCTGAAATACAGCATGGAAGAGACCACCTCCTCTCAGGCCTCCACCTGCAGAAACGCACGCTAGCTCTGGTAAATCAGCGGTGTGCAGGCAGAGAGAAACTGAGGCAAGGGCGCATGAGCATGCGTAGGGGCTCTGCTCTTTGGCGGGCTAAGGACCCTAACACTTGGTTAGACACGTCTAGCTAGGATGACATTGCTTTGGAAATGAGGGTAAAAAATGATTGAACTCCTAAAATGCTATCTTGTTTCAGGGCATTTCCTATTGGTCTACTTTTTAGGGAAAGGTGTGCGGTTCAGGGAGGAGTTCTGGATCTGATACCTGGGTTCAAATCCAGCTTTGTCTTTTTCTGCCGGTATGATTTGGCATCAGTCACTTTGTCAGCATCAGTGGTCTCAACTAAAAAGTGAGTCTGATGAGATGATGGATGTGAAGTTTTTAGCAGAGTTTGTGGCACCATGAAAATGTAGGTGTGTGGTTATGCTAGAAATCCTTATTTCAGACAGAATAGAGAAGTCAAGATGAAACAAGTCTGCAATAAAAAATTACCAGGACCTTCCAACCCCAAAATTCCAAACAATAAAGGATTAATGACAATTGTATCTGGGAACTTTGTGCAAGTTCCATGCACAAAGCATGTTGTGAGCACACGGGAGGAGGGGTTTACAGGGCCAGAATCTGTACACATGTCCATAAATAGCTGTTGTTATTTGATTGAATTTCAGTGAGCACATTACTGCCTCTAAATTGAGACCCAGATACAATTGTCATTAATCCTTTATTGTTTGGAATTTTGGGGTTGGTAGGTCCTGGTAATTTTTTATTTCAGACTTATTTCATCTTGACTTCTCCATTCTGTCTGAAATAAGGATTTCTAGCATAACCACACACCTACATTGTCACACTAGCCAAACACTGTTTATTCTTTTTGTCCTCAGTGGCTGTTGAAGGAACATTTTACTCTCCCCAAACAAAGAAGGTTGTTTTGGGACATGCCATCACTTTTCATCTCATCAGCTCCCTCTGTTTTGAATTCGATAGTTTGAAGAACTGCAAATTGGCCCCTCTATGGAGTCATTTCTACAGTTGCTGCTTCGCCTTTATATTTGATTCCCACCTCACTTTTTTTTCTGGAAGCTCTGATAGCATTGCGGTATTGACTATGTTCTTCTCTTTCGTCTCGTAATATGTGTTTTTATGTGTTGTGTAATTGGACGTGTCCCCCTAAGGTAGAGCAATTCTATGAGGCCCCCATGACTCACCATCTCCGGTTACTAGTTTTCTCCTGCTTTTTATTGGTTCACCTCATCCAGCTGTGTTATTGTGCCTGCTCTTTAGGAATTCTGAAAGCTACCCTGCCTGCTCTTTCTCTCTTTCTAGTGCATTACATTAAAACACATATTTCTGGGAAAATCACTCTTTAATATATGCCTAGATGCATCGACATCACACTTAATAACTACTGGGGCACGCATGTGGCCAGTTTTAGAAGTTTCATGCACAAAGCGTGTCGTGGGCACATGGGAGGAGGGGTTTACAAGGCCAGAATCTGTGCACAGGTCCTTAGTGTGACTGTCACCTCCACCTCCAGAGAGTCCACGTGAGAGCTGAATGTCACAGGTGTCTGTGGTTGGTGCTGAAAGACCCCGATCTTCCCCAGGAGACATATGCCAGCTGGTTCTGGGCCATTTTCCTCCATAAAGTGACTTTGTTCCTCTGGACATACCTCATTAATTAAAACTAATTTTTTCATTTATAGAGGCAGAGATCAAAACCATGGACTTTGGGTCCAAACAGATTGATTGATTGATCTTCAGATTTATTATTAGAAAAGGTGAAGGGCGAGGGCCCAGATCAGTCTCCATAGTCATGCATCATTACTTGTGCTGTAGTTTCATTCCACACAGGTGGATGTGGGGCCTCACAGGACAGGAACCAAACAGGGAGCCTCCTGCATGGAAGGTGAGAACCGTCCCCACTATCTCAGTGGTTACCAGTTGTGCTGCAGTTTTCAACATATGGAGTCGCGTGGGCTGGGGGCTGGACTTGATCCCCAGACCTTGCATTGCAAGACAAGCCCTCAACCTGCTGAGCTATCCCAGCATCCCCACACAGATTTATTTTGAGTCTTTGCAACTCCACCATCGCTATACCATGCTAGGCATGTGACATGACATTGGGCATGTTGCTTTAACTATCTTAATCTCGGTTTATTTTTTTTCTTCATCAGTAACTTAAAGTAATGATAAAACCAATATCGGGATATTCATGAAGATTAAATAACTTGTAACCTTAGCTGAGTGATGCCCATGGAAAGCACATGATAAATACTTATTGCACGAATGAATGGATGAATGAATAGCCAAGAGAATGAGTTAAACGTATTGGGTATGCTGCCATTCACTTGGAATTGAAATAGAAGATAGTTCTATTCGTTCAGTCATTTGGCACCTAGCAGGGAAAACTCTGGCTTTGGGCAAAGCCAGGTCAGACCTGTCTTCTTTCTACATGTACCCCTGAAGAGTTTAATTCTTGGGGAAGCCAGGATGGCTCAGTGGGTTAAGCACTCACTTTGCAGCCCTGGGGACCGAGGATCGAATCCTGGCCCCGGCCCGTGTGGACCCATATGCTGAACTGAACTGGGGTATGCTTCCCATGTGGGAAGACCCCAGTTTGGTTCTCACCCCTTCAGTTTGGCCCCTGGCTCAAAAGGGCATGTCTCCCATGCCAGAGGCTCCTGGCCCAGTTCTAGCCCTGCACGCCCCTGCCCAACTGTGTGGAATGAAACCATGTCAAAACCTGACGGTGTACAACTATGGGGACTGCTCTGGGCCCTTGCCCTTCTCTCTGTCTCTCTCTGTTTCTGTCTCTGTCTGTCTCTGTCAAAAACAATAAAATAAATCCTTAAAAAAAGAATTTAGTTATTAACCCAATCAGGAGAAAAACTGATATTAAGGAAAGGAAGATGCATCACAAGTCCCAAACTATAATGTTATAATTAGGATACCTGTCCAAGAGAGGATGAGATTTCCATTGCCTAATTTGCTTGGAGAGCAAGGAGCTATTGAACACGTATACTGAGTGTCAGCAGCTGCATTGGGCACCTTTGGGCTCAACATGTTTGCTGAGGACCAGGTAAAAGCAAATGAACTTGGATCTCATTTCAAAAATGTATCTCAGAGAAAAGAATGCACTGCCTCAGGGCAGCCCTTGATGGCTAGTGACTGGATGAGTGTGGCATTGTGTTGCTTAATGACATAGATGTCTTTGTCTCAGATGACTCCAGAAAATCATTTCCTTCCCGCAGAGCTGCACTAAATGGTTTCTAGATGGCTCTACCCTCTGAACTTGTGGTTTAGAGAGTGACCATTTTCAACAGCAGTCTTCATCAACAAGATATGGAGTGAATTAAATTAGGACTGAAGCAGGCTATCATTTGAAGTTCATTTGTTCTTGCACTCATTCATTGATTCATTCAGAACTCACTGAGTTCTTGCCATCTATTTGCCAGACATTGTCATAGTGGGCCAGATGGTTTTTAGAGAGGAAGGTTATTCCTCACAACATTTTTTATTTACTTCTGATTCATTTTATCTAAAACTCTTACCTTAAATTGACATCATCAGGACATTCCATTTTCAGATGTCCCCTCTTGTTAGAGAGCTTTATCTTTCCCTTCAATAAAATCTCTGCTGCTTAACCCTTAAAAAAAAAAAAAATTAACATCATCAGCTAAGTATCTCAAAAAGAGAATATTCTTGGGACACTAATACAAAATCTGGGACTAGTTATAAAAACAACTTGAGAGAAAGCCTCCACTGATTGATGACCTGACAACTTCTGAAGGGGAAAAAGCAGACTGAATCTCTTCCCATTTGTGGTTTCAAATTGATATCAAGAGTTGCAAATTGGCCATAACAATAGATGGAGCAGACATTCCATTCTCTCATTGCTAATAAATACCGTAGTAATGACTACATGAGATAATGGGTGTAAATGTGCTTTGAATAAATTTAAAGTGCTATTTAAGATGAAGGTACAATTATCACCATATTTGTAACTGATCTTTAGGATTTGATGACTTTTTGTTTTCCCTTTATAAATCAAGCTGTTAAGAAATCTGGGAGGATGATTGAATTTCCCATGGAGATAAAATTCATTGTCAGATATACAAGCCTGATCAAGTCTGACCTATAACTGCCCTTACGAGCTTAGTTGAGGTCTGAATGAAGTGCTCATGAGGCAATGGACATCCTGTGTTGTTTGTGAGACTCTATATCTATGGGGCCCTGGCACATGCGTTTCCTGACTCTTAGGTCATGGAGTATGTTCCTACTCGTATTTCTTCCCTATGGTTCTCGAAGGAAGATGGCACTGCCCCATAGGGGGTACAGGGTAATTGTGCCAAACCTTTTATCAAAATGACAGGTGGTGCAACTGGCATGTATTGCCTGGTTTCTGAAAAAGATAAATGTTTGGCATAAACACAACCATTGAGATACACCTCATGTGATCCTCTTAACCTCCCATATGCTCATCATCTTCAAGAGAGGGTTGCTCAGTGGGTTAAGCACTCACTTTGCAGCTCCGGGGACCGAGGATCAAATCCTGGCCCTGGCCTGTGTGTATTCATATGCTGAACCAGGGAGAGGCCTCAGTTCAGTTCTCACTGGGGTGAGACCCCGGCCCAATTCCTGCCCTGTGCAGCCCCGCGCCCACCTGTGGAATGAAACTATGTGGAAAAACCAATGATGTGCAACTATGGAGACTGTTCTGGGCCCTCCCCCTTCTCTCTGTCTCTGTATCTCT